>CAKAJE020001069.1:0-88438 GCA_916610135.2 Macropis europaea | reverse complement strand
TAGGGTAGGGCAAACAGAGACCCGATTAGATCATTTTATATTGTGGTTAATTTAAGCATTCAGCAAAATTCTATCACATTTGTTCAATTTACGTCGCTCCTATTTCAGATAGCGTATTGGGCTAAGCGGCATCTCAAAGGCGCATGAAATGGCGAGTAAAATGCACTATCAAACTTCTAGGATAAGGCAAACAGAGACCCGATTAGATCATTTTATATTACGGTAATATAAGAATTCAGCGTAATTCTATCACATTTGTTCAACTTACGTCGCTCCTATTTCAGGTAGCGTACTGGGCTAGGCGGCATCTAAAAGCGCGTGGAATGGCGAGTAAAATGCACTATTAAACTTCTAGGATAAGGCAAACAGAGAACTGATTAGATCATTTTATATTACGGTTAATATAAGAATTCGGCGTAATTCTATCACATTTGTTCAATTTACGTCGCTGCTATTCCAGATAGCTTATTGTTCTTAGCGGCGTCACAAAGCGCATGAATGACGAGTGAAATGCACTATTAAACTTCTAGGATAAGGCAAACAGAGATCCGATTAGATCATTTTATATTTTGGTTAATATAAGAATTCAGCGAAATTCTATCACATTTGTTCAATTTACGTCGCTCATATTTCAGATAGCGAACTGGACTATGCGGCATCTTAAAGCGCGCGGAATGGCGAGTAAAATGCAATACTAAACTTCTAGGATAAGGCAAACAGAGACCCGATTAGATCATTTTATATTACGGTTAATATAAGAATTCAGCGAAATTCTATCACATTTGTTCAACGTACGTCGCTCCTATTTCAGATAGCGTATTGGGATAAGCGGCATCGAAAAGCGCATGAAATGGCGAGTAAAATGCACAATTAAACTACTAGGGTAGGGCAAACAGAGACCCGATTAGATCATTTTATATTGTGGTTAATTTAAGAATTCAGCAAAATTCTATCACATTTGTTCAATTTACGTCGCTCCTATTTCAGATAGCGTATTGGGATTAAGCGGCATCTCAAAGCGCATGAAATGGCGAGTAAAATGCACTATTAAACATCTAGGGTAGGGCGAACAGAGACCCGATTAGATCATTTTACATTAAGGTTAATATAAGTCTTCAGCGAGATTCTATCACATTTGTTCAATTTACGTCGCTCCTATTTCAGACAGCGTACTGGGCTAGGCGGCATCTTAAAGCGTGTGGAATAGCGAGTAAATGCACTATTAAACCTTCTATGATAGGGCAATCAGAGACCAGACTAGATCAATTTTATACCTTGGTTAATATAAGAATTCCAGCGAAATTCTATCACATTTGTTAAATTTACGTCGCTCCTATTTCAGATAGCCTATTGGGCTAAGCGGCATCTCAAAGCGCATGAAATGTCGAGTAAAATGCACAATTAAACTACTAGGGTAGGGCAAACAGAGACCCGATTAGATCATGTTTATATTGTGGTTAATTTAAGAATTCAGCAAAATTCTATCACATTTGTTCAATTTACGTCGCTCCTATTTCAGATAGCGTACTGAGCTAGGCGGGCATCTTAAAGCGCATGAAATGACGAGTGAAATGCACTATTAAAACTACTATGATAGGGCAATCAGAGACCCGATTAGATCATTTTATATTTTGGTTAATATAAGAATTCAGCGAAATTCTATCACAATTGTTCAATTTACGTCGCTCCTATTTCAGATAGCGCATGAAATGGCGAGTAAAATGCACTATCAAACTTCTAGGATAAGGCAAACAGAGACTCGATTAGATCATTTTATATTACGGTTAATATAAAAATGTCAGCGTAATTCTATCACATTTGTTCAACTTACGTCGCTCCTATTTCAGGTAGCGCACTGGGCTAGGCTGCATCTTAAAGCGCGTGGGAATGGCGAGTAAAATGCACTATTAAAATTCTAGGATAAGGCAAACAGAGACCCGATTAGATCATTTTATATTACGGTTAATATAAAATGCGGCGTAATTCTTTCACATTTGTTCAATTACGTCGCTGCTATTCCAGATAGCTTATTGTGCTTAGCGGCATCTCAAGGCGCATGAAATGACGAGTGAAAATGCACTATTAAACTTCTAGGGTAGGGCAAACAGAGACACGATTAGATCATTTTATATTAAGTTACTTTAAGAATTCAGCGAAATTCTATCACATTTGTTCAATTTACGTCGCTCCTATTTCAGATAGCGTACTGTGCTAGACGGCATCTTAAGGCGCGTGGAATGGCGAGTAAAATGCACTATTAAACTTCTATGGTAGGGAAACCAGAGGACCCGATTAGATCATTTTATATTAAGGTTACTTTAAGGATTCAGCGAAATTCTATCAGATTTGTTCAATTTTACGTCGCTCCTATTTCAAATAGCTTATTGGGCTAAGCGGCATGTCAAAGCGCATGAAATGACGAGTGAAATGCACTGTTAAACTTCATGATAGGGCAATGAGAGACCCGATTAGATCATTTTATATTTTGTTTAATATAAGGTTTCAGGGGAAATTCTATCACATTTTGTTCAATTTACGTCGCCTCCTATTTCAGATAGCTTATTGGGCTAAGCGGCATCTGAAGGCGCATGAAATGGCGTAGTAAAAATGCACAATTATACTTCTATGATAGGGCAATCAGAGACCGATTAGATCATTTTATATTTTGGTTAATATAAGAATTCAACGAAATTCTATCACATTTGTTCAATTTACGTTGCTTCTGTTACAGATAGCGTCCTGGGCTAAGCGGCATCTGAAAGCGCATGAAATGGCGAGTATAATGCACTATTATACTTCTAGGATAAGGCAAACAGAGACCCGATTAGATCATATTATATTACGGTTAATATAAGAATGCAGCGTGATTCTATCACATTTGTTCAAGTTACGTCGCTCCTATTTCAGATAGCGTACTGGGCTAGGCGGCATCTTAAAGCGCGTGGAATGGCCAGTGAAATGCACTATTAAACTTCTATGATATGGCAATCAGAGACCCGATTAGATCATTTTATGTTTTGGTTAATATAAGAATTCAACGAAATTCTACCACATTTGTAAAATTTACGTCGCTCCTATTTCAGATAGCGTACTGGGCTAGGCGGCATCTTAAAGCGCATGAAATGGCGATTAAAATGCACTATTAAACTTCTAGGGTAGGGCAAGCAGAGACCCGATTAGATCATTATATATTATGGTTAATTTAAGAATTCAGCAAAATTCTATCACATTCGTTCAATTTAGGTCGCTCCTATTTCAGATAGCGTACTGGGCGAGGCTGCATCCTAAAGCGCGTGGAGTGGCGAGTAAAATGCACTATTAATCTTCTATGATAGGGCAATCAGAGACCCGATTAGATCATTTTATATTTTGGTTAATATAAGAATTCAACGAAATTCTATCACAATTGTTCAATTATACGTCGCTCCTATTTCAGATAGCGCATGAAATTGGCCAGTAAAATGCACTATCACTACTTCTAGGATAAGGCAAACAGAGGACTCGATTAGATCATTTTATATTACGGTTAATATAAGATTCAGCGTAATTCTATCACATTTGTTCAACTTACGTCGCTCCTATTTCAGGTAGCGCACTGGGCTAGGCGGCATCTTAAAGCGCGTGGACTGGCGAGTAAAATGCACTATTAAAATTCTAGGATAAGGCAAACAGAGACCCGATTAGATCATTTTATATTACGGTTAATATAAAAATGCGGCGTAATTCTTTCACATTTGTTCAATTTACGTCGCTGCTATTCCAGATAGCTTATTGTGCTTAGGGGGCGGGCATCTCAAGGCGCATGAAATGACGAGTGGAAATGCACTATTAAACTTCTAGGGTAGGGCAAACAGAGACACGATTAGATCATTTAATATTAAGGTTACTTTAAGAATTCAGCGAAATTCTATCACATTTGTTCAATTTACGTCGCTCCTATTTCAGGATAGCGTACTGTGCTAGACGGCATCTTAAGGCGCGGTGGAATGGCGAGTAAAATGCACTATTAAACTTCTATGGTAGGGAAACAGAGACCCGATTAGAATCATTTTATATTAAGGTTACTTAAGGATTCAGCGAAATTCTATCAGATTTGTTCAATTTACGTCGCTCCTATTTCAAATAGCTTATTGGGCTAAGCGGCATGTCAAAGCGCATGAAATGACGAGTGAAATGCACTGTTAAACTTCTATGATAGGGCAATCAGAGACCCGATTAGATCATTTTATATTTTGTTTAATATAAGGTTTCATGGAAATTCTATCACATTTGTTCAATTTACGTCGCTCCTATTTCAGATAGCTTATTGGGCTAAGCGGCATCTGAAGGCGCATGAAATGGCGAGTAAAAATGCACTATTATACTTCTATGATAGGGCAATCAGAGACCCGATTAGATCATTTTATATTTTGGTTAATATAAGAATTCAACGAAATTCTATCACATTTGTTCAATTTACGTTGCTTCTGTTACAGATAGCGTCCTGGGCTAAGCGGCATCTGAAAGCGCATGAAATGGCGAGTATAATGCACTATTATACTTCTAGGATAAGGCAAACGGAGACCCGATTAGATCATTTTATATTACGGTTAATATAAGAATGCAGGCGTGATTCTATCACATATGTTCAAGTTACGTCGCTCCTATTTCAGATAGCGTACTGGGCTAGGCGGCATCTTAAAGCGCGTGGAATGGCCAGTGAAATGCACTATTAAACTTCTATGATAAGGCAATCAGAGACCCGATTAGATCATTTTATTTTTTGGTTAATATAAGAATTCAACGAAATTCTACCACATTTGTAAAATTTACGTCGCTCCTATTTCAGATAGCGTACTGGGCTAGGCGGCATCTTAAAGCGCATGAAATGGCGATTAAAATGCACTATTAAACTTCTAGGGTAGGGCAAGCAGAGACCCGATTAGATCATTTTATATTATGGTTAATTTAAGAATTCAGCAAAATTCTATCACATTCGTTCAATTTAGGTCGCTCCTATTTCAGATAGCGTACTGGGCGAGGCGGCATCCTAAAGCGCGTGGAGTGGCGAGTAAAAGGCACTATTAATCTTCTATGATAGGGCAATCAGAGACCCGATTAGATCATTTTATATTTTGGTTAATATAAGAATTCAGCGAAATTCTATCACATTTGTTCAAATTTACGTCGCTCCTATTTCAGATAGCGTACTGGGCTAGGCGGCAACTTAAAGCGCGTGGAATGGCGAGTAAAATGCACTATTAAACTTCTATGATAGGGCAATGAGTGACCCGAGTAGATCATTTTATATTTTGTTTAATATAAGAATTCAGCGAAATTCTATCACATTTGTTCAATTTACGTCGCTCCTATTTCAGATACCGTACTGGGATCGGCGGCATCTTAAAGCGCGTGGAATGGCGAGTGAAATGCACTATTAGACTCCTATGGTAGGGCGAACAGAGACCCGATTAGATCATTTTATATTATGGTTAATTTATGAATTCAGCGTAATTCTATCACATTTGTTCAATTTACGTCGCTCCTATTTCAGATAGCGTATTGTGCTAAGCGGCATCTCAAAGCGCATGAAATGGCGAGTGAAATGCACTATTAGACTTCTATGGTAGGGCGAACAGAGACCCGATTAGATCATTTTACATTAAGGTTAATATAAGAATTCAGGGAAATTCTATCACATTTGTTCAATTTACGTCGCTCCTATTCCAGTTAGCGTATTGGGCTATGCGGCACCTTAAAGCACATGAAATGGCGAGTAAAATGCACTATTAAACTTCTATGATAGGGCAAACAGAGACCCGATTATATCATTTTATATTACGGTTAATATAAGAATTCAGCGTAATTCTATTACATTTGTTCAACTTACGTCGCTCCTATTTCAGGTAGCGTACTGGGCTAGGCGGCATCTTAATGCGCGTGGAATGGCGAGTGAAATGCACTATTAGACTTCTATGGTAGGGCGAACAGAGACCCGCTTAGATCATTTTATATTATGGTTAATTTAAGAATTCAGCAAAATTCTATCACATTCGTTCAATTTAGGTCGCTCCTATTTCAGATAGCGTACTGGGCGAGGCGGCATCCTAAAGCGCGTGGAGTGGCGAGTAAAATGCACTATTAATCTTCTATGATAGGGCAATCAGAGACCCGATTAGATCATTTTATATTTTGGTTAATATAAGAATTCAACGAAATTCTATCACAATTGTTCAATTTACGTCGCTCCTATTTCAGATAGCGCATGAAATGGCCAGTAAAATGCACTATCAAACTTCTAGGATAAGGCAAACAGAGACTCGATTAGATCATTTTATATTACGGTTAATATAAGAATTCAGCGTAATTCTATCACATTTGTTCAACTTACGTCGCTCCTATTTCAGGTAGCGCACTGGGGCTAGGCGGCCATCTTAAAGCGCGTGGAATGGCGAGTAAAATGCACTATTAAAAATTCTAGGATAAGGCAAACAGAGACCCGATTAGATCATTTTATATTACGGTTAATATAAAAATGCGGCGTAATTCTTTCACATTTGTTCAATTTACGTCGCTGCTATTCCAGATAGCTTATTGTGCTTAGCGGCATCTCAAGGCGCATGAAATGACGAGTGAAATGCACTATTAAACTTCTAGGGTAGGGCAAACAGAGACACGATTAGATCATTTTATATTAAGGTTACTTTAAGAATTCAGCGAAATTCTATCACATTTGTTCAATTTACGTCGCTCCTATTTCAGATAGCGTACTGTGCTAGACGGCATCTTAAGGCGCGTGGAATGGCGAGTAAAATGCACTATTAAACTTCTATGGTAGGGAAACCAGAGACCCGATTAGATCATTTTATATTAAGGTTACTTTAAGGATTCAGCGAAATTCTATCAGATTTGTTCAATTTACGTCGCTCCTATTTCAAATAGCTTATTGGGCTAAGCGGCATGTCAAAGCGCATGAAATGACGAGTGAAATGCACTGTTAAACTTCTATGATAGGGCAATCAGAGACCCGATTAGATCATTTTATATTTTGTTTAATATAAGGTTTCAGGGAAATTCTATCACATTTGTTCAATTTACGTCGCTCCTATTTCAGATAGCTTATTGGGCTAAGCGGCATCTGAAGGCGCATGAAATGGCGAGTAAAATGCACTATTATACTTCTATGATAGGGCAATCAGAGACCCGATTAGATCATTTTATATTTTGGTTAATATAAGAATTCAACGAAATTCTATCACATTTGTTCAATTTACGTTGCTTCTGTTACAGATAGCGTCCTGGGCTAAGCGGCATCTGAAAGCGCATGAAATGGCGAGTATAATGCACTATTATACTTCTAGGATAAGGCAAACGGAGACCCGATTAGATCATTTTATATTACGGTTAATATAAGAATGCAGCGTGATTCTATCACATTTGTTCAAGTTACGTCGCTCCTATTTCAGATAGCGTACTGGGCTAGGCGGCATCTTAAAGCGCGTGGAATGGCCAGTGAAATGCACTATTAAACTTCTATGATAAGGCAATCAGAGACCCGATTAGATCATTTTATGTTTTGGTTAATATAAGAATTCAACGAAATTCTACCACATTTGTAAAATTTACGTCGCTCCTATTTCAGATAGCGTACTGGGCTAGGCGGCATCTTAAAGCGCATGAAATGGCGATTAAAATGCACTATTAAACTTCTAGGGTAGGGCAAGCAGAGACCCGATTAGATCATTTTATATTATGGTTAATTTAAGAATTCAGCAAAATTCTATCACATTCGTTCAATTTAGGTCGCTCCTATTTCAGATAGCGTACTGGGCGAGGCGGCATCCTAAAGCGCGTGGAGTGGCGAGTAAAATGCACTATTAATCTTCTATGATAGGGCAATCAGAGACCCGATTAGATCATTTTTATATTTTGGTTAATATAAGAATTCAGCGAAATTCTATCACATTTGTTCAATTTACGTCGCTCCTATTTCAGATAGCGTACTGGGCTAGGCGGCAACTTAAAGCGCGTGGAATGGCGAGTAAATGCACTATTAAACTTCTATGATAGGGCAATGAGTGACCCGAGTAGATCATTTTATATTTTTGTTTAATATAAGAATTCAGCGAAATTATATCACATTTGTTCAATTTACGTCGCTCCTATTTCAGATACCGTACTGGGATCGGCGGCATCTTAAAGCGCGTGGAATGGCGAGTGAAATGCACTATTAGACTCCTATGGTAGGGCGAACAGAGACCCGATTAGATCATTTTATATTATGGTTAATTTATGAATTCAGCGTAATTCTATCACATTTGTTCAATTTACGTCGCTCCTATTTCAGATAGCGTATTGTGCTAAGCGGCATCTCAAAGCGCATGAAATGGCGAGTGAAATGCACTATTAGACTTCTATGGTAGGGCGAACAGAGACCCGATTAGATCATTTTACATTAAGGTTAATATAAGAATTCAGGGAAATTCTATCACATTTGTTCAATTTACGTCGCTCCTATTCCAGTTAGCGTATTGGGCTATGCGGCACCTTAAAGCACATGAAATGGCGAGTAAAAATGCACTATTAAACTTCTATGATAGGGCAAACAGAGACCCGATTATATCATTTTATATTACGGTTAATATAAGAATTCAGCGTAATTCTATTACATTTGTTCAACTTACGTCGCTCCTATTTCAGGTAGCGTACTGGGCTAGGCGGCATCTTAATGCGCGTGGAATGGCGAGTGAAATGCACTATTAGACTTCTATGGTAGGGCGAACAGAGACCCGCTTAGATCATTTTATATTATGGTTAATATAAGAATTCAGCGTAATTCTATCACATTTGTTCAACTTACGTCGCTCCTAATTTAGATAGCGTACTGGGCTAGGCGGCATCTTAAAGCGCGTGGAATGGCGAGTAAACTGCACTGCTAAACTTCTATGATAGGGCAATCAGAGACCCGATTAGATCATTTTATATTTTGTTTAATATAAGATTTCAGGGAAATTCTATCACATTTGTTCAATTTACGTAGCTCCTATTTCAGATAGCGTATTGTGCTAAGCGGCATCTCAAAGCGCATGAAATGGCGAGTAAAATGCACTATTAGATTTCTATGGTAGGGCGTACAGAGACCCGATTAGATCATTTTATATTATGGTTAATTTAAGAATTCAGCGAAATTCTATCACATTTGTTCAATTTACGTCGCTCCTATTTCAGATAGCGTATTGTGCTAAGCGGCATCTCAAAGCGCCTGAAATGGCGAGTGAAATGCACTATTAGACTTCTATGGTAGGGCGAACAGAGACCCGATTAGATCATTTTACATTAAGGTTAATATAAGAATTCAGGGAAATTCTATCACATTTGTTCAACTTTAGCCGCTCCTATTTCAGATAGCGTATTGGGCTAAGCGGCATCTCAAAGCGCATGAAATTGCGAGTAAAATGCACTATCAAACTTCTACGATAAGGCAAACAGAGACCCGATTAGATCATTTTATATTACGGTTAATATAAGAATTCAGCGTAATTCTATCACATTTGTTCAACTTACGTCGCTCCTATTTCAGGTAGCGTATTGGGCTAGGCGGCATGTCAAAGCGCATGAAATGACGAGTGAAATGCACTATTAAACTTCTAGGGTAGGGCAATCAGTGACCCGATTAGATCATTTTATATTATAGTTAATTTAAGAAGTCAGCGAAACTCTATCACATTTGTTCAATTTACGTCGCTCCTATTTCAGATAGCGTATTGGGCTAAGCGGCATCTCAAAGCGCATGAAATGGCGAGTAAAATGCAATACTAAACTTCTAGGGTAAGGCAAACAGAGACCCGATTAGATCATTTTATATTACGGTTAATATAAGAATTCAGCGTAATTCTATCACATTTGTT
Organism: Macropis europaea; assembly: GCA_916610135.2. NCBI lineage: Eukaryota > Metazoa > Arthropoda > Insecta > Hymenoptera > Melittidae > Macropis > Macropis europaea. Next base: position 78,551 of record CAKAJE020001069.1, on the reverse strand, counting down.
CAACTTACGTCGCTCCTAATTTAGATAGCGTACTGGGCTAGGCGGCATCTTAAAGCGCGTGGAATGGCGAGTAAACTGCACGGCTAAACTTCTATGATAGGGCAATCAGAGACCCGATTAGATCATTTTATATTTTGTTTAATATAAGATTTCAGGGAAATTCTATAACATTTGTTCAATTTACGTAGCTCCTATTTCAGATAGCGTATTGCGCTAAGCGGCATCTCAAAGCGCATGAAATGGCGAGTAAAATGCACTATTAGATTTCTATGGTAGGGCGTACAGAGACCCGATTAGATCATTTTATATTATGGTTAATTTAAGAATTCAGCGAAATTCTATCACATTTGTTCAATTTACGTCGCTCCTATTTCAGATAGCGTATTGTGCTAAGCGGCATCTCAAAGCGCATGAAATGGCGAGTGAAATGCACTATTAGACTTCTATGGTAGGGCGAACAGAGACCCGATTAGATCATTTTAAATTAAGGTTAATATAAGAATTCAGGGAAATTCTATCACATTTGTTCAACTTTAGCCGCTCCTATTTCAGATAGCGTATTGGGCTAAGCGGCATCTCAAAGCGCATGAATTGCGAGTAAAATGCACTATCAAACTTCTACGATAAGGCAAACAGAGACCCGATTAGATCATTTTTAATTACGGTTAATATAAGAATTCAGCGTAATTCTATCACATTTGTTCAACTTACGTCGCTCCTATTTCAGGTAGCGTATTGGGCTAGGCGGCATGTCAAAGCGCATGAAATGACGAGTGAAATGCACTATTAAACTTCTAGGGTAGGGCAATCAGTGACCCGATTAGATCATTTTATATTATAGTTAATTTAAGAAGTCAGCGAAATTCTATCACATTTGTTCAATTTACGTCGCTCCTATTTCAGATAGCGTATTGGGCTAAGCGGCATCTCAAAGCGCATGAAATGGCGAGTAAAATGCAATACTAAACTTCTAGGGTAAGGCAAACAGAGACCCGATTAGATCATGTTATGTTACGGTTAATATAAGAATTCAGCGTAATTCTATCACATTTGTTCAACTTACGTCGCTCCTATTCCAGTTAGCGTATTGGGCTATGCGGCACCTTAAAGCACATGAAATGGCGAGTAAGATGCACTATTAAACTTCTATGATAGGGCAAACAGAGACCCGATTATATCATTTTATATTACGGTTAATATAAGAATTCAGCGTAATTCTATTACATTTGTTTAATTTACGTCGCTCCTATTTCAGATAGCGTATTGGGCTAAGCGGCATCTCAAAGCGCATGAAATGGCGAGTAAAATGCAATACTAAACTTCTAGGATAAGGCAAACAGAGACCCGATTAGATCATTTTATATTACGGTTAATATAAGAATTCAGCGTAATTCTATCACATTTGTTCAACTTACGTCGCTCCTAATTTAGATAGCGTACTGGGCTAGGCGGCATCTTAAAGCGCGTGGAATGGCGAGTAAAATGCACTGCTAAACTTCTATGATAGGGCAATCAGAGACCCGATTAGATCATTTTATATTTTGGTTAATTTAAGAATTCAGCAAAATTCTATCACATTTGTTCAATTTACGTCGTTCCTATTTCAGCTAGCGTGCTGGGCTAGGCGGCATGTTAAAGCGCGTGGAATGGCGAGTAAAGTGCACTATTTAACTTCTATGATAGGGCAATCGGAGACCCGATTAGATCATTTTATATTTTGGTTAATATAAGAATTCAGCGAAATTCTATCACATTTGTTCAATTTACGTCGCTCCTGTTTCAGATAGCTTATTGGGCTAAGCGGCATCTCAAAGCGCATGAAATGGCGAGTAAAATGCACTGTTAAACTTCTAGGGGTAGGGCAAACAGAGACCCGATTAGATCATTTGATATTATGGTTAATTTAAGAATTCAGCGAAATTCTATCACATTTGTTCAATTTACGTCGCTCCTATTCCAGTTAGCGTATTGGGCTATGCGGCACCTTAAAGCACATGAAATGGCGAGTAAAATGCACTATTAAACTTCTATGATAGGGCAAACAGAGACCCGATTATATCATTTTATATTACGGTTAATATAAGAATTCAGCGTAATTCTATTACATTTGTTTAATTTACGTCGCTCCTATTTCAGATAGCGTATTGGGCTAAGCGGCATCTCAAAGCGCATGAAATGGCGAGTAAAATGCAATACTAAACTTCTAGGATAAGGCAAACAGAGACCCGATTAGATCATTTTATATTACGGTTAATATAAGAATTCAGCGTAATTCTATCACATTTGTTCAACTTACGTCGCTCCTAATTTAGATAGCGTACTGGGCTAGGCGGCATCTTAAAGCGCGTGGAATGGCGAGTAAACTGCACTGCTAAACTTCTATGATAGGGCAATCAGAGACCCGATTAGATCATTTTATATTTTGTTTAATATAAGATTTCAGGGAAATTCTATCACATTTGTTCAATTTACGTAGCTCCTATTTCAGATAGCGTATTGGGCTAAGCGGCATCTCAAAGCGCATGAAATGGCGAGTAAAATGCACTATTAGATTTCTATGGTAGGGCGTACAGAGACCCGATTAGATCATTTTATATTATGGTTAATTTAAGAATTCAGCGAAATTCTATCACATTTGTTCAATTTACGTCGCTCCTATTTCAGATAGCGTATTGTGCTAAGCGGCATCTCAAAGCGCATGAAATGGCGAGTGAAATGCACTATTAGACTTCTATGGTAGGGCGAACAGAGACCCGATTAGATCATTTTACATTAAGGTTAATATAAGAATTCAGGGAAATTCTATCACATTTGTTCAACTTTAGCCGCTCCTATTTCAGATAGCGTATTGGGCTAAGCGGCATCTCAAAGCGCATGAAATTGCGAGTAAAATGCACTATCAAACTTCTACGATAAGGCAAACAGAGACCCGATTAGATCATTTTATATTACGGTTAATATAAGAATTCAGCGTAATTCTATCACATTTGTTCAACTTACGTCGCTCCTATTTCAGGTAGCGTATTGGGCTAGGCGGCATGTCAAAGCGCATGAAATGACGAGTGAAATGCACTATTAAACTTCTAGGGTAGGGCAATCAGTGACCCGATTAGATCATTTTATATTATAGTTAATTTAAGAAGTCAGCGAAATTCTATCGCATTTGTTCAATTTACGTCGCTCCTATTTCAGATAGCGTATTGGGCTAAGCGGCATCTCAAAGCGCATGAAATGGCGAGTAAAATGCAATACTAAACTTCTAGGATAAGGCAAACAGAGACCCGATTAGATCATTTTATATTACGGTTAATATAAGAATTCGGCGTAATTCTATCACATTTGTTCAATTTACGTCGCTGCTATTCCAGATAGCTTATTGTGCTTAGCGGCGTCACAAAGCGCATGAAATGACGAGTGAAATGCACTATTAAACTTCTAGGATAAGGCAAACAGAGATCCGATTAGATCATTTTATATTTTGGTTAATATAAGAATTCAGCGAAATTCTATCACATTTGTTCAATTTACGTCGCTCATATTTCAGATAGCGAACTGGACTATGCGGCATCTTAAAGCGCGCGGAATGGCGAGTAAAATGCAATACTAAACTTCTAGGATAAGGCAAACAGAGACCCGATTAGATCATTTTATATTACGGTTAATATAAGAATTCAGCGTAATTCTATCACATTTGTTCAACTTACGTCGCTCCTAATTTAGATAGCGTACTGGGCTAGGCGGCATCTTAAAGCGCGTGGAATGGCGAGTAAAATGCACTGCTAAACTTCTATGATAGGGCAATCAGAGACCCGATTAGATCATTTTATATTTTGGTTAATATAAGAATTCAGCGAAATTCTATCACATTTGTTCAATTTACGTCGCTCATATTTCAGATAGCGTATTGGGCTAAGCGGCATCTCAAAGCGCATGAAATGGCGAGCAAAATGCACGATTAAACTTCTACGGTAGGGCAATCAGTGACCCGATTGGATCATTTTATATTATTGTTAATTTAAGAATTCAGCCAAATTCTATCACATTTGTTCAATTTACGTCGCTCCTATTTCAGATAGCGTATTGGGCTAAGCGGTATCTCAAAGCGCATGAAATGGCGAGTAAAATGCAATACTAAACTTCTAGGATAAGGCAAACAGAGACCCGATTAGATCATTTTATATTACGGTTAATATAAGAATTCAGAGTAATTCTATCACATTTGTTCAACTTACGTCGCTCCTAATTTAGATAGCGTACTGGGCTAGGCTGCATCTTAAAGCGCGTGGAATGGCGAGTAAAATGCACTGCTAAACTTCTATGATAGGGCAATCAGAGACCCGATTAGATCATTTTATATTTTGGTTAATTTAAGAATTCAGCAAAATTCTATCACATTTGTTCAATTTACGTCGTTCCTATTTCAGCTAGCGTGCTGGGCTAGGCGGCATGTTAAAGCGCGTGGAATGGCGAGTAAAGTGCACTATTTAACTTCTATGATAGGGCAATCGGAGACCCGATTAGATCATTTTATATTTTGGTTAATATAAGAATTCAGCGAAATTCTATCACACTTGTTCAATTTACGTCGCTCCTGTTTCAGATAGCTTATTGGGCTAAGCGGCATCTCAAAGCGCATGAAATGGCGAGTAAAATGCACTGTTAAACTTCTAGGGTAGGGCAAACAGAGACCCGATTAGATCATTTTATATTATGGTTAATTTAAGAATTCAGCAAAATTCTATCACATTTGTTCAATTTAGGTCGTTCCTATTTCAGATAGCATACTGGGCTAGGCGGCATCTTAAAGCGCGTGGAATGGCGAGCAAAATGCACTATTAAACTTCAATGATAGGGCAATCAGAGACCCGATTAGATCATTTTATATTTTGGTTAATATAAGGATTCAGCGAAATTCTTTCACATTTGTTCAATTTACGTCGCTCCCATTTCAGATAGCGTATTGGGCTAAGCGGCATCTCAAAGTGCATGAAATGGCGAGTAAAATACACTGTTAAACTTGTAGGGTTGGGCGAACAAAGACCCGATTAGATAATTTCATATTATAGTTAATTTAAGAATTCAGCGAAATTCTATCACATTTGTTCAATTTACGTAGCTCCTATTTCAGATAACGTACTGGGCTAGGCGGCATCTGAAAGCGCATGAAATGACGAGGGAAATGCACTATTAAACTTCTAGGGTAGGGCAAACAGAGACCCGATCAGATCATTTTATATTGTGGTTAATTTAAGAATTCAGCAAAACTCTATCACATTTGTTCAATTTACGTCGCTCCTATTTCAGATAGCGCATTGGGCTAAGCGGCATCTCAAAGCGCATGAAATGGCGAGTGAAATGCACTATTAGACTTCTATGGTAGGGGAAACAGAGACCCGATTAGATCATTTTATATTACGGTTAATATAAGAATTCAGCGTAATTCTTTCACATTTGTCAACTTACGTCGCTCCTATTTCAGATAGCGTATTGGGCTAGGCGGAATCTTAAAGCGCGTGGAGTGGCGGGTAAAATGCTCCACTAAACTTCTATGATAGGGCAATCGGAGACCCGACTAGATCATTTTATATTTTGGTTAATACAAGAATTCAGCGAAATTCTATCACATTTGTTCAATTTACGTCGCTCCTATTTCAGATAGCGTATTGGGCTAAACGGCATCTCAAAGCGCATGAAATGGCGAGTAAAATGCACTGTTAAACTTCTAGGGTATGGCAAACAGAGACCCGTTTAGATCATTTTATATTATGGTTAATTTAAGAATAACAGCAAAATTCTATCACATTTGTTCAATTTACGTCGTTCCTATTTCAGATAGCGTAATGCGCTAGGCGGCATCTTAAAGCGCGTGGAATGGCGATTGAAATGCACTATTAAACTTCTATGATAGGGCGATCAGAGACCCAATTAGATCATTTTATATTTTGGTTAATACAAGAATTCCGCGAAATTCTATCACATTTGTTCAATTTACGTCGCTCCTATTTCAGATAGCTTATTGGGCTAAGCGTCATCTCAAAGCGCATGAAATCATGAGTGAAATGCACTATTAAACTTCTAGGGTAGGGCAAACAGAGACCCGATTAGATCATTTTATATTATGGTTAATTTAAGATGTCAGCTAAATTTTATCACATCTGTTCAATTTACGTCGCTCCTATTTCAGATAGCGTACTGGGCTAGGCGGCATCTTGAAGCGCGTGGAATGGCGAGTAAAGTGCACTACTAAACTTCTATGATAGGGCAATCAGACACCCGATTAGATCATTTTATATTTTGTTTAATATCAGATTTCAGGGAATTTGTATCACATTTGTTCAATTTACGTCGCTCCTAATTCAGATAGCGTATTCGACTAAGCGGCATCTCAAAGCGCATGAAATGGCGAATAAAATGCACTCGTAAACTTCTAGGCTAGGGCAAACAGAGACCCGATTAGATCATTTTATATTACGGTTAATTTAAGAATTCAGCAAAATTCTATCACATTTGTTCAATTTACGTCGCTCCTATTTCAGATAGCGTATTGGGCTCGGCGGCATCTTAAAGCGCGTGGAATGGCGAGTAAAATGCACTACTAAACTTCTATGATACGGCAATCAGAGACCCGATTAGATCATTTTATATTTTGGTTAATATAAGAATTCATCGAAATTCTATCACATTTGTACAATTTACGTCGCTCCTATTTCAGATAGCGTATTGGACTAAGCGGCATCTCAAAGCGCATGAAATGACGAGTGAAATGCACTATTAAACTTCTAGGATACGGTGAACGGAGACCCGATTAGATCATTTTACATTAATGTTAATATAAGAATTCAGGGAAATTCTATCACATTTGTTCAATTTACGTCGGTCCTATTTCCGATAGCGTGCTGGGCTAGGCGGCATCTTAAAGCGCGTGGAATGGCGAGTAAAATGCACTACTAAACTTCTATGATAGAGCAATCAGAGACCCGATTAGATCATTTTATATTTTGTTTAATATAAGATTTCAGGGAAATTCTATCGCATTTGTTCAATTTACGTTGCTCCTATTTCAGGTAGCGCACTGAGCTAGGCGGCATCTTAAAGCGCGTGGAATGGCGAGTAAAATGCACTATTAAACTTCTAGGATAAGGCAAACAGAGACCCGATTAGATCATTTTATATTACGGTTAATATAAGAATTCAGTGAAATTCTATCACATTTGTTCAATTTACGTCGCTCCTATTTCAGATAGCTTATTGGGCTAAGCGGCATCTGAAGGCGCGTGAAATGGCGAGTAAAATGCACTATTAAACTTCAATGATAGGGCAATCAGAGACCCGATTAGATCATTTTATATTTTGGTTAATATAAGAATTCAACGAATTTCTATCACATTTGTTCAATTTACGTCGCTTCTATTGCAGATAGCTTATTGGGCTTAGCGGCATCTCAAAGCGCATGAAATGACGAGTGAAATGCACTATTAAACTTCTAGGGTAGGGGAATCAGAGACCCGATTAGGTTATTTTATATTATGGTTAATTTAAGAATTCAGCGAAATTCTATCACATTTGTTCAATTTACGTCGCTCCTATTACAGGTAGCTTATTGGGCTCAGCGGCATCTCAAAGTGCATGAAATGACGAGTGAAATGCACTATTAAACTTCTAGGGTAGGGCAACAGAGACCCGATTAGATCATTTTATATTAAGGTTACTTTAAGAATTCAGCGAAATTCTATCACATTTGTTCAATTTACGTCGCTCCTATTTCAAATAGCTTATTGGGCGAAGCGGCGTCTCAAAGCGCATGAAATGACGAGTGAAATGCACTATTAAACTTCTAGGGTAGGGCAAACAGAGACCCGATTAGATCATTTGATATTATGGTTAATTTAAGAATTCAGCGAAATTCTATCACATTTGTTCAATTTACGTCGCTCCTATTTCAGATAGCGTATTGGGATAAGCGGCATCTCAAAGCGCATGAAATGGCGAGTAAAATGCACTATTAAACTTCTAGGGTAGGGCGAACAGAGACACGATTAGATCATTTTACATTAAGGTTAATATAAGTATTCAGCGAGATTCTATCACATTTGTTCAATTTACGTTGCTCCTATTTCAGACAGCGTACTGGGCTAGGCGGCATCTTAAAGCGTGCCGAATGGCGAGCAAAATGCACTATTAACCTTCTATGATAGGGCAATCAGAGACCAGACTAGATCATTTTATACTTTGGTTAATATAAGAATTCAGCGAAATTCTATCACATTTGTTCAATTTACGTCGCTCCTATTTCAGATAGCGTATTGGGCTAGGCGGCATCTCAAAGCGCATGAAATGACGAGTGACATGCACTATTAAACTTCTTGGGTAGGGCGAACAGAGACCCGATTAGATCATTTTACATTAAGGTTAATATAAGTATTCAGCGAGATTCTATCACATTTGTTCAATTTACGTCGCTCCTATTTCAGACAGCGTACTGGGCTAGGCGGCATCTTAAAGCGTGTGGAATGGCGAGTAAAATGCACTATTAACCTTCTATGATAGGGCAATCAGAGACCAGACTAGATCATTTTATACTTTGGTTAAAATAAGAATTCAGCGAAATTCTATCACATTTGTTCAATTTACGTCCCTCATATTTCAGATAGCGTATTGGGCTAAGCGGCATCTCAAAGCGCATGAAATGGCGAGTAAAATGCACTATTAAACTTCTATCCTAGGGCAATCAGAGACCCGATTAGATCATTTTATATTTTGGTTAATATAAGAATTCAGTGAAATTCTATCACATTTGTTCAATTTACGTCGCTCCTATTCCAGATAGCGTATTGGGCAAAGCGGCATCTCAAAGCGTATGAAATGGCGAATAAAATGCACTATTAAAGTTCTAGGCTAGGGCGAACAGAGACCCGATTAGATCATTTTACATTATGGTTAATAAAAGAATTCAGCGGAATTCTATCACATTTGTTCAACTTACGTCGCTCCTATTTCAGATAGCGTACTGGGCTAGGCGCCATCTTAAAGCGCGTGGAATGGCGAGTAAAATGCACTGCTCAACTTTTATGATAGGGCAATCAGAGACCCGATTAGCTCATTTTATATTTTGTTTAATATAAGATTTCAGGGAAATTCTATCACATTTGTTCAATTTACGTCGCTCCTATTTCAGATAGCTTATTGGGCTAAGCGGCATGTCAAAGCGCATGAAATGACGAGTGAAATGCACTGTTAAACTTCTATGATAGGGCAATCAGAGACCCGATTAGATCATTTTATATTTTGTTTAATATAAGATTTCAGGGAAATTCTATCACATTTGTTCAATTTACGTCGCTCCTATTTCAGATAGCTTATTGGGCTAAGCGGCATCTGAAGGCGCATGAAATGGCGAGTAAAATGCACTATTAAACTTCTAGGGTAGGGCAAACAGAGACCCGATGAGATCATTTTATATTATGGTTAATTTAAGATGTCAGCAAAATTTTATCACATTTGTTCAATTTACGTCGCTCCTATTTCAGATAGCGTACTGGGCTAGGCGGCATCTTAAAGCGCGTGGAATGGTGAGTAAAATGCACTATTAAACTTCTAGGGTAGGGCAATCATAGACCCCATTAGATCATTTTATATTTTGGTTAATATAAGAATTCAACGAAATTCTATCACATTCGTTCAATTTACGTCGCTTCTATTACTGATAGCTTATTGGGCTTAGCGGCATCTCAAAGCGCATGAAATGACGAGTGAAATGCACTATTAAACTTCTAGGGTAGGGCAAACAGAGACCCGATTAGGTCATTTTATATTATGGTTAATTTAAGATGTCAGCAAAATTTTATCACATCTGTTCAATTTACGTCGCTCCTATTTCAGATAGCGTACTGGGCTAGGCGGCATCTTGAAGCGCGTGGAATGGCGAGTAAAGTGCACTACTAAACTTCTATGATAGGGCAATCATAGACCCCATTAGATCATTTTATATTTTGGTTAATATAAGAATTCAACGAAATTCTATCACATTTGTTCAATTTACGTCGCTCCTAATTCAGATAGCGTATTCGGCTAAGCGGCATCTCAAAGCGCATGAAATGGCGAATAAAATGCACTCGTAAACTTCTAGGCTAGGGCAAACAGAGACCCGATTAGATCATTTTATATTACGGTTAATTTAAGAATTCAGCAAAATTCTATCACATTTGTTCAATTTACGTCGCTCCTATTTCAGATAGCGTATTGGGCTCGGCGGCATCTTAAAGCGCGTGGAATGGCGAGTAAAATGCACTATTAAACTTCTATGATGGGGCAATCAGAGACCCGATTAGATCATTTTATATTATGGTTAATTTAAGAATTCAGCAAAACTCTATCACATTTGTTCAATTTACGTCGTTCCTATTTCAGATACCGTACTGGGCTCGGCGGCATCTTAAAACGCGTGAAATGGCGAGTGAAATGCACTATTAGACTTCTATGGTAGGGCGAACAGAGACCCGATTAGATCATTTTATATTATGGTTAATTTAAGAATTCAGCAAAATTCTATCACACTTGTTCAATTTACGTCGCTCGTATTTCAGATAGCGTACTGGGCTAGGCGGCATCTTAAAGCGCGTGGAATGGCGAGTAAAATGCACTACTAAACTTCTATGATACGGCAATCAGAGACCCGATTAGATCATTTTATATTTTGGTTAATATAAGAATTCATCGAAATTCTATCACATTTGTTCAATTTACGTCGCTCCTATTTCAGATAGCTTATTGGACTAAGCGGCATCTCAAAGCGCATGAAATGACGAGTGAAATGCACTATTAAACTTCTAGGATACGGCGAACGGAGACCCGATTAGATCATTTTACATTAATGTTAATATAAGAATTCAGGGAAATTCTATCACATTTGTTCAATTTACGTCGCTCCTATTTCCGATAGCGTACTGGGCTAGGCGGCATCTTAAAGCGCGTGGAATGGCGAGTAAAATGCACTACTAAACTTCTATGATAGGGCAATCAGAGACCCGATTAGATCATTTTATATTTTGTTTAATATAAGATTTCAGGGAAATTCTATCGCATTTGTTCAATTTACGTTGCTCCTATTTCAGATAGCGTATTCGGCTAAGCGGCATCTCAAAGCGCATGAAATGGCGAATAAAATTCGCTCTTAAACTTCTAGGCTAGGGCGAACAGAGACGCGATCAGATCATTTTACATTATGGTTAATAAAAGAATCCAGCGAAATTCTATCACATTTGTTCAACTTACGTCGCTCCTATTTCAGATAGCGTATTGGGCTAAGCGGCATCTCAAAGCGCATGAAATGGCGAGTAAAATGCACTATTAGATTTCTATGGTAGGGCGTACAGAGACCCGATTAGATCATTTTATATTATGGTTAATTTAAGAATTCAGCAAAATTCTATCACATTTGTTCAATTTACGTGGCTCCTATTTCAGATACCGTACTGGGATAAGCGGCATCGAAAAGCGCATGAAATGGCGAGTAAAATGCACTCTTAAACTTCTAGGCTAGGGCGAACAGAGACGCGATCAGATCATTTTATATTGTGGTTAATTTAAGAATTCAGCAAAGTTCTATCACATTTGTCCAATTTACGTCGCTCCTATTTCAGATAGCGTATTGGGCTAAGCGGCATCTCAAAGCGCATGAAATGGCCAGTAAAATGCACTATTAAACTTCTAGGGTAGGGCAATCATAGACCCCATTAGATCATTTTATATTTTGGTTAATATAAGAATTCAACGAAATTCTATCACATTTGTTCAATTTACGTCGCTTCTATTGCAGATAGCTTATTGGGCTTAGCGGCATCTCAAAGCGCATGAAATGACGAGTGAAATGCACTATTAAACTTCTAGGGTAGGGGAATCAGAGACCCGATTAGGTTATTTTATATTATGGTTAATTTAAGAATTCAGCGAAATTCTATCACATTTGTTCAATTTACGTCGCTCCTATTACAGGTAGCTTATTGGGCTCAGCGGCATCTCAAAGTGCATGAAATGACGAGTGAAATGCACTATTAAACTTCTAGGGTAGGGCAACAGAGACCCGATTAGATCATTTTATATTAAGGTTACTTTAAGAATTCAGCGAAATTCTATCACATTTGTTCAATTTACGTCGCTCCTATTTCAAATAGCTTATTGGGCGAAGCGGCGTCTCACAGCGCATGAAATGACGAGTGAAATGCACTATTAAACTTCTAGGGTAGGGCAAACAGAGACCCGATTAGATCATTTGATATTATGGTTAATTTAAGAATTCAGCGAAATTCTATCACATTTGTTCAATTTACGTCGCTCCTATTTCAGATAGCGTATTGGGATAAGCGGCATCTCAAAGCGCATGAAATGGCGAGTAAAATGCACTATTAAACTTCTAGGGTAGGGCGAACAGAGACACGATTAGATCATTTTACATTAAGGTTAATATAAGTATTCAGCGAGATTCTATCACATTTGTTCAATTTACGTTGCTCCTATTTCAGACAGCGTACTGGGCTAGGCGGCATCTTAAAGCGTGCCGAATGGCGAGCAAAATGCACTATTAACCTTCTATGATAGGGCAATCAGAGACCAGACTAGATCATTTTATACTTTGGTTAATATAAGAATTCAGCGAAATTCTATCACATTTGTTCAATTTACGTCGCTCCTATTTCAGATAGCGTATTGGGCTAGGCGGCATCTCAAAGCGCATGAAATGACGAGTGACATTCACTATTAAACTTCTAGGGTAGGGCGAACAGAGACCCGATTAGATCATTTTACATTAAGGTTAATATAAGTATTCAGCGAGATTCTATCACATTTGTTCAATTTACGTCGCTCCTATTTCAGACAGCGTACTGGGCTAGGCGGCATCTTAAAGCGTGTGGAATGGCGAGTAAAATGCACTATTAACCTTCTATGATAGGGCAATCAGAGACCAGACTAGATCATTTTATACTTTGGTTAAAATAAGAATTCAGCGAAATTCTATCACATTTGTTCAATTTACGTCCCTCATATTTCAGATAGCGTATTGGGCTAAGCGGCATCACAAAGCGCATGAAATGGCGAGTAAAATGCACTATTAAACTTCTGGGGTAGGGCAATCAGTGACCCGATTAGATCATTTTATATTATAGTTAATTTAAGAATTCAGCGAAATTCTATCACATTTGTTCAATTTACGTCGCTCCTATTTCAGATAGCGTATTGGGGTAAGCGGCATCTCAAAGCGCATGAAATGGCGAGTAAAATGCACTATTAAACTTCTAGGGTAGGGCGAACAGAGACACGATTAGATCATTTTACATTAAGGTTAATATAAGTATTCAGCGAGATTCTACCACATTTGTTCAATTTACGTTGCTCCTATTTCAGACAGCGTACTGGGCTAGGCGGCATCTTAAAGCGTGCCGAATGGCGAGCAAAATGCACTATTAACCTTCTGTGATAGGGCAATCAGAGACCAGACTAGATCATTTTATACTTTGGTTAATATAAGAATTCAGCGAAATTCTATCACATTTGTTCAATTTACGTCGCTCCTATTTCAGATAGCGTATTGGGCTAGGCGGCATCTCAAAGCGCATGAAATGACGAGTGAAATGCACTATTAAACTTCTAGGGTAGGGCGAACAGAGACCCGATTAGATCATTTTACATTAAGGTTAATATAAGTATTCAGCGAGATTCTATCACATTTGTTCAATTTACGTCGCTCCTATTTCAGACAGCGTACTGGGCTAGGCGGCATCTTAAAGCGTGTGGAATGGCGAGTAAAATGCACTATTAACCTTCTATGATAGGGCAATCAGAGACCAGACTAGATCATTTTATACTTTGGTTAATATAAGAATTCAGCGAAATTCTATCACATTTGTTCAATTTACGTCCCTCATATTTCAGATAGCGTATTGGGCTAAGCGGCATCTCAAAGCGCATGAAATGGCGAGTAAAATGCACTATTAAACTTCTAGGGTAGGGCAATCAGTGACCCGATTAGATCATTTTATATTATAGTTAATTTAAGAATTCAGCGAAATTCTATCACATTTGTTCAATTTACGTCGCTCGTATTTCAGATAGCGTATTGGGCTAAGCGGCATCTCAAAGCGCATGAAATGGCGAGTAAAATGCACTATGAAACTTCTATCCTAGGGCAATCAGAGACCCGATTAGATCATTTTATATTTTGGTTAATATAAGAATTCAGTGAAATTCTATCACATTTGTTCAATTTACGTCGCTCCTATTCCAGATAGCGTATTGGGCAAAGCGGCATCTCAAAGCGTATGAAATGGCGAATAAAATGCACTATTAAAGTTCTAGGCTAGGGCGAACAGAGACCCGATTAGATCATTTCACATTATGGTTAATAAAAGAATTCAGCGGAATTCTATCACATTTGTTCAACTTACGTCGCTCCTATTTCAGATAGCGTACTGGGCTAGGCGCCATCTTAAAGCGCGTGGAATGGCGAGTAAAATGCACTGCTCAACTTTTATGATAGGGCAATCAGAGACCCGATTAGCTCATTTTATATTTTGTTTAATATAAGATTTCAGGGAAATTCTATCACATTTGTTCAATTTACGTCGCTCCTATTTCAGATAGCTTATTGGGCTAAGCGGCATGTCAAAGCGCATGAAATGACGAGTGAAATGCACTGTTAAACTTCTATGATAGGGCAATCAGAGACCCGATTAGATCATTTTATATTTTGTTTAATATAAGATTTCAGGGAAATTCTATCACATTTGTTCAATTTACGTCGCTCCTATTTCAGATAGCTTATTGGGCTAAGCGGCATCTGAAGGCGCATGAAATGGCGAGTAAAATGCACTATTAAACTTCTAGGGTAGGGCAAACAGAGACCCGATGAGATCATTTTATATTATGGTTAATTTAAGATGTCAGCAAAATTTTATCACATTTGTTCAATTTACGTCGCTCCTATTTCAGATAGCGTACTGGGCTAGGCGGCATCTTAAAGCGCGTGGAATGGTGAGTAAAATGCACTATTAAACTTCTAGGGTAGGGCAATCATAGACCCCATTAGATCATTTTATATTTTGGTTAATATAAGAATTCAACGAAATTCTATCACATTCGTTCAATTTACGTCGCTTCTATTACTGATAGCTTATTGGGCTTAGCGGCATCTCAAAGCGCATGAAATGACGAGTGAAATGCACTCTTAAACTTCTAGGGTAGGGCAAACAGAGACCCGATTAGGTCATTTTATATTATGGTTAATTTAAGAATTCAGCAAAATTCTATCACATTTGTTCAATTTACGTCGTTCCTATTTCAGATAGCGTCCTGGGCTAAGCGGCATCTAAAAGCGCATGAAATGGCGAGAATAATGCACTATTATACTTCTAGGATAAGGCAAACAGAGACCCGATTAGATCATTTTATATTACGGTTAATATAAGAATTGAGCGTAATTCTATCACATTTGTTCAACTTACGTCGTTCCTATTTCAGATAGCGTATTGGGCTATGCGGCATCTCAAAGCACATGCAATGGCGAGTAAAATGCACTATTAAACTTCTACGGTAGGGCAAACAGGGACCCGATTAGATCATTTTATATTATGGTTAATTTAAGAATTCAGTGAAATTCTATCACATTTGTCCACTTTACGTCGTTCCTATTTCAGATAGCGTCCTAGGCTAAGCGGCATCTAAAAGCGCATGAAATGGCGAATAAAATGCACTATTAAACTTCTAGGCTAGGGCGAACAGAGACCCGATTAGATCATTTTATATTATGGTTAATATAAGATTTCAGGGAGATTCTATCACATCTGTTCAATTTACGTCGCTCCTATTTCAGATAGCGTATTCGGCTAAGCGGCATCTCAAAGCGCATAAAATGGCGAATAAAATGCACTATTAAACTTCTAGGGTAGGGCAAACAGAGACCTGATTAGATCATTTTATATTATGGTTAATTTAAGAATTCAACAAAATTCTATCACATTTGTTCAACTTACGTCGCTCCTATTTCAGATAGCGTACTGGGCTAGGCGGCATCTTAAAGCGCGTGGAATGGCGAGTAAAATGCACTACTAAACTTCTATATTAGGGCAATCAGAGACCCGATTAGATCATTTTATATTTTGTTTAATATAAGATTTCAGGGAAATAGTATCACATTTGTTCAATTTGCGTCGCTCCTATTTCAGATAGCGTATTGGGCTAAGCGGCATCACAAAGCGCATGAAATGGCGAACAAAATGCACTATTAAACTTCTAGGCTAGGGCGAACAGAGACCAGATTAGATCATTTTATATTTTGGTTAACATAAGGATTCTGCGAAATTTTATCACATTTGTTCAATTTACGTCGCTCCTATTTCAGATAGCGTATTGGGCTAAGCGGCATCTCAAGGCGCATGAAATGGCGAATAAAATGCGCTATTAAACTTCTAGGCTAGGGCGAACAGAGACCCGATTAGATCATTTTACATTCAGGTTAATATAAGTATTCAGCGAGATTCTATCACACTTGTTCAAGTTACGTCGCTTCTATTTCAGGCAGCGTACTGAGCTAGGCGGCATCTTAAAGCGCGTGGAATGGCGAGTAAAATGCACTATTAAACTTCTATGATAGGGCAATCAGAGACCAGATTAGATCATTACATACTTTGGTTAATATAAGAATTCAGCGAAATTCTATCACATTTGTTCAATTTACGTCGCTCCTATTTCAGATAGCGTATTGGGCTAAGCGGCATCTCAAAGCGCATGAAATGACGAGTGAAATGCACTATTAAACTTCTAGGGTAGGGCAAACAGGGACCCGATTAGATCATTTTATATTATGGTTAATTTAAGAATTCAGCGAAATTCTATCACATTTGTTCAATTTACGTCGCTTCTATTACAGATAGCTTATTGGGCTTAGCGGCATCTCAAAGCGCATGAAATTACGAGTGAAATGCACTATTAAACTTCTAGGATGAGGCAAACAGAGACCCGATTAGATCATTTTATATTACGGTTAATATAAGAATTCAGCGTAAT
Organism: Macropis europaea; assembly: GCA_916610135.2. NCBI lineage: Eukaryota > Metazoa > Arthropoda > Insecta > Hymenoptera > Melittidae > Macropis > Macropis europaea. Next base: position 61,496 of record CAKAJE020001069.1, on the reverse strand, counting down.
TCTATCACATTTGTTCAACTTACGTCGTTCCTATTTCAGATAGCGTACTGGGCTAGGCGGCATCTTAAAGCGCGTGGAATGGCGAGTAAAATGCACTATTAAACTTCTATGATAGGGCAATCAGAGACACGATTAGATCATTTTATATATTGGTTAATATAAGAATTCAACGAAATTCTATCACATTTGTAAAATTTACGTCGCTCCTATTACAGATCGCTTATTGGGCTTAGCGGCATCTCAAAGCGCATGAAATATCGAGTGAAATGAACTATTAAACTTCTAGGGTAGGGCAAACAGAGACCCGATTAGATCATTTGATATTATGGTTAATTTAAGAATTCAGCAAAATTCTATCACATTTGCTGAATTTACGTCGCTCCTATTTCAGATAGCGTACTGGGCTAGGCGGCATCTTAAAGCGCGTGGAATGGCGAGTAAAATGCACTATTAAAATTCTATGATACGGCAATCAGAGACCCGATTAGATCATTTTATATTATGGTTAATTTAAGAATTCAGCAAAATTCTATCACATTTGTTCAATTTCCGTCGCTCCTATTTCAGATAGCGTACTGGGCTAGGCGGCATCTTAAAGCGGGTGGAATGGCGAGTAGAATGCACTATTAAAATTCTATGATTGGGCAATCAGAGACCCGATTAGATCGTTTTATATTTTGGTTAATATAAGAATTCAGCGAAATTCCATCACATTTGTTCAATTTGCGTCGCTCCAATTTCAGATAGCCTATTGGGCTAAGCGGCATCTCAAAGCGCATGAAATGGCGAATAAAATGCACTATTAAACTTCTAGGCTAGGGCGAACAGAGACTCGAGCAGATCATTTTACATTATGGTTAATAAAAGAATTCAGCGTAATTCTATCACATTTGTTCAACTTACGTCGCTCCTATTTCAGATAGCGTATTGGGCTGAGCGGCATCTCAAAGCGCATGAAATGGCGAGTGAAATGCACTATCAGACTTCAATGGTAGGGCGAACAGAGACCCGATTGGATCATTTTACATTAAGGTTAATATAAGAATTCACGGGAATTCTATCACATTTGTTCAATTTACGTCGCTCCTATTCCAGATAGCGTATTGGGCTAAGCGGCATCTCAAAGCGCATGAAATGGCGAGTAAAATGCGCTATTAAACTTCTAGGATAAGGCAAACGGAGACCCGATTAGATCATTTTATATTACGGTTAATATAAGAATTCAGCGTAATTCTGTCACATTTGTTCAAGTTACGTCGCTCCTATTTCAGATAGCGTACTGGGCTAGGCGGCATCTTAAAGCGCGTGGAATGGCGAGTAAAATGCACTACTAATCTTCTATGATAGGGCAATCAGAGACCCGATTTGATCATTTTATATTTTGATTAATATAAGATTTCAGGGAAATTCTATCACATTTGTTCAATTTACGTCGCTCCTATTTCAGATAGCGTATTCGGCTAAGCGGCATCTCAAAGCGCATGAAATGTCGAATAAAATGCACTATTAAACTTCTAGGCTAGGGCGAACAGAGACCCGATCAGATCATTTTACATTATGGTAAATAAAAGAATTCAGCGAAATTCTATCACCTTTGTTCAACTTACGTCGCTCCTATTTCATAGAGCGTATTGGTCTAAGCAGCATCTCAAAGCGCATGAAATGGCGAGTGAAATGCGCTATTAGACTTCTATGGTAGGGCGAACAGAGACCCGATTAGATCATTTTATATTATGGTTAATATAAGATTTCAGGGAGATTCTATCACATCTGTTCAATTTACGTCGCTCCTATTTCAGATAGCGTATTGGGCTATGCGGCATCTCAAAGCACATGCAATGGCGAGTAAAATGCACTATTAAACTTCTACGGTAGGGCAAACAGGGACCCGATTAGATCATTTTATATTATGGTTAATTTAAGAATTCAGTGAAATTCTATCACATTTGTCCACTTTACGTCGTTCCTATTTCAGATAGCGTCCTAGGCTAAGCGGCATCTAAAAGCGCATGAAATGGCGAATAAAATGCACTATTAAACTTCTAGGCTAGGGCGAACAGAGACCCGATTAGATCATTTTATATTATGGTTAATATAAGATTTCAGGGAGATTCTATCACATCTGTTCAATTTACGTCGCTCCTATTTCAGATAGCGTATTCGGCTAAGCGGCATCTCAAAGCGCATAAAATGGCGAACAAAATGCACTATTAAACTTCTAGGCTAGGGCGAACAGAGACCAGATTAGATCATTTTATATTTTGGTTAACATAAGGATTCTGCGAAATTTTATCACATTTGTTCAATTTACGTCGCTCCTATTTCAGATAGCTTATTGGGCTAAGCGGCATCTGAAGGCGCATGAAGTGACGAGTAAAATGCACTATTAAACTTCTAGGGTAGGGCAAACAGAGACCCGATTAGATCATTTTATATTATGGTTAATTTAAGATGTCAGCAAAATTCTATCACATTTGTTCAATTTACGTCGCTCCTGTTTCAGATAGCGTGCTGGGCCATGCGGCATCTTAAAGCGCGTGGAATTGCGAGTAAAATGCACAATTAAACTTCAACGATAGGGCAATCAGAGACCCGATTAGATCATTTTATATTTTGGTTAATATAAGAATTCAACGAAATTCTATCACATTTGTTCAATTTACGTCGCTCCTATTACAGATAGCTTATTGGGCTTAGCGGCATCTCAAAGCGCATGAAATGTCGAGTGAAATGCACTATTACACTTCTAGGGTAGGGCAAACAGAGACCCGATTAGACCATTTTATATTATGCTTAATTTAAGAATTCAGCGTAATTCTATCACATTTGTTCAACTTACGTCGCTCCTATTTCAGGTAGCGTACTGGGCTAGGCGGCATCTTAAAGCGCGTGAAATGGCGAGTAAAATGCACTATTAAACTTCTAGGATAAGGCAAACAGAGAACTGATTAGATCATTTTATATTACGGTTAATATAAGAATTCGGCGTAATTCTATCACATTTGTTCAATTTACGTCGCTGCTATTCCAGATAGCTTATTGTGCTTAGCGGCGTCACAAAGCGCATGAAATGACGAGTGAAATGCACTATTAAACTTCTAGGATAAGGCAAACAGAGATCCGATTAGATCATTTTATATTTTGGTTAATATAAGAATTCAGCGAAATTCTATCACATTTGTTCAATTTACGTCGCTCATATTTCAGATAGCGAACTGGACTATGCGGCATCTTAAAGCGCGCGGAATGGCGAGTAAAATGCAATACTAAACTTCTAGGATAAGGCAAACAGAGACCCGATTAGATCATTTTATATTACGGTTAATATAAGAATTCAGCGTAATTCTATCACATTTGTTCAACTTACGTCGCTCCTAATTTAGATAGCGTACTGGGCTAGGCGGCATCTTAAAGCGCGTGGAATGGCGAGTAAAATGCACTGCTAAGCTTCTATGATAGGGCAATCAGAGACCCGATTAGATCATTTTATATTTTGGTTAATATAAGAATTCAGCGAAATTCTATCACAATTGTTCTATTTACGTCGCTCGTATTTCAGATAGCTTATTGTGCTTAGCGGCATCTCAAAGCGCATGAAATGACGAGTGAAATGCACTATTAAACTTCTAGGGTAGGGCAAACAGAGACCCGATTAGATCATTTTATATTTTGGTTAATATAAGAATTCAGCGAAATTCTATCACATTTGTTCAATTTACGTCGCTCATATTTCAGATAGCGTATTGGGCTAAGCGGCATCTCAAAGCGCATGAAATGGCGAGCAAAATGCACGATTAAACTTCTACGGTAGGGCAATCAGTGACCCGATTAGATCATTTTATATTATAGTTAATTTAAGAATTCAGCCAAATTCTATCACATTTGTTCAATTTACGTCGCTCCTATTTCAGATAGCGTATTGGGCTAAGCGGTATCTCAAAGCGCATGAAATGGCGAGTAAAATGCAATACTAAACTTCTAGGATAAGGCAAACAGAGACCCGATTAGATCATTTTATATTACGGTTAATATAAGAATTCAGCGTAATTCTATCACATTTGTTCAACTTACGTCGCTCCTAATTTAGATAGCGTACTTGGCTAGGCTGCATCTTAAAGCGCGTGGAATGGCGAGTAAAATGCACTGCTAAACTTCTATGATAGGGCAATCAGAGACCCGATTAGATCATTTTATATTTTGGTTAATTTAAGAATTCAGCAAAATTCTATCACATTTGTTCAATTTACGTCGTTCCTATTTCAGCTAGCGTGCTGGGCTAGGCGGCATGTTAAAGCGCGTGGAATGGCGAGTAAAGTGCACTATTTAACTTCTATGATAGGGCAATCGGAGACCCGATTAGATCATTTTATATTTTGGTTAATATAAGAATTCAGCGAAATTCTATCACATTTGTTCAATTTACGTCGCTCCTGTTTCAGATAGCTTATTGGGCTAAGCGGCATCTCAAAGCGCATGAAATGGCGAGTAAAATGCACTGTTAAACTTCTAGGGTAGGGCAAACAGAGACCCGATTAGATCATTTTATATTATGGTTAATTTAAGAATTCAGCAAAATTCTATCACATTTGTTCAATTTAGGTCGTTCCTATTTCAGATAGCATACTGGGCTAGGCGGCATCTTAAAGCGCGTGGAATGGCGAGCAAAATGCACTATTAAACTTCAATGATAGGGCAATCAGAGACCCGATTAGATCATTTTATATTTTGGTTAATATAAGGATTCAGCGAAATTCTATCACATTTGTTCAATTTACGTCGCTCCCATTTCAGATAGCGTATTGGGCTAAGCGGCATCTCAAAGCGCATGAAATGGCGAGTAAAATACACTGTTAAACTTGTAGGGTTGGGCGAACAAAGACCCGATTAGATAATTTCATATTATAGTTAATTTAAGAATTCAGCGAAATTCTATCACATTTGTTCAATTTACGTAGCTCCTATTTCAGATAACGTACTGGGCTAGGCGGCATCTGAAAGCGCATGAAATGACGAGGGAAATGCACTATTAAACTTCTAGGGTAGGGCAACCAGAGACCCGATTAGATCATTTTATATTATGGTTAATTTAAGAATTCAGCAAAACTCTATCACATTTGTTCAATTTACGTCGCTCCTATTTCAGATGGCGCATTGGGCTAAGCGGCATCTCAAAGCGCATGAAATGGCGAGTGAAATGCACTATTAGACTTCTATGGTAGGGGAAACAGAGACCCGATTAGATCATTTTATATTACGGTTAATATAAGAATTCAGCGTAATTCTTTCACATTTGTCAACTTACGTCGCTCCTATTTCAGATAGCGTATTGGGCTAGGCGGAATCTTAAAGCGCGTGGAATGGCGGGTAAAATGCTCCACTAAACTTCTATGATAGGGCAATCGGAGACCCGACTAGATCATTTTATATTTTGGTTAATACAAGAATTCAGCGAAATTCTATCACATTTGTTCAATTTACGTCGTTCCTATTTCAGATAGCATAATGCGCTAGGCGGCATCTTAAAGCGCGTGGAATGGCGATTGAAATGCACTATTAAACTTCTAGGCTAGGGCAAACAGAGACCCGATTAGATCATTTTATATTACGGTTAATTTAAGAATTCAGCAAAATTCTATCACATTTGTTCAATTTACGTCGCTCCTATTTCAGATAGCTTATTGGGCTAAGCGTCATCTCAAAGCGCATGAAATCATGAGTGAAATGCACTATTAAACTTCTAGGGTAGGGCAAACAGAGACCCGATTAGATCATTTTATATTATGGTTAATTTAAGATGTCAGCTAAATTTTATCACATCTGTTCAATTTACGTCGCTCCTATTTCAGATAGCGTACTGGGCTAGGCGGCATCTTGAAGCGCGTGGAATGGCGAGTAAAGTGCACTACTAAACTTCTATGATAGGGCAATCAGACACCCGATTAGATCATTTTATATTTTGTTTAATATCAGATTTCAGGGAATTTGTATCACATTTGTTCAATTTACGTCGCTCCTAATTCAGATAGCGTATTCGGCTAAGCGGCATCTCAAAGCGCATGAAATGGCGAATAAAATGCACTCGTAAACTTCTAGGCTAGGGCAAACAGAGACCCGATTAGATCATTTTATATTACGGTTAATTTAAGAATTCAGCAAAATTCTATCACATTTGTTGAATTTACGTCGCTCCTATTTCAGATAGCGTATTGGGCTCGGCGGCATCTTAAAGCGCGTGGAATGGCGAGTAAAATGCACTATTAAACTTCTATGTTGGGGCAATCAGAGACCCGATTAGATCATTTTATATTATGGTTAATTTAAGAATTCAGCAAAACTCTATCACATTTGTTCAATTTACGTCGTTCCTACTTCAGATACCGTACTGGGCTCGGCGGCATCTTAAAACGCGTGAAATGGCGAGTGAAATGCACTATTAGACTTCTATGGTAGGGCGAACAGAGACCCGATTAGATCATTTTATATTATGGTTAATTTAAGAATTCAGCAAAATTCTATCACACTTGTTCAATTTACGTCGCTCGTATTTCAGATAGCGTACTGGGCTAGGCGGCATCTTAAAGCGCGTGGAATGGCGAGTAAAATGCACTACTAAACTTCTATGATACGGCAATCAGAGACCCGATTAGATCATTTTATATTTTGGTTAATATAAGAATTCATCGAAATTCTATCACATTTGTTCAATTTACGTCGCTCCTATTTCAGATAGCTTATTGGACTAAGCGGCATCTCAAAGCGCATGAAATGACGAGTGAAATGCACTATTAAACTTCTAGGATACGGCGAACGGAGACCCGATTAGATCATTTTACATTAATGTTAATATAAGAATTCAGGGAAATTCTATCACATTTGTTCAATTTACGTCGCTCCTATTTCCGATAGCGTACTGGGCTAGGCGGCATCTTAAAGCGCGTGGAATGGCGAGTAAAATGCACTACTAAACTTCTATGATAGAGCAATCAGAGACCCGATTAGATCATTTTATATTTTGTTTAATATAAGATTTCAGGGAAATTCTATCGCATTTGTTCAATTTACGTTGCTCCTATTTCAGATAGCGTATTCGGCTAAGCGGCATCTCAAAGCGCATGAAATGGCGAATAAAATTCACTCTTAAACTTCTAGGCTAGGGCGAACAGAGACGCGATCAGATCATTTTACATTATGGTTAATAAAAGAATCCAGCGAAATTCTATCACATTTGTTCAACTTACGCCGCTCCTATTTCAGATAGCGTATTGGGCTAAGCGGCATCTCAAAGCGCATGAAATGGCGAGTAAAATGCACTATTAGATTTCTATGGTAGGGCGTACAGAGACCCGATTAGATCATTTTATATTATGGTTAATTTAAGAATTCAGCAAAATTCTATCACATTTGTTCAATTTACGTGGCTCCTATTTCAGATACCGTACTGGGATAAGCGGTATCGAAAAGCGCATGAAATGGCGAGTAAAATGCACTCTTAAACTTCTAGGCTAGGGCGAACAGAGACGCGATCAGATCATTTTATATTGTGGTTAATTTAAGAATTCAGCAAAGTTCTATCACATTTGTCCAATTTAAGTCGCTCCTATTTCAGATAGCGTATTGGGCTAAGCGGCATCTCAAAGCGCATGAAATGGCCAGTAAAATGCACTATCAAACTTCTAGGATAAGGCAAACAGAGACCCGATTAGATCATTTTATATTACGGTTAATATAAGAATTCAGCGTAATTCTATCACATTTGTTCAACTTACGTCGCTCCTATTTCAGGTAGCGCACTGAGCTAGGCGGCATCTTAAAGCGCGTGGAATGGCGAGTAAAATGCACTATTCAACTTCTAGGATAAGGCAAACAGAGACCCGATTAGATCATTTTATATTACGGTTAATATAAGAATTCAGTGAAATTCTATCACATTTGTTCAATTCACGTCGCTCCTATTTCAGATAGCTTATTGGGCTAAGCGGCATCTGAAGGCGCATGAAATGGCGAGTAAAATGCACTATTAAACTTCAATGATAGGGCAATCAGAGACCCGATTAGATCATTTTATATTTTGGTTAATATAAGAATTCAACGAAATTCTATCACATTTGTTCAATTTACGTCGCTTCTATTGCAGATAGCTTATTGGGCTTAGCGGCATCTCAAAGCGCATGAAATGACGAGTGAAATGCACTATTAAACTTCTAGGGTAGGGGAATCAGAGACCCGATTAGGTTATTTTATATTATGGTTAATTTAAGAATTCAGCGAAATTCTATCACATTTGTTCAATTTACGTCGCTCCTATCACAGGTAGCTTATTGGGCTCAGCGGCATCTCAAAGTGCATGAAATGACGAGTGAAATGCACTATTAAACTTCTAGGGTAGGGCAACAGAGACCCGATTAGATCATTTTATATTAAGGTTACTTTAAGAATTCAGCGAAATTCTATCACATTTGTTCAATTTACGTCGCTCCTATTTCAAATAGCTTATTGGGCGAAGCGGCGTCTCAAAGCGCATGACATGACGAGTGAAATGCACTATTAAACTTCTTGGGTAGGGCAAACACAGACCCGATTAGATCATTTGATATTATGGTTAATTTAAGAATTCAGCAAAACTCTATCACATTTGTTCAATTTACGTCGTTCCTACTTCAGATACCGTACTGGGCTCGGCGGCATCTTAAAACGCGTGAAATGGCGAGTGAAATGCACTATTAGACTTCAATGGTAGGGCGAACAGAGACCCGATTAGATCATTTTATATTATGGTTAATTTAAGAATTCAGCAAAATTCTATCACACTTGTTCAATTTACGTCGCTCGTATTTCAGATAGCGTACTGGGCTAGGCGGCATCTTAAAGCGCGTGGAATGGCGAGTAAAATGCACTACTAAACTTCTATGATACGGCAATCAGAGACCCGATTAGATCATTTTATATTTTGGTTAATATAAGAATTCATCGAAATTCTATCACATTTGTTCAATTTACGTCGCTCCTATTTCAGATAGCTTATTGGACTAAGCGGCATCTCAAAGCGCATGAAATGACGAGTGAAATGCACTATTAAACTTCTAGGATACGGCGAACGGAGACCCGATTAGATCATTTTACATTAATGTTAATATAAGAATTCAGGGAAATTCTATCACATTTGTTCAATTTACGTTGCTCCTATTTCAGACAGCGTACTGGGCTAGGCGGCATCTTAAAGCGTGCCGAATGGCGAGCAAAATGCACTATTAACCTTCTATGATAGGGCAATCAGAGACCAGACTAGATCATTTTATACTTTGGTTAATATAAGAATTCAGCGAAATTCTATCACATTTGTTCAATTTACGTCGCTCCTATTTCAGATAGCGTATTGGGCTAGGCGGCATCTCAAAGCGCATGAAATGACGAGTGACATTCACTATTAAACTTCTAGGGTAGGGCGAACAGAGACCCGATTAGATCATTTTACATTAAGGTTAATATAAGTATTCAGCGAGATTCTATCACATTTGTTCAATTTACGTTGCTCCTATTTCAGACAGCGTACTGGGCTAGGCGGCACCTTAAAGCGTGCCGAATGGCGAGCAAAATGCACTATTAACCTTCTGTGATAGGGCAATCAGAGACCAGACTAGATCATTTTATACTTTGGTTAATATAAGAATTCAGCGAAATTCTATCACATTTGTTCAATTTACGTCGCTCCTATTTCAGATAGCGTATTGGGCTAGGCGGCATCTCAAAGCGCATGAAATGACGAGTGAAATGCACTATTAAACTTCTAGGGTAGGGCGAACAGAGACCCGATTAGATCATTTTACATTAAGGTTAATATAAGTATTCAGCGAGATTCTATCACATTTGTTCAATTTACGTCGCTCCTATTTCAGACAGCGTACTGGGCTAGGCGGCATCTTAAAGCGCATGAAATGGCGAGTAAAATGCACTATTAAACTTCTAGGGTAGGGCAATCAGTGACCCGATTAGATCATTTTATATTATAGTTTATTTAAGAATTCAGCGAAATTCTATCACATTTGTTCAATTTACGTCGCTCGTATTTCAGATAGCGTATTGGGCTAAGCGGCATCTCAAAGCGCATGAAATGGCGAGTAAAATGCACTATTAAACTTCTATCCTAGGTCAATCAGAGACCCGATTAGATCATTTTATATTTTGGTTAATATAAGAATTCAGTGAAATTCTATCACATTTGTTCAATTTACGTCGCTCCTATTCCAGATAGCGTATTGGGCAAAGCGGCATCTCAAAGCGTATGAAATGGCGAATAAAATGCACTATTAACGTTCTAGGCTAGGGCGAACAGAGACCCGATTAGATCATTTTACATTATGGTTAATAAAAGAATTCAGCGGAATTCTATCACATTTGTTCAACTTACGTCGCTCCTATTTCAGATAGCGTACTGGGCTAGGCGCCATCTTAAAGCGCGTGGAATGGCGAGTAAAATGCACTGCTCAACTTTTATGATAGGGCAATCAGAGACCCGATTAGCTCATTTTATATTTTGTTTAATATAAGATTTCAGGGAAATTCTATCACATTTGTTCAATTTACGTCGCTCCTATTTCAGATAGCTTATTGGGCTAAGCGGCATGTCAAAGCGCATGAAATGACGGGTGAAATGCATTGTTAAACTTCTATGATAGGGCGATCAGAGACCCGATTAGATCATTTTATATTTTGTTTAATATAAGATTTCAGGGAAATTCTATCACATTTGTTCAATTTACGTCGCTCCTATTTCAGATAGCTTATTGGGCTAAGCGGCATCTGAAGGCGCATGAAATGGCGAGTAAAATGCACTATTAAACTTCTAGGGTAGGGCAAACAGAGACCCGATGAGATCATTTTATATTATGGTTAATTTAAGATGTCAGCAAAATTTTATCACATTTGTTCAATTTACGTCGCTGCTATTTCAGATAGCGTACTGGGCTAGGCGGCATCTTAAAGCGCGTGGAATGGTGAGTAAAATGCACTATTAAACTTCTAGGGTAGGGCAATCATAGACCCGATTAGATCATTTTATATTTTGGTTAATATAAGAATTCAACGAAATTCTATCACATTCGTTCAATTTACGTCGCTTCTATTACTGATAGCTTATTGGGCTTAGCGGCATCTCAAAGCGCATGAAATGACGAGTGAAATGCACTCTTAAACTTCTAGGGTAGGGCAAACAGAGACCCGATTAGGTCATTTTATATTATGGTTAATTTAAGAATTCAGCAAAATTCGATCACATTTGTTCAATTTACGTCGTTCCTATTTCAGATAGCGTATTGGGCTGAGCGGTATCTCAAAGCGCATGAAATGGCGAGTAAAATGCAATACTAAACTTCTAGGATAAGGCAAACAGAGACCCGATTAGATTATTTTATATTACGGTTAATATAAGAATTCAGCGTAATTCTATCACATTTGTTCAACTTACGTCGCTCCTAATTTAGATAGCGTACTGGGCTAGGCGGCATCTTAAAGCGCGTGGAATGGCGAGTAAAATGCACTGCTAAACTTCTATGATAGGGCAATCAGAGACCCGATTAGATCATTTTATATTTTGTTTAATATAAGATTTCAGGGAAATTCTATCACATTTGTTCAATTTACGTCGCTCCTATTTCAGATAGCGTATTGGGCTAAGCGGCATCTCAAGGCGCATGAAATGGCGAATAAAATGCGCTATTAAACTTCTAGGCTAGGGCGAACAGAGACCCGATTAGATCATTTTACATTAAGGTTAATATAAGTATTCAGCGAGATTCTATCACACTTGTTCAAGTTACGTCGCTTCTATTTCAGGCAGCGTACTGAGCTAGGCGGCATCTTAAAGCGCGTGGAATGGCGAGTAAAATGCACTATTAAACTTCTATGATAGGGCAATCAGAGACCAGATTAGATCATTACATACTTTGGTTAATATAAGAATTCAGCGAAATTCTATCACATTTGTTCAATTTACGTCGCTCCTATTTCAGATAGCGTATTGGGCTAAGCGGCATCTCAAAGCGCATGAAATAACGAGTGAAATGCACTATTAAACTTCTAGGGTAGGGCAAACAGGGACCCGATTAGATCATTTTATATTATGGTTAATTTAAGAATTCAGCGAAATTCTATCACATTTGTTCAATTTACGTCGCTTCTATTACAGATAGCTTATTGGGCTTAGCGGCATCTCAAAGCGAATGAAATTACGAGTGAAATGCACTATTAAACTTCTAGGATGAGGCAAACAGAGACCCGATTAGATCATTTTATATTACGGTTAATATAAGAATTCAGCGTAATTCTATCACATTTGTTCAACTTACGTCGCTCCTATTTCAGGTAGCGCACTGAGCTAGGCGGCATCTTAAAGCGCGTGGAATGGCGAGTAAAATGCACTATTAAACTTCTAGGATAAGGCAAACAGAGACCCGATTAGATCATTTTATATTACGGTTAATATAAGAATTCAGTGAAATTCTATCACATTTGTTCAATTTACGTCGCTCCTATTTCAGATAGCTTATTGGGCTAAGCGGCATCTGAAGGCGCATGAACTGGCGAGTAAAATGCACTATTACACTTCAATGATAGGGCAATCAGAGACCCGATTAGATCATTTTATATTTTGGTTAATATAAGAATTCAACGAAATTCTATCACATTTGTTCAATTTACGTCGCTTCTATTGCAGATAGCTTATTGGGCTTAGCGGCATCTCAAAGCGCATGAAATGACGAGTGAAATGCACTATTAAGCTTCTAGGGTAGGGGAATCAGAGACCCGATTAGGTTATTTTATATTATGGTTAATTTAAGAATTCAGCGAAATTCTATCACATTTGTTCAATTTACGTCGCTCCTATTACAGGTAGCTTATTGGGCTCAGCGGCATCTCAAAGTGCATGAAATGACGAGTGAAATGCACTATTAAACTTCTAGGGTAGGGCAACAGAGACCCGATTAGATCATTTTATATTAAGGTTACTTTAAGAATTCAGCGAAGTTCTATCACATTTGTTCAATTTACGTCGCTCCTATTTCAAATAGCTTATTGGGCGAAGCGGCGTCTCAAAGCGCATGAAATGACGAGTGAAATGCACTATTAAACTTCTAGGGTAGGGCGAACAGAGACGCGATCAGATCATTTTATATTGTGGTTAATTTAAGAATTCAGCGAAATTCTATCACATTTGTTCAATTTACGTCGCTCCTATTTCAGATAGCGTATTGGGATAAGCGGCATCTCAAAGCGCATGAAATGGCGAGTAAAATGCTCTATTAAACTTCTAGGGTAGGGCGAACAGAGACACGATTAGATCATTTTACATTAAGGTTAATATAAGTATTCAGCGAGATTCTATCACATTTGTTCAATTTACGATGCTCCTATTTCAGACAGCGTACTGGGCTAGGCGGCATCTTAAAGCGTGCCGAATGGCGAGCAAAATGCACTATTAACCTTCTATGATAGGGCAATCAGAGACCAGACTAGATCATTTTATACTTTGGTTAAAATAAGAATTCAGCGAAATTCTATCACATTTGTTCAATTTACGTCCCTCATATTTCAGATAGCGTATTGGGCTAAGCGGCATCTCAAAGCGCATGAAATGGCGAGTAAAATGCACTATTAAACTTCTGGGGTAGGGCAATCAGTGACCCGATTAGATCATTTTATATTATAGTTAATTTAAGAATTCAGCGAAATTCTATCACATTTGTTCAATTTACGTCGCTCCTATTTCAGATAGCGTATTGGGGTAAGCGGCATCTCAAAGCGCATGAAATGGCGAGTAAAATGCGCTATTAAACTTCTAGGGTAGGGCGAACAGAGACACGATTAGATCATTTTACATTAAGGTTAATATAAGTATTCAGCGAGATTCTACCACATTTGTTCAATTTACGTTGCTCCTATTTCAGACAGCGTACTGGGTTAGGCGGCATCTTAAAGCGTGCCGAATGGCGAGCAAAATGCACTATTAACCTTCTGTGATAGGGCAATCAGAGACCAGACTAGATCATTTTATACTTTGGTTAATATAAGAATTCAGCGAAATTCTATCACATTTGTTCAATTTACGTCGCTCCTATTTCAGATAGTGTATTGGGCTAGGCGGCATCTCAAAGCGCATGAAATGACGAGTGAAATGCACTATTAAACTTCTAGGGTAGGGCGAACAGAGACCCGATTAGATCATTTTACATTAAGGATAATATAAGTATTCAGCGAGATTCTATCACATTTGTTCAATTTACGTCGCTCCTATTTCAGACAGCGTACTGGGCTAGGCGGCATCTTAAAGCGTGTGGAATGGCGAGTAAAATGCACTATTAACCTTCTATGATAGGGCAATCAGAGACCAGACTAGATCATTTTATACTTTGGTTAATATAAGAATTCAGCGAAATTCTATCACATTTGTTCAATTACGTCCCTCATATTTCAGATAGCGTATTGGGCTAAGCGGCATCTCAAAGCGCATGAAATGGCGAGTAAAATGCACTATTAAACTTCTAGGGTAGGGCAATCAGTGACCCGATTAGATCATTTTATATTATAGTTAATTTAAGAATTCAGCGAAATTCTATCACATTTGTTCAATTTACGTCGCTCGTATTTCAGATAGCGTATTGGGCTAAGCGGCATCTCAAAGCGCATGAAATGGCGAGTAAAATGCACTATTAAACTTCTATCCTAGGGCAATCAGAGACCCGATTAGATCATTTTATATTTTGGTTAATATAAGAATTCAGTGAAATTCTATCACATTTGTTCAATTTACGTCGCTCCTATTCCAGATAGCGTATTGGGCAAAGCGGCATCTCAAAGCGTATGAAATGGCGAATAAAATGCACTATTAAAGTTCTAGGCTAGGGCGAACAGAGACCCGATTAGATCATTTTACATTATGGTTAATAAAAGAATTCAGCGGAATTCTATCACATTTGTTCAACTTACGTCGCTCCTATTTCAGATAGCGTACTGGGCTAGGCGCCATCTTAAAGCGCGTGGAATGGCGAGTAAAATGCACTGCTCAACTTTTATGATAGGGCAATCAGAGACCCGATTAGCTCATTTTATATTTTGTTTAATATAAGATTTCAGGGAAATTCTATCACATTCGTTCAATTTACGTCGCTTCTATTACTGATAGCTTATTGGGCGTAGCGGCATCTCAAAGCGCATGAAATGACGAGTGAAATGCACTATTAAACTTCTAGGGTAGGGCAAACAGAGACCCGATTAGGTCATTTTATATTATGGTTAATTTAAGATGTCAGCTAAATTTTATCACATCTGTTCAATTTACGTCGCTCCTATTTCAGATAGCGTACTGGGCTAGGCGGCATCTTGAAGCGCGTGGAATGGCGAGTAAAGTGCACTACTAAACTTCTATGATAGGGCAATCAGACACCCGATTAGATCATTTTATATTTTGTTTAATATCAGATTTCAGGGAATTTGTATCACATTTGTTCAATTTACGTCGCTCCTATTTCAGATAGCTTATTGGGCTAAGCGGCATCTGAAGGCGCATGAACTGGCGAGTAAAATGCACTATTACACTTCAATGATAGGGCAATCAGAGACCCGATTAGATCATTTTATATTTTGGTTAATATAAGAATTCAACGAAATTCTATCACATTTGTTCAATTTACGTCGCTTCTATTGCAGATAGCTTATTGGGCTTAGCGGCATCTCAAAGCGCATGAAATGACGAGTGAAATGCACTATTAAGCTTCTAGGGTAGGGGAATCAGAGACCCGATTAGGTTATTTTATATTATGGTTAATTTAAGAATTCAGCGAAATTCTATCACATTTGTTCAATTTACGTCGCTCCTATTACAGGTAGCTTATTGGGCTCAGCGGCATCTCAAAGTGCATGAAATGACGAGTGAAATGCACTATTAAACTTCTAGGGTAGGGCAACAGAGACCCGATTAGATCATTTTATATTAAGGTTACTTTAAGAATTCAGCGAAGTTCTATCACATTTGTTCAATTTACGTCGCTCCTATTTCAAATAGCTTATTGGGCGAAGCGGCGTCTCAAAGCGCATGAAATGACGAGTGAAATGCACTATTAAACTTCTAGGGTAGGGCGAACAGAGACGCGATCAGATCATTTTATATTGTGGTTAATTTAAGAATTCAGCGAAATTCTATCACATTTGTTCAATTTACGTCGCTCCTATTTCAGATAGCGTATTGGGATAAGCGGCATCTCAAAGCGCATGAAATGGCGAGTAAAATGCTCTATTAAACTTCTAGGGTAGGGCGAACAGAGACCCGATTAGATCATTTTACATTAAGGTTAATATAAGTATTCAGCGAGATTCTATCACATTTGTTCAATTTACGATGCTCCTATTTCAGACAGCGTACTGGGCTAGGCGGCATCTTAAAGCGTGCCGAATGGCGAGCAAAATGCACTATTAACCTTCTATGATAGGGCAATCAGAGACCAGACTAGATCATTTTATACTTTGGTTAAAATAAGAATTCAGCGAAATTCTATCACATTTGTTCAATTTACGTCCCTCATATTTCAGATAGCGTATTGGGCTAAGCGGCATCTCAAAGCGCATGAAATGGCGAGTAAAATGCACTATTAAACTTCTGGGGTAGGGCAATCAGTGACCCGATTAGATCATTTTATATTATAGTTAATTTAAGAATTCAGCGAAATTCTATCACATTTGTTCAATTTACGTCGCTCCTATTTCAGATAGCGTATTGGGGTAAGCGGCATCTCAAAGCGCATGAAATGGCGAGTAAAATGCGCTATTAAACTTCTAGGGTAGGGCGAACAGAGACACGATTAGATCATTTTACATTAAGGTTAATATAAGTATTCAGCGAGATTCTACCACATTTGTTCAATTTACGTTGCTCCTATTTCAGACAGCGTACTGGGTTAGGCGGCATCTTAAAGCGTGCCGAATGGCGAGCAAAATGCACTATTAACCTTCTGTGATAGGGCAATCAGAGACCAGACTAGATCATTTTATACTTTGGTTAATATAAGAATTCAGCGAAATTCTATCACATTTGTTCAATTTACGTCGCTCCTATTTCAGATAGTGTATTGGGCTAGGCGGCATCTCAAAGCGCATGAAATGGCGAGTAAAATGCACTATTAAACTTCTAGGGTAGGGCGAGCAGAGACACGATTAGATCATTTTACATTAAGGTTAATATAAGTATTCAGCGAGGTTCTATCACATTTGTTCAATTTACGTTGCTCCTATTTCAGACAGCGTACTGGGCTAGGCGGCATCTTAAAGCGTGCCGAATGGCGAGCAAAATGCACTATTAACCTTCTGTGATAGGGCAATCAGAGACCAGACTAGATCATTTTATACTTTGGTTAATATAAGAATTCAGCGAAATTCTATCACATTTGTTCAATTTACGTCGCTCCTATTTCAGATAGCGTATTGGGCTAGGCGGCATCTCAAAGCGCATGAAATGACGAGTGAAATGCACTATTAAACTTCTAGGGTAGGGCGAACAGAGACCCGATTAGATCATTTTACATTAAGGTTAATATAAGTATTCAGCGAGATTCTATCACATTTGTTCAATTTACGTCGCTCCTATTCCAGATAGCGTATTGGGCAAAGCGGCATCTCAAAGCGTATGAAATGGCGAATAAAATGCACTATTAAAGTTCTAGGCTAGGGCGAACAGAGACCCGATTAGATCATTTTACATTATGGTTAATAAAAGAATTCAGCGGAATTCTATCACATTTGTTCAACTTACGTCGCTCCTATTTCAGATAGCGTACTGGGCTAGGCGCCATCTTAAAGCGCGTGGAATGTCGAGTAAAATGCACTGTTCAACTTTTATGATAGGGCAATCAGAGACCCGATTAGCTCATTTTATATTTTGTTTAATATAAGATTTCAGGGAAATTCTATCACATTTGTTCAATTTACGTCGCTCCTATTTCAGATAGCGTATTGGGCTAAGCGGCATCTCAAAGCGCATGAAATGGCGAGTAAAATGCACTATTAAACATCTAGGGTAGGGCGAGCAGAGACACGATTAGATCATTTTACATTAAGGTTAATATAAGTATTCAGCGAGGTTCTATCACATTTGTTCAATTTACGTTGCTCCTATTTCAGACAGCGTACTGGGCTAGGCGGCATCTTAAAGCGTGCCGAATGGCGAGCAAAATGCACTATTAACCTTCTGTGATAGGGCAATCAGAGACCAGACTAGATCATTTTATACTTTGGTTAATATAAGAATTCAGCGAAATTCTATCACATTTGTTCAATTTACGTCGCTCCTATTTCAGATAGCGTATTGGGCTAGGCGGCATCTCAAAGCGCATGAAATGACGAGTGAAATGCACTATTAATCTTCTAGGGTAGGGCGAACAGAGACCCGATTAGATCATTTTACATTAAGGTTAATATAAGTATTCAGCGAGATTCTATCACATTTGTTCAATTTACGTCGCTCCTATTCCAGATAGCGTATTGGGCAAAGCGGCATCTCAAAGCGTATGAAATGGCGAATAAAATGCACTATTAAAGTTCTAGGCTAGGGCGAACAGAGACCCGATTAGATCATTTTACATTATGGTTAATAAAAGAATTCAGCGGAATTCTATCACATTTGTTCAACTTACGTCGCTCCTATTTCAGATAGCGTACTGGGCTAGGCGCCATCTTAAAGCGCGTGGAATGGCGAGTAAAATGCACTGCTCAACTTTTATGATAGGGCAATCAGAGACCCGATTAGCTCATTTTATATTTTGTTTAATATAAGATTTCAGGGAAATTCTATCACATTTGTTCAATTTACGTCGCTCCTATTTCAGATAGCTTATTGGGCTAAGCGGCATGTCAAAGCGCATGAAATGACGAGTGAAATGCACTGTTAAACTTCTATGATAGGGCAATCAGAGACCCGATTAGATCATTTTATATTTTGTTTAATATAAGATTTCAGGGAAATTCTATCACATTTGTTCAATTTACGTCGCTCCTATTTCAGATAGCTTATTGGGCTAAGCGGCATCTGAAGGCGCATGAAATGGCGAGTAAAATGCACTATTAAACTTCTAGGGTAGGGCAAACAGAGACCCGATGAGATCATTTTATATTATGGTTAATTTAAGATGTCAGCAAAATTTTATCACATTTGTTCAATTTACGTCGCTCCTATTTCAGATAGCGTACTGGGCTAGGCGGCATCTTAAAGCGCGTGGAATGGTGAGTAAAATGCACTATTAAACTTCTAGGGTAGGGCAATCATAGACCCCATTAGATCATTTTATATTTTGGTTAATATAAGAATTCAACGAAATTCTATCACATTCGTTCAATTTACGTCGCTTCTATTACTGATAGCTTATTGGGCTTAGCGGCATCTCAAAGCGCATGAAATGACGAGTGAAATGCACTATTAAACTTCTAGGGTAGGGCAAACAGAGACCCGATTAGGTCATTTTATATTATGGTTAATTTAAGATGTCAGCTAAATTTTATCACATCTGTTGAATTTACGTCGCTCCTATTTCAGATAGCGTACTGGGCTAGGCGGCATCTTGAAGCGCGTGGAATGGCGAGTAAAGTGCACTACTAAACTTCTATGATAGGGCAATCAGACACCCGATTAGATCATTTTATATTTTGTTTAATATCAGATTTCAGGGAATTTGTATCACATTTGTTCAATTTACGTCGCTCCTAATTCAGATAGCGTATTCGGCTAAGCGGCATCTCAAAGCGCATGAAATGGCGAATAAAATGCACTCGTAAACTTCTAGGCTAGGGCAAACAGAGACCCGATTAGATCATTTTATATTACGGTTAATTTAAGAATTCAGCAAAATTCTATCACATTTGTTCAATTTACGTCGCTCCTATTTCAGATAGCGTATTGGGCTCGGCGGCATCTTAAAGCGCGTGGAATGGCGAGTAAAATGCACTATTAAACTTCTATGATGGGGCAATCAGAGACCCGATTAGATCATTTTATATTATGGTTAATTTAAGAATTCAGCAAAACTCTATCACATTTGTTCAATTTACGTCGTTCCTACTTCAGATACCGTACTGGGCTCGGCGGCATCTTAAAACGCATGAAATGGCGAGTGAAATGCACTATTAGACTTCTATGGTAGGGCGAACAGAGACCCGATTAGATCATTTTATATTATGGTTAATTTACGAAATCAGCAAAATTCTATCACACTTGTTCAATTTACGTCGCTCGTATTTCAGATAGCGTACTGGGCTAGGCGGCATCTTAAAGCGCGTGGAATGGCGAGTAAAATGCACTACTAAACTTCTATGATACGGCAATCAGAGACCCGATTAGATCATTTTATATTTTGGTTAATATAAGAATTAATCGAAATTCTATCACATTTGTTCAATTTACGTCGCTCCTATTTCAGATAGCTTATCGGACTAAGCGGCATCTCAAAGCGCATGAAATGACGAGTGAAATGCACTATTAAACTTCTAGGATACGGCGAACGGAGACCCGATTTAATCATTTTACATTAATGTTAATATAAGAATTCAGGGAAATTCTATCACATTTGTTCAATTTACGTCGCTCCTATTTCCGATAGCGTACTGGGCTAGGCGGCACCTTAAAGCGCGTGGAATGGCGAGTAAAATGCACTACTAAACTTCTATGATAGGGCAATCAGAGACCCGATTAGATCATTTTATATTTTGTTTAATATAAGATTTCAGGGAAATTCTATCGCATTTGTTCAATTTACGTTGCTCCTATTTCAGATAGCGTATTCGGCTAAGCGGCATCTCAAAGCGCATGAAATGGCGAATAAAATTCACTCTTAAACTTCTAGGCTAGGGCGAACAGAGACGCGATCAGATCATTTTACATTATGGTTAATAAAAGAATCCAGCGAAATTCTATCACATTTGTTCAACTTACGTCGCTCCTATTTCAGATAGCGTATTGGGCTAAGCGGCATCTCAAAGCGCATGAAATGGCGAGTAAAATGCACTATTAGATTTCTATGGTAGGGCGTACAGAGACCCGATTAGATCATTTTATATTATGGTTAATTTAAGAATTCAGCAAAATTCTATGACATTTGTTCAATTTACGTGGCTCCTATTTCAGATACCGTACTGGGATAAGCGGCATCGAAAAGCGCATGAAATGGCGAGTAAAATGCACTCTTAAACTTCTAGGCTAGGGCGAACAGAGACGCGATCAGATCATTTTATATTGTGGTTAATTTAAGAATTCAGCAAAGTTCTATCACATTTGTCCAATTTACGTCGCTCCTATTTCAGATAGCGTATTGGGCTAAGCGGCATCTCAAAGCGCATGAAATGGCCAGTAAAATGCACTATTAAACTTCTAGGGTAGGGCAATCATAGACCCCATTAGATCATTTTATATTTTGGTTAATATAAGAATTCAACGAAATTCTATCACATTTGTTCAATTTACGTCGCTTCTATGCAGATAGCTTATTGTGCTTAGCTGCATCTCAAAGCGCATGAAATGACGAGTGAAACGCACTATTAAACTTCTAGGGTAGGGGAATCAGAGACCCGATTAGGTTATTTTATATTATGGTTAATTTAAGAATTCAGCGAAATTCTATCACATTTGTTCAATTTACGTCGCTCCTATTACAGGTAGCGTATTGGGCTCGGCGGCATCTTAAAGCGCGTGGAATGGCGAGTAAAATGCACTATTAAACTTCTATGATGGGGCAATCAGAGACCCGATTAGATCATTTTATATTATGGTTAATTTAAGAATTCAGCAAAACTCTATCACATTTGTTCAATTTACGTCGTTCCTACTTCAGATACCGTACTGGGCTCGGCGGCATCTTAAAACGCATGAAATGGCGAGTGAAATGCACTATTAGACTTCTATGGTAGGGCGAACAGAGACCCGATTAGATCATTTTATATTATGGTTAATTTACGAATTCAGCAAAATTCTATCACACTTGTTCAATTTACGTCGCTCGTATTTCAGATAGCGTACTGGGCTAGGCGGCATCTTAAAGCGCGTGGAATGGCGAGTAAAATGCACTACTAAACTTCTATGATACGGCAATCAGAGACCCGATTAGATCATTTTATATTTTGGTTAATATAAGAATTCATCGAAATTCTATCACATTTGTTCAATTTACGTCGCTCCTATTTCAGATAGCTTATCGGACTAAGCGGCATCTCAAAGCGCATGAAATGACGAGTGAAATGCACTATTAAACTTCTAGGATACGGCGAACGGAGACCCGATTTGATCATTTTACATTAATGTTAATATAAGAATTCAGGGAAATTCTATCACATTTGTTCAATTTACGTCGCTCCTATTTCCGATAGCGTACTGGGCTAGGCGGCACCTTAAAGCGCGTGGAATGGCGAGTAAAATGCACTACTAAACTTCTATGATAGGGCAATCAGAGACCCGATTAGATCATTTTATATTTTGTTTAATATAAGATTTCAGGGAAATTCTATCGCATTTGTTCAATTTACGTTGCTCCTATTTCAGATAGCGTATTCGGCTAAGCGGCATCTCAAAGCGCATGAAATGGCGAATAAAATTCACTCTTAAACTTCTAGGCTAGGGCGAACAGAGACGCGATCAGATCATTTTACATTATGGTTAATAAAAGAATCCAGCGAAATTCTATCACATTTGTTCAACTTACGTCGCTCCTATTTCAGATAGCGTATTGGGCTAAGCGGCATCTCAAAGCGCATGAAATGGCGAGTAAAATGCACTATTAGATTTCTATGGTAGGGCGTACAGAGACCCGATTAGATCATTTTATATTATGGTTAATTTAAGAATTCAGCAAAATTCTATCACATTTGTTCAATTTACGTGGCTCCTATTTCAGATACCGTACTGGGATAAGCGGCATCGAAAAGCGCATGAAATGGCGAGTAAAATGCACTCTTAAACTTCTAGGCTAGGGCGAACAGAGACGCGATCAGATCATTTTATATTGTGGTTAATTTAAGAATTCAGCAAAGTTCTATCACATTTGTCCAATTTACGTCGCTCCTATTTCAGATAGCGTATTGGGCTAAGCGGCATCTCAAAGCGCATGAAATGGCCAGTAAAATGCACTATTAAACTTCTAGGGTAGGGCAATCATAGACCCCATTAGATCATTTTATATTTTGGTTAATATAAGAATTCAACGAAATTCTATCACATTTGTTCAATTTACGTCGCTTCTATGCAGATAGCTTATTGTGCTTAGCGGCATCTCAAAGCGCATGAAATGACGAGTGAAACGCACTATTAAACTTCTAGGGTAGGGGAATCAGAGACCCGATTAGGTTATTTGATATTATGGTTAATTTAAGAATTCAGCGAAATTCTATCACATTTGTTCAATTTACGTCGCTCCTATTACAGGTAGCTTATTGGGCTCAGCGGCACCTCAAAGTGCATGAAATGACGAGTGAAATGCACTATTAAACTTCTAGGGTAGGGCAACAGAGACCCGATTAGATCATTTTATATTAAGGTTACTTTAAGAATTCAGCGAAATTCTATCACATTTGTTCAATTTACGTCGCTCCTATTTCAAATAGCTTATTGGGCGAAGCGGCTTCTCAAAGCGCATGAAATGACGAGTGAAATGCACTATTAAACTTCTAGGGTAGGGCAAACAGAGACCCGATTAGATCATTTGATATTATGGTTAATTTAAGAATTCAGCGAAATTCTATCACATTTGTTCAACTTACGTCGCTCCTATTTCAGATCGCGTACTGGGCTAGGCGCCATCTTAAAGCGCGTGGAATGGCGAGTAAAATGCACTGCTCAACTTTTATGATAGGGCAATCAGAGACCCGATTAGCTCATTTTATATTTTGTTTAATATAAGATTTCAGGGAAATTCTATCACATTTGTTCAATTTACGTCGCTCCTATTTCAGATAGCGTATTGGGCTAAGCGGCATCTCAAAGCGCATGAAATGGCGAGTAAAATGCACTATTAAACTTCTAGGGTAGGGCGAGCAGAGACACGATTAGATCATTTTACATTAAGGTTAATATAAGTATTCAGCGAGGTTCTATCACATTTGTTCAATTTACGTTGCTCCTATTTCAGACAGCGTACTGGGCTAGGCGGCATCTTAAAGCGTGCCGAATGGCGAGCAAAATGCACTATTAACCTTCTGTGATAGGGCAATCAGAGACCAGACTAGATCATTTTATACTTTGGTTAATATAAGAATTCAGCGAAATTCTATCACATTTGTTCAATTTACGTCGCTCCTATTTCAGATAGCGTATTGGGCTAGGCGGCATCTCAAAGCGCATGAAATGACGAGTGAAATGCACTATTAAACTTCTAGGGTAGGGCGAACAGAGACCCGATTAGATCATTTTACATTAAGGTTAATATAAGTATTCAGCGAGATTCTATCACATTTGTTCAATTTACGTCGCTCCTATTCCAGATAGCGTATTGGGCAAAGCGGCATCTCAAAGCGTATGAAATGGCGAATAAAATGCACTATTAAAGTTCTAGGCTAGGGCGAACAGAGACCCGATTAGATCATTTTACATTATGGTTAATAAAAGAATTCAGCGGAATTCTATCACATTTGTTCAACTTACGTCGCTCCTATTTCAGATAGCGTACTGGGCTAGGCGCCATCTTAAAGCGCGTGGAATGGCGAGTAAAATGCACTGCTCAACTTTTATGATAGGGCAATCAGAGACCCGATTAGCTCATTTTATATTTTGTTTAATATAAGATTTCAGGGAAATTCTATCACATTTGTTCAATTTACGTCGCTCCTATTTCAGATAGCTTATTGGGCTAAGCGGCATGTCAAAGCATATGAAATGACGAGTGAAATGCACTGTTAAACTTCTATGATAGGGCAATCAGAGACCCGATTAGATCATTTTATATTTTGTTTAATATAAGATTTCAGGGAAATTCTATCACATTTGTTCAATTTACGTCGCTCCTATTTCAGATAGCTTATTGGGCTAAGCGGCATCTGAAGGCGCATGAAATGGCGAGTAAAATGCACTATTAAACTTCTAGGGTAGGGCAAACAGAGACCCGATGAGATCATTTTATATTATGGTTAATTTAAGATGTCAGCAAAATTTTATCACATTTGTTCAATTTACGTCGCTCCTATTTCAGATAGCGTACTGGGCTAGGCGGCATCTTAAAGCGCGTGGAATGGTGAGTAAAATGCACTATTAAACTTCTAGGGTAGGGCAATCATAGACCCCATTAGATCATTTTATATTTTGGTTAATATAAGAATTCAACGAAATTCTATCACATTCGTTCAATTTACGTCGCTTCTATTACTGATAGCTTATTGGGCTTAGCGGCATCTCAAAGCGCATGAAATGACGAGTGAAATGCACTCTTAAACTTCTAGGGTAGGGCAAACAGAGACCCGATTAGGTCATTTTATATTATGGTTAATTTAAGAATTCAGCAAAATTCTATCACATTTGTTCAATTTACGTCGTTCCTATTTCAGATAGCGTCATGGGCTAAGCGGCATCTAAAAGCGCATGAAATGGCGAGAATAATGCACTATTATACTTCTAGGATAAGGCAAACAGAGACCCGATTAGATCATTTTATATTACGGTTAATATAAGAATTGAGCGTAATTCTATCACATTTGTTCAACTTACGTCGTTCCTATTTCAGATAGCGTACTGGGCTAGGCGGCATCTTAAAGCGCGTGGAACGGCGAGTAAAATGCACTGCTAAACTTCTATGATAGGGCAATCAGAGACCCGATTAGATCATTTTATATTTTGTTTAATATAAGATTTCAGGGAAATTCTATCACATTTGTTCAATTTACGTCGCTCCTATTTCAGATAGCGTATTGGGCTAAGCGGCATCTCAAAGCGCATGAAATGGCGAATAAAATGCGCTATTAAACTTCTAGGCTAGCGCGAACAGAGACCCGATTAGATCATTTTATATTATAGTTAATTTAAGAATTCAGCGAAATTCTATCACATTTGTTCAATTTACGTCGCTCGTATTTCAGATAGCGTATTGGGCTAAGCGGCATCTCAAAGCGCATGAAATGGCGAGTAAAATGCACTATTAAACTTCTATCCTAGGGCAATCAGAGACCCGATTAGATCATTTTATATTTTGGTTAATATAAGAATTCAGTGAAATTCTATCACATTTGTTCAATTTACGTCGCTCCTATTCCAGATAGCGTATTGGGCAAAGCGGCATCTCAAAGCGTATGAAATGGCGAATAAAATGCACTATTAACGTTCTAGGCTAGGGCGAACAGAGACCCGATTAGATCATTTTACATTATGGTTAATAAAAGAATTCAGCGGAATTCTATCACATTTGTTCAACTTACGTCGCTCCTATTTCAGATAGCGTACTGGGCTAGGCGCCATCTTAAAGCGCGTGGAATGGCGAGTAAAATGCACTGCTCAACTTTTATGATAGGGCAATCAGAGACCCGATTAGCTCATTTTATATTTTGTTTAATATAAGATTTCAGGGAAATTCTATCACATTTGTTCAATTTACGTCGCTCCTATTTCAGATAGCTTATTGGGCTAAGCGGCATGTCAAAGCGCATGAAATGACGAGTGAAATGCATTGTTAAACTTCTATGATAGGGCAATCAGAGACCCGATTAGATCATTTTATATTTTGTTTAATATAAGATTTCAGGGAAATTCTATCACATTTGTTCAATTTACGTCGCTCCTATTTCAGATAGCTTATTGGGCTAAGCGGCATCTGAAGGCGCATGAAATGGCGAGTAAAATGCACTATTAAACTTCTAGGGTAGGGCAAACAGAGACCCGATGAGATCATTTTATATTATGGTTAATTTAAGATGTCAGCAAAATTTTATCACATTTGTTCAATTTACGTCGCTCCTATTTCAGATAGCGTACTGGGCTAGGCGGCATCATAAAGCGCGTGGAATGGTGAGTAAAATGCACTATTAAACTTCTAGGGTAGGGCAATCATAGACCCGATTAGATCATTTTATATTTTGGTTAATATAAGAATTCAACGAAATTCTATCACATTCGTTCAATTTACGTCGCTTCTATTACTGATAGCTTATTGGGCTTAGCGGCATCTCAAAGCGCATGAAATGACGAGTGAAATGCACTCTTAAACTTCTAGGGTAGGGCAAACAGAGACCCGATTAGGTCATTTTATATTATGGTTAATTTAAGAATTCAGCAAAATTCTATCACATTTGTTCAATTTACGTCGCTCCTATTTCAGATAGCGTATTGGGCTAAGCGGCATCTCAAGGCGCATGAAATGGCGAATAAAATGCGCTATTAAACTTCTAGGCTAGGGCGAACGGAGACCCGATTAGATCATTTTACATTAAGGTTAATATAAGTATTCAGCGAGATTCTATCACTCTTGTTCAAGTTACGTCGCTTCTATTTCAGGCAGCGTACTGAGCTAGGCGGCATCTTAAAGCGCGTGGAATGGCGAGTAAAATGCACTATTAAACTTCTATGATAGGGCAATCAGAGACCAGATTAGATCATTACATACTTTGGTTAATATAAGAATTCAGCGAAATTCTATCACATTTGTTCAATTTACGTCGCTCCTATTTCAGATAGCGTATTGGGCTAAGCGGCATCTCAAAGCGCATGAAATGACGAGTGAAATGCACTATTAAACTTCTAGGGTAGGGCAAACAGGGACCCGATTAGATCATTTTATATTATGGTTAATTTAAGAATTCAGCGAAATTCTATCACATTTGTTCAATTTACGTCGCTTCTATTACAGATAGCTTATTGGGCTTAGCGGCATCTCAAAGCGCATGAAATTACGAGTGAAATGCACTATTAAACTTCTAGGATGAGGCAAACAGAGACCCGATTAGATCATTTTATATTACGGTTAATATAAGAATTCAGCGTAATTCTATCACATTTGTTCAACTTACGTCGTTCCTATTTCAGATAGCGTACTGGGCTAGGCGGCATCTTAAAGCGCGTGGAATGGCGAGTAAAATGCACTATTAAACTTCTATGATAGGGCAATCAGAGACACGATTAGATCATTTTATATATTGGTTAATATAAGAATTCAACGAAATTCTATCACATTTGTAAAATTTACGTCGCTCCTATTACAGATCGCTTATTGGGCTTAGCGGCATCTCAAAGCGCATGAAATATCGAGTGAAATGCACTATTAAACTTCTAGGGTAGGGCAAACAGAGACCCGATTAGATCATTTGATATTATGGTTAATTTAAGAATTCAGCAAAATTCTATCACATTTGCTGAATTTACGTCGCTCCTATTTCAGATAGCGTCCTGGGCTAGGCGGCATCTTAAAGCGCGTGGAATGGCGAGTAAAATGCACTATTAAACTTCTATGATACGGCAATCAGAGACCCGATTAGATCATTTTATATTATGGTTAATTTAAGAATTCAGCAAAATTCTATCACATTTGTTCAATTTCCGTCGCTCCTATTTCAGATAGCGTACTGGGCTAGGCGGCATCTTAAAGCGGGTGGAATGGCGAGTAGAATGCACTATTAGACTTCTATGGTAGGGCGAACAGAGACCCGATTAGATCATTTTATATTATGGTTAATATAAGATTTCAGGGAGATTCTATCACATCTGTTCAATTTACGTCGCTCCTATTTCAGATAGCGTATTGGGCTATGCGGCATCTCAAAGCACATGCAATGGCGAGTAAAATGCACTATTAAACTTCTACGGTAGGGCAAACAGGGACCCGATTAGATCATTTTATATTATGGTTAATTTAAGAATTCAGTGAAATTCTATCACATTTGTCCACTTTACGTCGTTCCTATTTCAGATAGCGTCCTAGGCTAAGCGGCATCTAAAAGCGCATGAAATGGCGAATAAAATGCACTATTAAACTTGTAGGCTAGGGCGAACAGAGACCCGATTAGATCATTTTATATTATGGTTAATATAAGATTTCAGGGAGATTCTATCACATCTGTTCAATTTACGTCGCTCCTATTTCAGATAG
The DNA here is from genome assembly GCA_916610135.2 of Macropis europaea. Lineage (NCBI taxonomy): Eukaryota > Metazoa > Arthropoda > Insecta > Hymenoptera > Melittidae > Macropis > Macropis europaea. The sequence goes on along the minus strand of CAKAJE020001069.1, from coordinate 32,421 downwards.
CGTATTCGGCTAAGCGGCATCTCAAAGCGCATAAAATGGCGAATAAAATGCACTATTAAACTTCTAGGGTAGGGCAAACAGAGACCTGATTAGATCATTTTATATTATGGTTAATTTAAGAATTCAACAAAATTCTATCACATTTGTTCAACTTACGTCGCTCCTATTTCAGATAGCGTACTGGGCTAGGCGGCATCTTAAAGCGCGTGGAATGGCGAGTAAAATGCACTATTAAACTTCTATGATAGGGCAATCAGAGACCAGATTAGATCATTACATACTTTGGTTAATATAAGAATTCAGCGAAATTCTATCACATTTGTTCAATTTACGTCGCTCCTATTTCAGATAGCGTATTGGGCTAAGCGGCATCTCAAAGCGCATGAAATGACGAGTGAAATGCACTATTAAACTTCTAGGGTAGGGCAAACAGGGACCCGATTAGATCATTTTATATTATGGTTAATTTAAGAATTCAGCGAAATTCTATCACATTTGTTCAATTTACGTCGCTTCTATTACAGATAGCTTATTGGGCTTAGCGGCATCTCAAAGCGCATGAAATTACGAGTGAAATGCACTATTAAACTTCTAGGATGAGGCAAACAGAGACCCGATTAGATCATTTTATATTACGGTTAATATAAGAATTCAGCGTAATTCTATCACATTTGTTCAACTTACGTCGTTCCTATTTCAGATAGCGTACTGGGCTAGGCGGCATCTTAAAGCGCGTGGAATGGCGAGTAAAATGCACTATTAAACTTCTATGATAGGGCAATCAGAGACACGATTAGATCATTTTATATATTGGTTAATATAAGAATTCAACGAAATTCTATCACATTTGTAAAATTTACGTCGCTCCTATTACAGATCGCTTATTGGGCTTAGCGGCATCTCAAAGCGCATGAAATATCGAGTGAAATGCACTATTAAACTTCTAGGGTAGGGCAAACAGAGACCCGATTAGATCATTTGATATTATGGTTAATTTAAGAATTCAGCAAAATTCTATCACATTTGCTGAATTTACGTCGCTCCTATTTCAGATAGCGTACTGGGCTAGGCGGCATCTTAAAGCGCGTGGAATGGCGAGTAAAATGCACTATTAAAATTCTATGATACGGCAATCAGAGACCCGATTAGATCATTTTATATTATGGTTAATTTAAGAATTCAGCAAAATTCTATCACATTTGTTCAATTTCCGTCGCTCCTATTTCAGATAGCGTACTGGGCTAGGCGGCATCTTAAAGCGGGTGGAATGGCGAGTAGAATGCACTATTAAAATTCTATGATTGGGCAATCAGAGACCCGATTAGATCATTTTATATTTTGGTTAATATAAGAATTCAGCGAAATTCCATCACACTTGTTCAATTTGCGTCGCTCCAATTTCAGATAGCCTATTGGGCTAAGCGGCATCTCAAAGCGCATGAAATGGCGAATAAAATGCACTATTAAACTTCTAGGCTAGGGCGAACAGAGACTCGAGCAGATCATTTTACATTATGGTTAATAAAAGAATTCAGCGTAATTCTATCACATTTGTTCAACTTACGTCGCTCCTATTTCAGATAGCGTATTGTGCTGAGCGGCATCTCAAAGCGCATGAAATGGCGAGTGAAATGCACTATCAGACTTCAATGGTAGGGCGAACAGAGACCCGATTGGATCATTTTACATTAAGGTTAATTTAAGAATTCACGGGAATTCTATCACATTTGTTCAATTCACGTCGCTCCTATTCCAGATAGCGTATTGGGCTAAGCGGCATCTCAAAGCGCATGAAATGGCGAGTAAAATGCGCTATTAAACTTCTAGGATAAGGCAAACGGAGACCCGATTAGATCATTTTATATTACGGTTAATATAAGAATTCAGCGTAATTCTGTCACATTTGTTCAAGTTACGTCGCTCCTATTTCAGATAGCGTACTGGGCTAGGCGGCATCTTAAAGCGCGTGGAATGGCGAGTAAAATGCACTACTAATCTTCTATGATAGGGCAATCAGAGACCCGATTTGATCATTTTATATTTTGATTAATATAAGAATTCAACGAAATTCTATCACATTCGTTCAATTTACGTCGCCTCTATTACTGATAGCTTATTGGGCTTAGCGGCATCTCAAAGCGCATGAAATGACGAGTGAAATGCACTCTTAAACTTCTAGGGTAGGGCAAACAGAGACCCGATTAGGTCATTTTATATTATGGTTAATTTAAGAATTCAGCAAAATTCTATCACATTTGTTCAATTTACGTCGTTCCTATTTCAGATAGCGTCCTGGGCTAAGCGGCATCTAAAAGCGCATGAAATGGCGAGAATAATGCACTATTATACTTCTAGGATAAGGCAAACAGAGACCCGATTAGATCATTTTATATTACGGTTAATATAAGAATTGAGCGTAATTCTATCACATTTGTTCAACTTACGTCGTTCCTATTTCAGATAGCGTACTGGGCTAGGCGGCATCTTAAAGCGCGTGGAATGGCGAGTAAAGTGCACTATTAAACTTCTATGATAGGGCAATCAGAGACCCGATTAGATCATTTTATATTATGGTTAATTTAAGAATTCAGCAAAATTCTATCACATTTGCTCAATTTACGTCGCTCCTATTTCAGATAGCGTATTGGGCAGAGCGGTATCTCAAAGCGCATGAAATGGCGAGTAAAATGCAATACTAAACTTCTAGGATAAGGCAAACAGAGACCCGATTAGATTATTTTATATTACGGTTAATATAAGAATTCAGCGTAATTCTATCACATTTGTTCAACTTACGTCGCTCCTAATTTAGATAGCGTACTGGGCTAGGCGGCATCTTAAAGCGCGTGGAATGGCGAGTAAAATGCACTGCTAAACTTCTATGATAGGGCAATCAGAGACCCGATTAGATCATTTTATATTTTGTTTAATATAAGATTTCAGGGAAATTCTATCACATTTGTTCAATTTACGTCGCTCCTATTTCAGATAGCGTATTGGGCTAAGCGGCATCTCAAAGCGCATGAAATGGCGAATAAAATGCGCTATTAAACTTCTAGGCTAGGGCGAACAGAGACCCGATTAGATCATTTTATATTATAGTTAATTTAAGAATTCAGCGAAATTCTATCACATTTGTTCAATTTACGTCGCTCGCATTTCAGATAGCGTATTGGGCTAAGCGGCATCTCAAAACGCATGAAATGGCGAGTAAAATGCACTATTAAACTTCTATCCTAGAGCAATCAGAGACCCGATTAGATCATTTTATATTTTGGTTAATATAAGAATTCAGTGAAATTCTATCACATTTGTTCAATTTACGTCGCTCCTATTCCAGATAGCGTATTGGGCAAAGCGGCATCTCAAAGCGTATGAAATGGCGAATAAAATGCACTATTAACGTTCTAGGCTAGGGCGAACAGAGACCCGATTAGATCATTTTACATTATGGTTAATAAAAGAATTCAGCGGAATTCTATCACATTTGTTCAACTTACGTCGCTCCTATTTCAGATAGCGTACTGGGCTAGGCGCCATCTTAAAGCGCGTGGAATGGCGAGTAAAATGCACTGCTCAACTTTTATGATAGGGCAATCAGAGACCCGATTAGCTCATTTTATATTTTGTTTAATATAAGATTTCAGGGAAATTCTATCACATTTGTTCAATTTACGTCGCTCCTATTTCAGATAGCTTATTGGGCTAAGCGGCATGTCAAAGCGCATGAAATGACGAGTGAAATGCATTGTTAAACTTCTATGATAGGGCAATCAGAGACCCGATTAGATCATTTTATATTTTGTTTAATATAAGATTTCAGGGAAATTCTATCACATTTGTTCAATTTACGTCGCTCCTATTTCAGATAGCTTATTGGGCTAAGCGGCATCTGAAGGCGCATGAAATGGCGAGTAAAATGCACTATTAAACTTCTAGGGTAGGGCAAACAGAGACCCGATGAGATCATTTTATATTATGGTTAATTTAAGATGTCAGCAAAATTTTATCACATTTGTTCAATTTACGTCGCTCCTATTTCAGATAGCGTACTGGGCTAGGCGGCATCTTAAAGCGCGTGGAATGGTGAGTAAAATGCACTATTAAACTTCTAGGGTAGGGCAATCATAGACCCGATTAGATCATTTTATATTTTGGTTAATATAAGAATTCAACGAAATTCTACCACATTCGTACAATTTACGTCGCTTCTATTACTGATAGCTTATTGGGCTTAGCGGCATCTCAAAGCGCATGAAATGACGAGTGAAATGCACTCTTAAACTTCTAGGGTAGGGCAAACAGAGACCCGATTAGGTCATTTTATATTATGGTTAATTTAAGAATTCAGCAAAATTCTATCACATTTGTTCAATTTACGTCGCTCCTATTTCAGATAGCGTATTGGGCTAAGCGGCATCTCAAAGCGCATGAAATTACGAGTGAAATGCACTATTAAACTTCTAGGGTAGGGCAAACAGGGACCCGATTAGATCATTTTATATTATGGTTAATTTAAGAATTCAGCGAAATTCTATCACATTTGTTCAATTTACGTCGCTCCTATTTCAGATAGCGTATTGGGCTAAGCGGCATCTCAAAGCGCATGAAATGACGAGTGAAATGCACTATTAAACTTCTAGGGTAGGGCAAACAGGGACCCGATTAGATCATTTTATATTATGGTTAATTTAAGAATTCAGCGAAATTCTATCACATTTGTTCAATTTACGTCGCTTCTATTACAGATAGCTTATTGGGCTTAGCGGCATCTCAAAGCGCATGAAATTACGAGTGAAATGCACTATTAAACTTCTAGGATGAGGCAAACAGAGACCCGATTAGATCATTTTATATTACGGTTAATATAAGAATTCAGCGTAATTCTATCACATTTGTTCAACTTACGTCGTTCCTATTTCAGATAGCGTACTGGGCTAGGCGGCATCTTAAAGCGCGTGGAATGGCGAGTAAAATGCACTATTAAACTTCTATGATAGGGCAATCAGAGACACGATTAGATCATTTTATATATTGGTTAATATAAGAATTCAACGAAATTCTATCACATTTGTAAAATTTACGTCGCTCCTATTACAGATAGCTTATTGGGCTTAGCGGCATCTCAAAGCGCATGAAATATCGAGTGAAATGCACTATTAAACTTCTAGGGTAGGGCAAACAGAGACCCGATTAGATCATTTGATATTATGGTTAATTTAAGAATTCAGCAAAATTCTATCACATTTGCTGAATTTACGTCGCTCCTATTTCAGATAGCGTACTGGGCTAGGCGGCATCTTAAAGCGCGTGGAATGGCGAGTAAAATGCACTATTAAAATTCTATGATACGGCAATCAGAGACCCGATTAGATCATTTTATATTATGGTTAATTTAAGAATTCAGCAAAATTCTATCACATTTGTTCAATTTCCGTCGCTCCTATTTCAGATAGCGTACTGGGCTAGGCGGCATCTTAAAGCGGGTGGAATGGCGAGTAGAATGCACTATTAAACTTCTATGGTAGGGCGAACAGAGACCCGATTAGATCATTTTATATTATGGTTAATATAAGATTTCAGGGAGATTCTATCACATCTGTTCAATTTACGTCGCTCCTATTTCAGATAGCGTATTGGGCTATGCGGCATCTCAAAGCACATGCAATGGCGAGTAAAATGCACTATTAAACTTCTACGGTAGGGCAAACAGGGACCCGATTAGATCATTTTATATTATGGTTAATTTAAGAATTCAGTGAAATTCTATCACATTTGTCCACTTTACGTCGTTCCTATTTCAGATAGCGTCCTAGGCTAAGCGGCATCTAAAAGCGCATGAAATGGCGAATAAAATGCACTATTAAACTTGTAGGCTAGGGCGAACAGAGACCCGATTAGATCATTTTATATTATGGTTAATATAAGATTTCAGGGAGGTTCTATCACATCTGTTCAATTTACGTCGCTCCTATTTCAGATAGCGTATTCGGCTAAGCGGCATCTCAAAGCGCATAAAATGGCGAATAAAATGCACTATTAAACTTCTAGGGTAGGGCAAACAGAGACCTGATTAGATCATTTTATATTATGGTTAATTTAAGAATTCAACAAAATTCTATCACATTTGTTCAACTTACGTCGCTCCTATTTCAGATAGCGTACTGGGCTAGGCGGCATCTTAAAGCGCGTGGAATGGCGAGTAAAATGCACTACTAAACTTCTATATTAGGGCAATCAGAGACCCGATTAGATCATTTTATATTTTGTTTAATATAAGATTTCAGGGAAATAGTATCACATTTGTTCAATTTGCGTCGCTCCTATTTCAGATAGCGTATTGGGCTAAGCGGCATCACAAAGCGCATGAAATGGCGAACAAAATGCACTATTAAACTTCTAGGCTAGGGCGAACAGAGACCAGATTAGATCATTTTATATTTTGGTTAACATAAGGATTCTGCGAAATTTTATCACATTTGTTCAATTTACGTCGCTCCTATTTCAGATAGCGTATTGGGCTAAGCGGCATCTCAAAGCGCATGAAATGGCGAATAAAATGCGCTATTAAACTTCTAGGCTAGGGCGAACAGAGACCCGATTAGATCATTTTACATTAAGGTTAATATAAGTATTCAGCGAGATTCTATCACACTTGTTCAAGTTACGTCGCTTCTATTTCAGGCAGCGTACTGAGCTAGGCGGCATCTTAAAGCGCGTGGAATGGCGAGTAAAATGCACTATTAAACTTCTATGATAGGGCAATCAGAGACCAGATTAGATCATTACATACTTTGGTTAATATAAGAATTCAGCGAAATTCTATCACATTTGTTCAATTTACGTCGCTCCTATTTCAGATAGCGTATTGGGCTAAGCGGCATCTCAAAGCGCATGAAATGACGAGTGAAATGCACTATTAAACTTCTAGGGTAGGGCAAACAGGGACCCGATTAGATCATTTTATATTATGGTTAATTTAAGAATTCAGCGAAATTCTAGCACATTTGTTCAATTTACGTCGCTTCTATTACAGATAGCTTATTGGGCTTAGCGGCATCTCAAAGCGCATGAAATTACGAGTGAAATGCACTATTAAACTTCTAGGATGAGGCAAACAGAGACCCGATTAGATCATTTTATATTACGGTTAATATAAGAATTCAGCGTAATTCTATCACATTTGTTCAACTTACGTCGTTCCTATTTCAGATAGCGTACTGGGCTAGGCGGCATCTTAAAGCGCGTGGAATGGCGAGTAAAATGCACTATTAAACTTCTATGATACGGCAATCAGAGACCCGATTAGATCATTTTATATATTGGTTAATATAAGAATTCAACGAAATTCTATCACATTTGTAAAATTTACGTCGCTCCTATTACAGATAGCTTATTGGGCTTAGCGGCATCTCAAAGCGCATGAAATGTCGAGTGAAATGCACTATTAAACTTCTAGGGTAGGGCAAACAGAGACCCGATTAGACCATTTTATATTATGCTTAATTTAAGAATTCAGCGTAATTCTATCACATTTGTTCAACTTACGTCGCTCCTATTTCAGGTAGCGTACTGGGCTTGGCGGCATCTTAAAGTGCGCGGAATGGCGAGTAAAATGCACTATTAAACTTCTAGGATAAGGCAAACAGAGACCCGATTAGATCATTTTATATTTTGGATAATATAAGAATTCAGCGAAATTCTATCACATTTGTTCAATTTACGTCGCTCATATTTCTGATAGCGAACTGGGCTATGCGGCATCTTAAAGGGCGCGGAATGGCGAGTAAAATGCACTATTAAACTTCTATGCTAGGGTAATCAGAGACCCGATTAGATCATTTTATATTTTGGTTAATATAAGAATTCAGTGAAATTCTATCACATTTGTTCACTTTACGTCGCTCCAATTTCAGATAGCGTATTGGGCAAAGCGGCATCTCAAAGCGTATGAAATGGCGAATAAAATGCACTATTAAAGTTCTAGGCTAGGGCGAACAGAGATCCGATTAGATCATTTTACATTATGGTTAATAAAAGAATTCAGCGAAATTCTATCACATTTGTTCAACTCATATCGCTCCTATTTCAGATAGCGTACTGGGCTAGGCGGCATCTTAAAGCGCGTGGAATGGCGAGTAAAATGCACTACTAATCTTCTATGATAGGGCAATCAGAGACCCGATTTGATCATTTTATATTTTGATTAATATAAGATTTCAGGGAAATTCTATCACATTTGTTCAATTTACGTCGCTCCTATTTCAGATAGCGTATTGGGCTACGCGGCATCTCAAAGCGCATGAAACGGTGAGTAAAATGCAATACTAAACTTCTAGGATAAGGCAAACAGAGACCCGATTAGATCATTTTATATTTTTGTTAATATAAGAATTCAGCGAAATTCTATCACATTTGTTCAATTTACGTCGCTCCAATTTCAGATAGCGTATTAGGCTAAGCGGCATCTCAAAGCGCATGAAATGACGAGTAAAATGCACTATTAATGTTCTAGGGTAGGGCAAACAGAGACCCGATTAGATCATTTTATATTATGGTTAATTTAAGAATTGAGCGAAATTCTATCACATTCGTTCAATTTACGTCGCTCCTATTTCAGATATACCGTATTGGGCAAAGCGGCATCTCAAAGCGCATGAAATGACGAGTAAAATGCACTATTAAACTTCTAGGCTAGGGCGAACAGAGACCCGATTAGATCATTTTACATTATGGTTAATAAAAGAATTCAGCGGAATTCTATCACATTTGTTCAACTTACGTCGCTCCTATTTCAGATAGCGTACTGGGCTAGGCGCCATCTTAAAGCGCGTGGAATGGCGAGTAAAATGCACTGCTCAACTTTTATGATAGGGCAATCAGAGACCCGATTAGCTCATTTTATATTTTGTTTAATATAAGATTTCAGGGAAATTCTATCACATTTGTTCAATTTACGTCGCTCCTATTTCAGATAGCTTATTGGGATAAGCGGCATGTCAAAGCGCATGAAATGACGAGTGAAATGCATTGTTAAACTTCTATGATAGGGCAATCAGAGACCCGATTAGATCATTTTATATTTTGTTTAATATAAGATTTCAGGGAAATTCTATCACATTTGTTCAATTTACGTCGCTCCTATTTCAGATAGCTTATTGGGCTAAGCGGCATCTGAAGGCGCATGAAATGGCGAGTAAAATGCACTATTAAACTTCTAGGGTAGGGCAAACAGAGACCCGATGAGATCATTTTATATTATGGTTAATTTAAGATGTCAGCAAAATTTTATCACATTTGTTCAATTTACGTCGCTCCTATTTCAGATAGCGTACTGGGCTAGGCGGCATCTTAAAGCGCGTGGAATGGTGAGTAAAATGCACTATTAAACTTCTAGGGTAGGGCAATCATAGACCCGATTAGATCATTTTATATTTTGGTTAATATAAGAATTCAACGAAATTCTATCACATTCGTACAATTTACGTCGCTTCTATTACTGATAGCTTATTGGGCTTAGCGGCATCTCAAAGCGCATGAAATGACGAGTGAAATGCACTCTTAAACTTCTAGGGTAGGGCAAACAGAGACCCGATTAGGTCATTTTATATTATGGTTAATTTAAGAATTCAGCAAAATTCTATCACATTTGTTCAATTTACGTCGCTCCTATTTCAAATAGCGTATTGGGCTAAGCGGCATCTCAAGGCGCATGAAATGGCGAATAAAATGCGCTATTAAACTTCTAGGCTAGGGCGAACAGAGACCCGATTAGATCATTTTACATTAAGGTTAATATAAGTATTCAGCGAGATTCTATCACTCTTGTTCAAGTTACGTCGCTTCTATTTCAGGCAGCGTACTGAGCTAGGCGGCATCTTAAAGCGCGTGGAATGGCGAGTAAAATGCACTATTAAACTTCTATGATAGGGCAATCAGAGACCAGATTAGATCATTACATACTTTGGTTAATATAAGAATTCAGCGAAATTCTATCACATTTGTTCAATTTACGTCGCTCCTATTTCAGATAGCGTATTGGGCTAAGCGGCATCTCAAAGCGCATGAAATGACGAGTGAAATGCACTATTAAACTTCTAGGGTAGGGCAAACAGGGACCCGATTAGATCATTTTATATTATGGTTAATTTAAGAATTCAGCGAAATTCTATCACATTTGTTCAATTTACGTCGCTTCTATTACAGATAGCTTATTGGGCTTAGCGGCATCTCAAAGCGCATGAAATTACGAGTGAAATGCACTATTAAACTTCTAGGATGAGGCAAACAGAGACCCGATTAGATCATTTTATATTACGGTTAATATAAGAATTCAGCGTAATTCTATCACATTTGTTCAACTTACGTCGTTCCTATTTCAGATAGCGTACTGGGCTAGGCGGCATCTTAAAGCGCGTGGAATGGCGAGTAAAATGCACTATTAAACTTCTATGATAGGGCAATCAGAGACACGATTAGATCATTTTATATATTGGTTAATATAAGAATTCAACGAAATTCTATCACATTTGTAAAATTTACGTCGCTCCTATTACAGATAGCTTATTGGGCTTAGCGGCATCTCAAAGCGCATGAAATATCGAGTGAAATGCACTATTAAACTTCTAGGGTAGGGCAAACAGAGACCCGATTAGATCATTTGATATTATGGTTAATTTAAGAATTCAGCGAAATTCTATCACATTTGCTGAATTTACGTCGCTCCTATTTCAGATAGCGTACTGGGCTAGGCGGCATCTTAAAGCGCGTGGAATGGCGAGTAAAATGCACTATTAAAATTCTATGATACGGCAATCAGAGACCCGATTAGATCATTTTATATTATGGTTAATTTAAGAATTCAGCAAAATTCTATCACATTTGTTCAATTTCCGTCGCTCCTATTTCAGATAGCGTACTGGGCTAGGCGGCATCTTAAAGCGGGTGGAATGGCGAGTAGAATGCACTATTAGACTTCTATGGTAGGGCGAACAGAGACCCGATTAGATCATTTTATATTATGGTTAATATAAGATTTCAGGGAGATTCTATCACATCTGTTCAATTTACGTCGCTCCTATTTCAGATAGCGTATTGGGCTATGCGGCATCTCAAAGCACATGCAATGGCGAGTAAAATGCACTATTAAACTTCTACGGTAGGGCAAACAGGGACCCGATTAGATCATTTTATATTATGGTTAATTTAAGAATTCAGTGAAATTCTATCACATTTGTCCACTTTACGTCGTTCCTATTTCAGAAAGCGTCCTAGGCTAAGCGGCATCTAAAAGCGCATGAAATGGCGAATAAAATGCACTATTAAACTTGTAGGCTAGGGCGAACAGAGACCCGATTAGATCATTTTATATTATGGTTAATATAAGATTTCAGGGAGATTCTATCACATCTGTTCAATTTACGTCGCTCCTATTTCAGATAGCGTATTCGGCTAAGCGGCATCTCAAAGCGCATAAAATGGCGAATAAAATGCACTATTAAACTTCTAGGGTAGGGCAAACAGAGACCTGATTAGATCATTTTATATTATGGTTAATTTAAGAATTCAACAAAATTCTATCACATTTGTTCAACTTACGTCGCTCCTATTTCAGATAGCGTACTGGGCTAGGCGGCATCTTAAAGCGCGTGGAATGGCGAGTAAAATGCACTACTAAACTTCTATATTAGGGCAATCAGAGACCCGATTAGATCATTTTATATTTTGTTTAATATAAGATTTCAGGGAAATAGTATCACATTTGTTCAATTTGCGTCGCTCCTATTTCAGATAGCGTATTGGGCTAAGCGGCATCACAAAGCGCATGAAATGGCGAACAAAATGCACTATTAAACTTCTAGGCTAGGGCGAACAGAGACCAGATTAGATCATTTTATATTTTGGTTAACATAAGGATTCTGCGAAATTTTATCACATTTGTTCAATTTACGTCGCTCCTATTTCAGATAGCGTATTGGGCTAAGCGGCATCTCAAGGCGCATGAAATGTCGAATAAAATGCGCTATTAAACTTCTAGGCTAGGGCGAACAGAGACCCGATTAGATCATTTTACATTAAGGTTAATATAAGTATTCAGCGAGATTCTATCACACTTGTTCAAGTTACGTCGCTTCTATTTCAGGCAGCGTACTGAGCTAGGCGGCATCTTAAAGCGCGTGGAATGGCGAGTAAAATGCACTATTAAACTTCTATGATAGGGCAATCAGAGACCAGATTAGATCATTACATACTTTGGTTAATATAAGAATTCAGCGAAATTCTATCACATTTGTTCAATTTACGTCGGTCCTATTTCAGATAGCGTATTGGGCTAAGCGGCATCTCAAAGCGCATGAAATGACGAGTGAAATGCACTATTAAACTTCTAGGGTAGGGCAAACAGGGACCCGATTAGATCATTTTATATTATGGTTAATTTAAGAATTCAGCGAAATTCTAGCACATTTGTTCAATTTACGTCGCTTCTATTACAGATAGCTTATTGGGCTTAGCGGCATCTCAAAGCGCATGAAATTACGAGTGAAATGCACTATTAAACTTCTAGGATGAGGCAAACAGAGACCCGATTAGATCATTTTATATTACGGTTAATATAAGAATTCAGCGTAATTCTATCACATTTGTTCAACTTACGTCGTTCCTATTTCAGATAGCGTACTGGGCTAGGCGGCATCTTAAAGCGCGTGGAATGGCGAGTAAAATGCACTATTAAACTTCTATGATAGGGCAATCAGAGACCCGATTAGATCATTTTATATATTGGTTAATATAAGAATTCAACGAAATTCTATCACATTTGTAAAATTTACGTCGCTCCTATTACAGATAGCTTATTGGGCTTAGCGGCATCTCAAAGCGCATGAAATGTCGAGTGAAATGCACTATTACACTTCTAGGGTAGGGCAAACAGAGACCCGATTAGACCATTTTATATTATGCTTAATTTAAGAATTCAGCGTAATTCTATCACATTTGTTCAACTTACGTCGCTCCTATTTCAGGTAGCGTACTGGGCTTGGCGGCATCTTAAAGTGCGCGGAATGGCGAGTAAAATGCACTATTAAACTTCTAGGATAAGGCAAACAGAGACCCGATTAGATCATTTTATATTTTGGATAATATAAGAATTCAGCGAAATTCTATCACATTTGTTCAATTTACGTCGCTCATATTTCTGATAGCGAACTGGGCTATGCGGCATCTTAAAGGGCGCGGAATGGCGAGTAAAATGCACTATTAAACTTCTATGCTAGGGTAATCAGAGACCCGATTAGATCATTTTATATTTTGGTTAATATAAGAATTCAGTGAAATTCTATCACATTTGTTCACTTTACGTCGCTCCAATTTCAGATAGCGTATTGGGCAAAGCGGCATCTCAAAGCGTATGAAATGGCGAATAAAATGCACTATTAAAGTTCTAGGCTAGGGCGAACAGAGATCCGATTAGATCATTTTACATTATGGTTAATAAAAGAATTCAGCGAAATTCTATCACATTTGTTCAACTCATATCGCTCCTATTTCAGATAGCGTACTGGGCTAGGCGGCATCTTAAAGCGCGTGGAATGGCGAGTAAAATGCACTACTAATCTTCTATGATAGGGCAATCAGAGACCCGATTTGATCATTTTATATTTTGATTAATATAAGATTTCAGGGAAATTCTATCACATTTGTTCAATTTACGTCGCTCCTATTTCAGATAGCGTATTGGGCTACGCGGCATCTCAAAGCGCATGAAACGGTGAGTAAAATGCAATACTAAACTTCTAGGATAAGGCAAACAGAGACCCGATTAGATCATTTTATATTTTTGTTAATATAAGAATTCAGCGAAATTCTATCACATTTGTTCAATTTACGTCGCTCCAATTTCAGATAGCGTATTAGGCTAAGCGGCATCTCAAAGCGCATGAAATGACGAGTAAAATGCACTATTAATGTTCTAGGGTAGGGCAAACAGAGACCCGATTAGATCATTTTATATTATGGTTAATTTAAGAATTGAGCGAAATTCTATCACATTCGTTCAATTTACGTCGCTCCTATTTCAGATATACCGTATTGGGCTAAGCGGCAACTCAAAGCGCATGAAATGGCGAGCAAAATGCACTATTAAACTTCTAGGGTAGGGCAATCAGTGACCCGATTAGATCATTTTATATTATAGTTAATTTAAGAATTCAGGGAAATTCTATCACATTTGTTCAATTTACGTCGCTCCTATTTCGGATTGCGTATTGGTTTAAGTGGTATCTCAAAGCGCATGAAATGGCGAGTAAAATGCAATACTAAACTTCTAGGATAAGGCAAACAGAGACCCGATTAGATCATTTTATATTACGGTTAATATAAGAATTCAGCGAAATTCTATCACATTTGTTCAATTTACGTCGCTCCTATTTCAGATAGCGTATTGGGCTAAGCGGCATCTGAAGGCGCATGAAATGGCGAGTAAAATGCACTACTAAACTTCTAGGGTAGGGCCAACAGAGACCCGATTAAATCATTTTATATTATAGTTAATTTAAGAATTCAGCGAAATTCTATCACATTTGTTCAATTTACGTCGTTCCTATTTCAAATAGCGTATTGTGCTAAGCGGCATCTCAAAGCGCATGAAATGTCGAGTAAAATGCAATACTAAACTTCTAGGACAAGGCAAACAGAGACCCGATTAGATCATTTTATATTACGGTTAATATAAGAATTCAGCGTAATTCTATCACATTTGTTCAACTTACGTCGCTCCTAATTTAGATAGCGTACTGGGCTGGGCGGCATCTTAAAGCGGGTGGAATGGCGAGTAAAATGCACTGCTAAACTTCTATGATAGGGCAATCAGAGACCCGATTAGATCATTGTATATTTTGTTTAATATAAGATTTCAGGGAAATTCTATCAAATTTGTTCAATTTACGTCGCTCCTATTTCAGATAGCGTATTGGGCTAACCGGCATCTCAAGGCGCATGAAATGGCGAATAAAATGCGCTATTAAACTTCTAGGCTAGGGCGAACAGAGACCCGATTAGATCATTTTACATTATGGTTCTTAAAAGAATTCAGCGAAATTCTAGCACATTTATTCAACGTACGTCGCTCCTATTTCAGATAGCGTATTGGGCTAAGCGGCAACTCAAAGCGCATGAAATGGCGAGCAAAATGCACTATTAAACTTCTAGGGTAGGGCAATCAGTGACCCGATTAGATCATTTTATATTATAGTTAATTTAAGAATTCAGGGAAATTCTATCACATTTGTTCAATTTACGTCGCTCCTATTTCGGATTGCGTATTGGTTTAAGCGGTATCTCAAAGCGCATGAAATGGCGAGTAAAATGCAATACTAAACTTCTAGGATAAGGCAAACAGAGACCCGATTAGATCATTTTATATTACGGATAATATAAGAATTCAGCGAAATTCTATCACATTTGTTCAACGTACGTCGCTCCTATTTCAGATAGCGTATTGGGATAAGCGGCATCGAAAAGCGCATGAAATGGCGAGTAAAATGCACAATTAAACTACTAGGGTAGGGCAAACAGAGACCCGATTAGATCATTTTATATTGTGGTTAATTTAAGAATTCAGCAAAATTCTATCACATTTGTTCAATTTACGTCGCTCCTATTTCAGATAGCGTATTGGGATAAGCGGCATCTCAAAGCGCATGAAATGGCGAGTAAAATGCACTATTAAACTTCTAGGGTAGGGCGAACAGAGACCCGATTAGATCATTTTACATTAAGGTTAATATAAGTCTTCAGCGAGATTCTATCACATTTGTTCAATTTACGTCGCTCCTATTTCAGACAGCGTACTGGGCTAGGCGGCATCTTAAAGCGTGTGGAATAGCGAGTAAAATGCACTATTAACCTTCTATGATAGGGCAATCAGAGACCAGACTAGATCATTTTATACCTTGGTTAATATAAGAATTCAGCGAAATTCTATCACATTTGTTAAATTTACGTGGCTCCTATTTCAGATAGCCTATTGGGCTAAGCGGCATCTCAAAGCGCATGAAATGGCGAGTAAAATGCACAATTAAACTACTAGGGTAGGGCAAACAGAGACCCGATTAGATCATTTTATATTGTGGTTAATTTAAGAATTCAGCAAAATTCTATCACATTTGTTCAATTTACGTCGCTCCTATTTCAGATAGCGTACTGGGCTAGGCGGCATCTTAAAGCGCATGAAATGACGAGTGAAATGCACTATTAAACTACTATGATAGGGCAATCAGAGACCCGACTAGATCATTTTATATTTTGGTTAATATAAGAATTCAGCGAAATTCTATCACAATTGTTCAATTTACGTCGCTCCTATTTCAGATAGCGCATGAAATGGCCAGTAAAATGCACTATCAAACTTCTAGGATAAGGCAAACAGAGACTCGATTAGATCATTTTATATTACGGTTAATATAAGAATTCAGCGTAATTCTATCACATTTGTTCAACTTACGTCGCTCCTATTTCAGGTAGCGCACTGGGCTAGGCGGCATCTTAAAGCGCGTGGAATGGCGAGTAAAATGCACTATTAAAATTCTAGGATAAGGCAAACAGAGACCCGATTAGATCATTTTATATTACGGTTAATATAAAAATGCGGCGTAATTCTTTCACATTTGTTCAATTTACGTCGCTGCTATTCCAGATAGCTTATTGTGCTTAGCGGCATCTCAAAGCGCATGAAATGACGAGTGAAATGCACTATTAAACTTCTAGGGTAGGGCAAACAGAGACCCGATTAGATCATTTTATATTAAGGTTACTTTAAGAATTCAGCGAAATTCTATCACATTTGTTCAATTTACGTCGCTCCTATTTCAGATAGCGTACTGTGCTAGACGGCATCTTAAGGCGCGTGGAATGGCGAGTAAAATGCACTATTAAACTTCTATGGTAGGGAAACCAGAGACCCGATTAGATCATTTTATATTAAGGTTACTTTAAGGATTCAGCGAAATTCTATCAGATTTGTTCAATTTACGTCGCTCCTATTTCAAATAGCTTATTGGGCTAAGCGGCATGTCAAAGCGCATGAAATGACGAGTGAAATGCACTGTTAAACATCTATGATAGGGCAATCAGAGACCCGATTAGATCATTTTATATTTTGTTTAATATAAGATTTCAGGGAAATTCTATCACATTTGTTCAATTTACGTCGCTCCTATTTCAGATAGCTTATTGGGCTAAGCGGCATCTGAAGGCGCATGAAATGGCGAGTAAAATGCACTATTATACTTCTATGATAGGGCAATCAGAGACCCGATTAGATCATTTTATATTTTGGTTAATATAAGAATTCAACGAAATTCTATCACATTTGTTCAATTTACGTTGCTTCTATTACAGATAGCGTCGTGGGCTAAGCGGCATCTGAAAGCGCATGAAATGGCGAGTATAATGCACTATTATACTTCTAGGATAAGGCAAACAGAGACCCGATTAGATCATTTTATATTACGGTTAATATAAGAATGCAGCGTGATTCTATCACATTTGTTCAAGTTACGTCGCTCCTATTTCAGATAGCGTACTGGGCTAGGCGGCATCTTAAAGCGCGTGGAATGGCGAGTGAAATGCACTATTAAACTTCTATGATAGGGCAATCAGAGACCCGATTAGATCATTTTATGTTTTGGTTAATATAAGAATTCAACGAAATTCTATCACATTTGTAAAATTTACGTCGCTCCTATTTCAGATAGCGTACTGGGCTAGGCGGCATCTTAAAGCGCATGAAAGGACGAGTGAAATGCACTATTAAACTTCTAGGGTAGGGCAAACAGAGACCCGATTAGATCATTTTATATTATGGTTAATTTAAGAATTCAGCGAAATTCTATCACATTTGTTCAATTTACGTCGCTCCAATTTCAGATAGCGTATTGGGCTAAGCGGCATCTCAAAGCGTATGAAATGGCGAATAAAATGCACTATTAAAGTTCTAGGCTAGGGCGAACAGAGACCCGAGCAGATCATTTTACATTATGGTTAATAAAAGAATTCAGCGTAATTCTATCACATTTGTTCAACTTACGTCGCTCCTATTTCAGATAGCGTATTGGGCTAGGCGCCATCTTAAAGCGCGTGGAATGGCGAGTAAAATGCACTGCTCAACTTTTATGATAGGGCAATCAGAGACCCGATTAGCTCATTTTATATTATGGTTAATATAAGAATTCAGCGTAATTCTATCACATTTGTTCAACTTACGTCGCTCCTAATTTAGATAGCGTACTGGGCTGGGCGGCATCTTAAAGCGGGTGGAATGGCGAGTAAAATGCACTGCTAAACTTCTATGATAGGGCAATCAGAGACCCAATTAGATCATTTTATATTTTGTTTAATATAAGATTTCAGGGAAATTCTATCACATTTGTTCAATTTACGTCGCTCCTATTTCAGATAGCTTATTGGGCTAAGCGGCATCTGAAGGCGCATGAAATGGCGAGTAAAATGCACTATTAAACTTCTAGGGTAGGGCAAACAGAGACCCGATGAGATCATATTATATTATGGTTAATTTAAGATGTCAGCAAAATTTTATCACATTTGTTCAATTTACGTCGCTCCTATTTCAGATAGCGTACTGGGCTAGGCGGCATCTTAAAGCGCGTGGAATGGCGAGTAATATGCACTACTAAACTTCTATGATACGGCAATCAGAGACCCGATTAGATCATTTTATATTTTGTTTAATATAAGATTTCAGGGAAATTCTATCACATTTGTTCAATTTACGTCGCTCCTATTTCAGATAGCTCATTGGGCTAAGCGGCATCTTAAAGCGCGTGGAATGGCGAGTAAAATGCACTATTAAACTTCTATGATAGGGCAATCAGAGACCCGATTAGATCATTTTATATATTGGTTAATATAAGAATTCAACGAAATTCTATCACATTTGTAAAATTTACGTCGCTCCTATTACAGATAGCTTATTGGGCTTAGCGGCATCTCAAAGCGCATGAAATGACGAGTGAAATGCACTATTAAACATCTAGGGTAGGGCAAACAGAGACCCGATTAGGTCATTTTATATTATGGTTAATTTAACAATTCAGCAAAATTCTATCACATTTGTTCAATTTACGTCGTTCCTATTTCAGATAGCGTCCTGGGCTAAGCGGCATCTAAAAGCGCATGAAATGGCGAGTATAATGCACTATTATACTTCTAGGATAAGGCAAACAGAGACCCGATTAGGTCATTTTATATTACGGTTAATATAAGAATTCAGCGTAATTCTATCACATTTGATCAACTTACGTCGTTCCTATTTCAGATAGCGTACTGGGCTAGGCGGCATCTTAAAGCGCGTGGAATGGCGAGTAAAGTGCACTATTAAACTTCTATGATAGGGCAATCAGAGACCCGATTAGATCATTTTATATATTGGTTAATATAAGAATTCAACGAAATTCTATCACATTTGTAAAATTTACGTCGCTCCTATTACAGATAGCTTATTGGGCTTAGCGGCATCTCAAAGCGCATGGAATGACGAGTGAAATGCACTATTAAACTTCTAGGGTAGGGCAAACAGTGACGCGATTAGATCATTTTATATTATGGTTAATTTAAGAATTGAGCGAAATTCTATCACATTCGTTCAATTTACGTCGCTCCTATTTCAGATAGCGTATTGGGCAAAGCGGCATCTCAAAGCGCATGAAATGACGAGTAAAATGCACTATTAAACTTCTAGGGTAGGGCAAGCAGAGACTCGATTAGATCATTTTATATTATGGTTAATTTAAGAATTCAACAAAATTCTATCACATTCGTTCAATTTAGGTCGCTCCTATTTCAGATAGCGTATTGGGCTAAGCGGCATCTCAAAGCGCATGAAATGGCGAGTGAAATGCGCTATATGACTTCTATGGTAGGGCGAACAGAGACCCGATTAGATCATTTTACATTGAGGTTAATATAAGAATTCACAGAAATTCTATCACATTTGTTCAATTTACGTCGCTCCTATTTCAGATAGCGTACTGGGCTACGCGGCATCTTAAAGCGCGTGGAATGGCGAGTAAAATGCACTAGTAATCTTCTATGATAGGGCAATCAGAGACCCGATTAGATCATTTTATATTATGTTTAATATAAGATTTCAGGGAAATTCTATCACATTTGTTTAATTTACGTCGCTCCTATTTCAGATAGCGTATTGGGCGAAGCGGCATCTCAAAGCGCATGAAATGGCGATTAAAATGCACTATTAAACTTCTAGGGTAGGGCAAGCAGAGACCCGATTAGATCATTTTATATTATGGTTAATTTAAGAATTCAGCAAAATTCTATCACATTCGTTCAATTTAGGTCGCTCCTATTTCAGATAGCGTACTGGGCTAGGCGGCAACTTAAAGCGCGTGGAATGGCGAGTAAAATGCACTATTAAACTTCTATGATAGGGCAATCAGTGACCCGAGTAGATCATTTTATATTTTGTTTAATATAAGAATTCAGCGAAATTCTATCACATTTGTTCAATTTACGTCGCTCCTATTTCAGATACCGTACTGGGCTCGGCGGCATCTTAAAGCGCGTGGAATGGCGAGTGAAATGCACTATTAGACTCCTATGGTAGGGCGAACAGAGACCCGATTAGATCATTTTATATTATGGTTAATTTATGAATTCAGCGTAATTCTATCACATTTGTTCAATTTACGTCGCTCCTATTTCAGATAGCGTATTGTGCTAAGCGGCATCTCAAAGCGCATGAAATGGCGAGTGAAATGCACTATTAGACTTCTATGGTAGGGCGAACAGAGACCCGATTAGATCATTTTACATTAAGGTTAATATAAGAATTCAGGGAAATTCTATCACATTTGTTCAATTTACGTCGCTCCTATTCCAGTTAGCGTATTGGGCTATGCGGCACCTTAAAGCACATGAACTGGCGAGTAAAATGCACTATTAAACTTCTATGATAGGGCAAACGGAGACCCGATTATATCATTTTCTATTACGGTTAATATAAGAATTCAGCGTAATTCTATTACATTTGTTCAACTTACGTCGCTCCTATTTCAGGTAGCGTACTGGGCTAGGCGGCATCTTAAAGCGCGTGGAATGGCGAGTGAAATGCACTATTAGACTTCTATGGTAGGGCGAACAGAGACCCGATTAGATCATTTTATATTATGGTTAATATAAGAATTCAACGAAATTCTATCACATTTGTAAAATTTACGTCGCTCCTATTACAGATAGCTTATTGGGCTTAGCGGCATCTCAAAGCGCATGGAATGACGAGTGAAATGCACTATTAAACTTCTAGGGTAGGGCAAACAGTGACGCGATTAGATCATTTTATATTATGGTTAATTTAAGAATTCAGCAAAATTCTATCACATTTGTTCAATTTACGTCGCTCCTATTTCAGATAGCGTATTGGGATAAGCGGCATCTCAAAGCGCATGAAATGGCGAGTAAAATGCACTATTAAACTTCTAGGGTAGGGCGAACAGAGACCCGATTAGATCATTTTACATTAAGGTTAATATAAGTCTTCAGCGAGATTCTATCACATTTGTTCAATTTACGTCGCTCCTATTTCAGACAGCGTACTGGGCTAGGCGGCATCTTAAAGCGTGTGGAATAGCGAGTAAAATGCACTATTAACCTTCTATGATAGGGCAATCAGAGACCAGACTAGATCATTTTATACCTTGGTTAATATAAGAATTCAGCGAAATTCTATCACATTTGTTAAATTTACGTGGCTCCTATTTCAGATAGCCTATTGGGCTAAGCGGCATCTCAAAGCGCATGAAATGGCGAGTAAAATGCACAATTAAACTACTAGGGTAGGGCAAACAGAGACCCGATTAGATCATTTTATATTGTGGTTAATTTAAGAATTCAGCAAAATTCTATCACATTTGTTCAATTTACGTCGCTCCTATTTCAGATAGCGTACTGGGCTAGGCGGCATCTTAAAGCGCATGAAATGACGAGTGAAATGCACTATTAAACTACTATGATAGGGCAATCAGAGACCCGACTAGATCATTTTATATTTTGGTTAATATAAGAATTCAGCGAAATTCTATCACAATTGTTCAATTTACGTCGCTCCTATTTCAGATAGCGCATGAAATGGCCAGTAAAATGCACTATCAAACTTCTAGGATAAGGCAAACAGAGACTCGATTAGATCATTTTATATTACGGTTAATATAAGAATTCAGCGTAATTCTATCACATTTGTTCAACTTACGTCGCTCCTATTTCAGGTAGCGCACTGGGCTAGGCGGCATCTTAAAGCGCGTGGAATGGCGAGTAAAATGCACTATTAAAATTCTAGGATAAGGCAAACAGAGACCCGATTAGATCATTTTATATTACGGTTAATATAAAAATGCGGCGTAATTCTTTCACATTTGTTCAATTTACGTCGCTGCTATTCCAGATAGCTTATTGTGCTTAGCGGCATCTCAAAGCGCATGAAATGACGAGTGAAATGCACTATTAAACTTCTAGGGTAGGGCAAACAGAGACCCGATTAGATCATTTTATATTAAGGTTACTTTAAGAATTCAGCGAAATTCTATCACATTTGTTCAATTTACGTCGCTCCTATTTCAGATAGCGTACTGTGCTAGACGGCATCTTAAGGCGCGTGGAATGGCGAGTAAAATGCACTATTAAACTTCTATGGTAGGGAAACCAGAGACCCGATTAGATCATTTTATATTAAGGTTACTTTAAGGATTCAGCGAAATTCTATCAGATTTGTTCAATTTACGTCGCTCCTATTTCAAATAGCTTATTGGGCTAAGCGGCATGTCAAAGCGCATGAAATGACGAGTGAAATGCACTATTAAACATCTATGATAGGGCAATCAGAGACCCGATTAGATCATTTTATATTTTGTTTAATATAAGATTTCAGGGAAATTCTATCACATTTGTTCAATTTACGTCGCTCCTATTTCAGATAGCTTATTGGGCTAAGCGGCATCTGAAGGCGCATGAAATGGCGAGTAAAATGCACTATTATACTTCTATGATAGGGCAATCAGAGACCCGATTAGATCATTTTATATTTTGGTTAATATAAGAATTCAACGAAATTCTATCACATTTGTTCAATTTACGTTGCTTCTATTACAGATAGCGTCCTGGGCTAAGCGGCATCTGAAAGCGCATGAAATGGCGAGTATAATGCACTATTATACTTCTAGGATAAGGCAAACAGAGACCCGATTAGATCATTTTATATTACGGTTAATATAAGAATGCAGCGTGATTCTATCACATTTGTTCAAGTTACGTCGCTCCTATTTCAGATAGCGTACTGGGCTAGGCGGCATCTTAAAGCGCGTGGAATGGCGAGTGAAATGCACTATTAAACTTCTATGATAGGGCAATCAGAGACCCGATTAGATCATTTTATGTTTTGGTTAATATAAGAATTCAACGAAATTCTATCACATTTGTAAAATTTACGTCGCTCCTATTTCAGATAGCGTACTGGGCTAGGCGGCATCTTAAAGCGCATGAAAGGACGAGTGAAATGCACTATTAAACTTCTAGGGTAGGGCAAACAGAGACCCGATTAGATCATTTTATATTATGGTTAATTTAAGAATTCAGCGAAATTCTATCACATTTGTTCAATTTACGTCGCTCCAATTTCAGATAGCGTATTGGGCTAAGCGGCATCTCAAAGCGTATGAAATGGCGAATAAAATGCACTATTAAAGTTCTAGGCTAGGGCGAACAGAGACCCGAGCAGATCATTTTACATTATGGTTAATAAAAGAATTCAGCGTAATTCTATCACATTTGTTCAACTTACGTCGCTCCTATTTCAGATAGCGTATTGGGCTAGGCGCCATCTTAAAGCGCGTGGAATGGCGAGTAAAATGCACTGCTCAACTTTTATGATAGGGCAATCAGAGACCCGATTAGCTCATTTTATATTATGGTTAATATAAGAATTCAGCGTAATTCTATCACATTTGTTCAACTTACGTCGCTCCTAATTTAGATAGCGTACTGGGCTGGGCGGCATCTTAAAGCGGGTGGAATGGCGAGTAAAATGCACTGCTAAACTTCTATGATAGGGCAATCAGAGACCCAATTAGATCATTTTATATTTTGTTTAATATAAGATTTCAGGGAAATTCTATCACATTTGTTCAATTTACGTCGCTCCTATTTCAGATAGCTTATTGGGCTAAGCGGCATCTGAAGGCGCATGAAATGGCGAGTAAAATGCACTATTAAACTTCTAGGGTAGGGCAAACAGAGACCCGATGAGATCATATTATATTATGGTTAATTTAAGATGTCAGCAAAATTTTATCACATTTGTTCAATTTACGTCGCTCCTATTTCAGATAGCGTACTGGGCTAGGCGGCATCTTAAAGCGCGTGGAATGGCGAGTAATATGCACTACTAAACTTCTATGATACGGCAATCAGAGACCCGATTAGATCATTTTATATTTTGTTTAATATAAGATTTCAGGGAAATTCTATCACATTTGTTCAATTTACGTCGCTCCTATTTCAGATAGCTCATTGGGCTAAGCGGCATCTTAAAGCGCGTGGAATGGCGAGTAAAGTGCACTATTAAACTTCTATGATAGGGCAATCAGAGACCCGATTAGATCATTTTATATATTGGTTAATATAAGAATTCAACGAAATTCTATCACATTTGTAAAATTTACGTCGCTCCTATTACAGATAGCTTATTGGGCTTAGCGGCATCTCAAAGCGCATGAAATGACGAGTGAAATGCACTATTAAACATCTAGGGTAGGGCAAACAGAGACCCGATTAGGTCATTTTATATTATGGTTAATTTAACAATTCAGCAAAATTCTATCACATTTGTTCAATTTACGTCGTTCCTATTTCAGATAGCGTCCTGGGCTAAGCGGCATCTAAAAGCGCATGAAATGGCGAGTATAATGCACTATTATACTTCTAGGATAAGGCAAACAGAGACCCGATTAGGTCATTTTATATTACGGTTAATATAAGAATTCAGCGTAATTCTATCACATTTGATCAACTTACGTCGTTCCTATTTCAGATAGCGTACTGGGCTAGGCGGCATCTTAAAGCGCGTGGAATGGCGAGTAAAGTGCACTATTAAACTTCTATGATAGGGCAATCAGAGACCCGATTAGATCATTTTATATATTGGTTAATATAAGAATTCAACGAAATTCTATCACATTTGTAAAATTTACGTCGCTCCTATTACAGATAGCTTATTGGGCTTAGCGGCATCTCAAAGCGCATGGAATGACGAGTGAAATGCACTATTAAACTTCTAGGGTAGGGCAAACAGTGACGCGATTAGATCATTTTATATTATGGTTAATTTAAGAATTGAGCGAAATTCTATCACATTCGTTCAATTTACGTCGCTCCTATTTCAGATAGCGTATTGGGCAAAGCGGCATCTCAAAGCGCATGAAATGACGAGTAAAATGCACTATTAAACTTCTAGGGTAGGGCAAGCAGAGACTCGATTAGATCATTTTATATTATGGTTAATTTAAGAATTCAACAAAATTCTATCACATTCGTTCAATTTAGGTCGCTCCTATTTCAGATAGCGTATTGGGCTAAGCGGCATCTCAAAGCGCATGAAATGGCGAGTGAAATGCGCTATATGACTTCTATGGTAGGGCGAACAGAGACCCGATTAGATCATTTTACATTGAGGTTAATATAAGAATTCACAGAAATTCTATCACATTTGTTCAATTTACGTCGCTCCTATTTCAGATAGCGTACTGGGCTACGCGGCATCTTAAAGCGCGTGGAATGGCGAGTAAAATGCACTAGTAATCTTCTATGATAGGGCAATCAGAGACCCGATTAGATCATTTTATATTATGTTTAATATAAGATTTCAGGGAAATTCTATCACATTTGTTTAATTTACGTCGCTCCTATTTCAGATAGCGTATTGGGCGAAGCGGCATCTCAAAGCGCATGAAATGGCGATTAAAATGCACTATTAAACTTCTAGGGTAGGGCAAGCAGAGACCCGATTAGATCATTTTATATTATGGTTAATTTAAGAATTCAGCAAAATTCTATCACATTCGTTCAATTTAGGTCGCTCCTATTTCAGATAGCGTACTGGGCTAGGCGGCAACTTAAAGCGCGTGGAATGGCGAGTAAAATGCACTATTAAACTTCTATGATAGGGCAATGAGTGACCCGAGTAGATCATTTTATATTTTGGTTAATATAAGAATTCAGCGAAATTCTATCACATTTGTTCAATTTACGTCGCTCCTATTTCAGATACCGTACTGGGCTCGGCGGCATCTTAAAGCGCGTGGAATGGCGAGTGAAATGCACTATTAGACTCCTATGGTAGGGCGAACAGAGACCCGATTAGATCATTTTATATTATGGTTAATTTATGAATTCAGCGTAATTCTATCACATTTGTTCAATTTACGTCGCTCCTATTTCAGATAGCGTATTGTGCTAAGCGGCATCTCAAAGCGCATGAAATGGCGAGTGAAATGCACTATTAGACTTCTATGGTAGGGCGAACAGAGACCCGATTAGATCATTTTACATTAAGGTTAATATAAGAATTCAGGGAAATTCTATCACATTTGTTCAATTTACGTCGCTCCTATTCCAGTTAGCGTATTGGGCTATGCGGCACCTTAAAGCACATGAACTGGCGAGTAAAATGCACTATTAAACTTCTATGATAGGGCAAACGGAGACCCGATTATATCATTTTCTATTACGGTTAATATAAGAATTCAGCGTAATTCTATTACATTTGTTCAACTTACGTCGCTCCTATTTCAGGTAGCGTACTGGGCTAGGCGGCATCTTAAAGCGCGTGGAATGGCGAGTGAAATGCACTATTAGACTTCTATGGTAGGGCGAACAGAGACCCGATTAGATCATTTTATATTATGGTTAATTTAAGAATTCAGCGAAATTCTATCACATTTGTTCAATTTACGTCGCTCCTATTCCAGTTAGCGTATTGGGCTATGCGGCACCTTAAAGCACATGAAATGGCGAGTAAAATGCACTATTAAACTTCTATGATAGGGCAAACAGAGACCCGATTATATCATTTTATATTACGGTTAATATAAGAATTCAGCGTAATTCTATTACATTTGTTTAATTTACGTCGCTCCTATTTCAGATAGCGTATTGGGCTAAGCGGCATCTCAAAGCGCATGAAATGGCGAGAAAAATGCAATACTAAACGTCTAGGATAAGGCAAACAGAGACCCGATTAGATCATTTTATATTACGGTTAATATAAGAATTCAGCGTAATTCTATCACATTTGTTCAACTTACGTCGCTCCTAATGTAGATAGCGTACTGGGCTAGGCGGCATCTTAAAGCGCGTGGAATGGCGAGTAAAATGCACTACTAAACTTCTATGATACGGCAATCAGAGACCCGATTAGATCATTTTATATTTTGGTTAATATAAGAATTCATCGAAATTCTATCACATTTGTTCAATTTACGTCGCTCCTATTTCAGATAGCTTATTGGACTAAGCGGCATCTCAAAGCGCATGAAATGACGAGTGAAATGCACTATTAAACTTCTAGGATACGGCGAACGGAGACCCGATTAGATCATTTTACATTAATGTTAATATAAGAATTCAGGGAAATTCTATCACATTTGTTCAATTTACGTCGCTCCTATTTCCGATAGCGTACTGGGCTAGGCGGCATCTTAAAGCGCGTGGAATGGCGAGTAAAATGCACTACTAAACTTCTATGATAGGGCAATCAGAGACCCGATTAGATCATTTTATATTTTGTTTAATATAAGATTTCAGGGAAATTCTATCGCATTTGTTCAATTTACGTTGCTCCTATTTCAGATAGCGTATTCGGCTAAGCGGCATCTCAAAGCGCATGAAATGGCGAATAAAATTCACTCTTAAACTTCTAGGCTAGGGCGAACAGAGACGCGATCAGATCATTTTACATTATGGTTAATAAAAGAATCCAGCGAAATTCTATCACATTTGTTCAACTTACGTCGCTCCTATTTCAGATAGCGTATTGGGCTAAGCGGCATCTCAAAGCGCATGAAATGGCGAGTAAAATGCACTATTAGATTTCTATGGTAGGGCGTACAGAGTCCCGATTAGATCATTTTATATTATGGTTAATTTAAGAATTCAGCAAAATTCTATCACATTTGTTTAATTTACGTGGCTCCTATTTCAGATACCGTACTGGGATAACCGGCATCGAAAAGCGCATGAAATGGCGAGTAAAATGCACTCTTAAACTTCTAGGCTAGGGCGAACAGAGACGCGATCAGATCATTTTATATTGTGGTTAATTTAAGAATTCAGCAAAGTTCTATCACATTTGTCCAATTTACGTCGCTCCTATTTCAGATAGCGTATTGGGATAAGCGGCATCTCAAAGCGCATGAAATGGCGAGTAAAATGCACTATTAAACTTCTAGGGTAGGGCGAACAGAGACACGATTAGATCATTTTACATTAAGGTTAATATAAGTATTCAGCGAGATTCTATCACATTTGTTCAATTTACGTTGCTCCTATTTCAGACAGCGTACTGGGCTAGGCGGCATCTTAAAGCGTGCCGAATGGCGAGCAAAATGCACTATTAACCTTCTATGATAGGGCAATCAGAGACCAGACTAGATCATTTTATACTTTGGTTAATATAAGAATTCAGCGAAATTCTATCATATTTGTTCAATTTACGTCGCTCCTATTTCAGATAGCGTATTGGGCTAGGCGGCATCTCAAAGCGCATGAAATGACGAGTGACATGCACTATTAAACTTCAAGGGTAGGGCGAACAGAGACCCGATTAGATCATTTTACATTAAGGTTAACATAAGTATTCAGCGAGATTCTATCACATTTGTTCAATTTACGTCGCTCCTATTTCAGACAGCGTACTGGGCTAGGCGGCATCTTAAAGCGTGTGGAATGGCGAGTAAAATGCACTATTAACCTTCTATGATAGGGCAATCAGAGACCAGACTAGATCATTTTATACTTTGGTTAAAATAAGAATTCAGCGAAATTCTATCACATTTGTTCAATTTACGTCCCTCATATTTCAGATAGCGTATTGGGCTAAGCGGCATCTCAAAGCGCATGAAATGGCGAGTAAAATGCACTATTAAACTTCTGGGGTAGGGCAATCAGTGACCCGATTAGATCATTTTATATTATAGTTAATTTAAGAATTCAGCGAAATTCTATCACATTTGTTCAATTTACGTCGCTCCTATTTCAGATAGCGTATTGGGCTAAGCGGCATCTCAAAGCGCATGAAATGGCGAATAAAATTCACTCTTAAACTTCTAGGCTAGGGCGAACAGAGACGCGATCAGATCATTTTACATTATGGTTAATAAAAGAATCCAGCGAAATTCTATCACATTTGTTCAACTTACGTCGCTCCTATTTCAGATAGCGTATTGGGCTAAGCGGCATCTCAAAGCGCATGAAATGGCGAGTAAAATGCACTATTAGATTTCTATGGTAGGGCGTACAGAGTCCCGATTAGATCATTTTATATTATGGTTAATTTAAGAATTCAGCAAAATTCTATCACATTTGTTTAATTTACGTGGCTCCTATTTCAGATACCGTACTGGGATAACCGGCATCGAAAAGCGCATGAAATGGCGAGTCAAATGCACTCTTAAACTTCTAGGCTAGGGCGAACAGAGACGCGATCAGATCATTTTATATTGTGGTTAATTTAAGAATTCAGCAAAGTTCTATCACATTTGTCCAATTTACGTCGCTCCTATTTCAGATAGCGTATTGGGATAAGCGGCATCTCAAAGCGCATGAAATGGCGAGTAAAATGCACTATTAAACTTCTAGGGTAGGGCGAACAGAGACCCGATTAGATCATTTTACATTAAGGTTAAATAAGTATTCAGCGAGATTCTATCACATTTGTTCAATTTACGTCGCTCCTATTTCAGACAGCGTACTGGGCTAGGCGGCATCTTAAAGCGTGTGGAATGGCGAGTAAAATGCACTATTAACCTTCTATGATAGGGCAATCAGAGACCAGACTAGATCATTTTATACTTTGGTTAAAATAAGAATTCAGCGAAATTCTATCACATTTGTTCAATTTACGTCCCTCATATTTCAGATAGCGTATTGGGCTAAGCGGCATCTCAAAGCGCATGAAATGGCGAGTAAAATGCACTATTAAACTTCTGGGGTAGGGCAATCAGTGACCCGATTAGATCATTTTATATTATAGTTAATTTAAGAATTCAGCGAAATTCTATCACATTTGTTCAATTTACGTCGCTCCTATTTCAGATAGCGTATTGGGCTAAGCGGCATCTCAAAGCGCATGAAATGGCGAGTAAAATGCACTATTAAACTTCTAGGGTAGGGCGAACAGAGACACGATTAGATCATTTTACATTAAGGTTAATATAAGTATTCAGCGAGATTCTATCACATTTGTTCAATTTACGTTGCTCCTATTTCAGACAGCGTACTGGGCTAGGCGGCATCTTAAAGCGTGCCGAATGGCGAGCAAAATGCACTATTAACCTTCTGTGATAGGGCAATCAGAGACCAGACTAGATCATTTTATACTTTGGTTAATATAAGAATTCAGCGAAATTCTATCACATTTGTTCAATTTACGTCGCTCCTATTTCAGATAGCGTATTGGGCTAGGCGGCATCTCAAAGCGCATGAAATGACGAGTGAAATGCACTATTAAACTTCTAGGGTAGGGCGAACAGAGACCCGATTAGATCATTTTACATTAAGGTTAATATAAGTATTCAGCGAGATTCTATCACATTTGTTCAATTTACGTCGCTCCTATTTCAGACAGCGTACTGGGCTAGGCGGCATCTTAAAGCGTGTGGAATGGCGAGTAAAATGCACTATTAACCTTCTATGATAGGGCAATCAGAGACCAGACTAGATCATTTTATACTTTGGTTAATATAAGAATTCAGCGAAATTCTATCACATTTGTTCAATTTACGTCCCTCATATTTCAGATAGCGTATTGGGCTAAGCAGCATCTCAAAGCGCATGAAATGGCGAGTAAAATGCACTACTAAACTTCTAGGGTAGGGCAATCAGTGACCCGATTAGATCATTTTCTATTATAGTTAATTTAAGAATTCAGCGAAATTCTATCACATTTGTTCAATTTACGTCGCTCGTATTTCAGATAGCGTATTGGGCTAACGGCATCTCAAAGCGCATGAAATGGCGAGTTAAATGCACTATTAAACTTCTATCCTAGGGCAATCAGAGACCCGATTAGATCATTTTATATTTTGGTTAATATAAGAACTCAGTGAAATTCTATCACATTTGTTCAATTTACGTCGCTCCTATTCCAGATAGCGTATTGGGCAAAGCGGCATCTCAAAGCGTATGAAATGGCGAATAAAATGCACTATTAAAGTTCTAGGCTAGGGCGAACAGAGACCCGATTAGATCATTTTACATTATGGTTAATAAAAGAATTCAGCGGAATTCTATCACATTTGATCAACTAACGTCGCTCCTATTTCAGATAGCGTACTGGGCTAGGCGCCATCTTAAAGCGCGTGGAATGGCGAGTAAAATGCACTGCTCAACTTTTATGATAGGGCAATCAGAGACCCGATTAGCTCATTTTATATTTTGTTTAATATAAGATTTCAGGGAAATTCTATCACATTTGTTCAATTTACGTCGCTCCTATTTCAGATAGCTTATTGGGCTTAGCGGCATGTCAAAGCGCATGAAATGACGAGTGAAATGCACTGTTAAACTTCTATGATAGGGCAATCAGACACCCGATTAGATCATTTTATATTTTGTTTAATATAAGATTTCAGGGAAATTCTATCACATTTGTTCAATTTACGTCGCTCCTATTTCAGATAGCTTATTGGGCTAAGCGGCATCTGAAGGCGCATGAAATGGCGAGTAAAATGCACTATTAAACTTCTAGGGTAGGGCAAACAGAGACCCGATGAGATCATTTTATATTATGGTTAATTTAAGATGTCATCAAAATTTTATCACATTTGTTCAATTTACGTCGCTCCTATTTCAGATAGCGTACTGGGCGAGGCGGCATCTTAAAGCGCGTGGAATGGTGAGTAAAATGCACTATTAAACTTCTAGGGTAGGGCAATCATAGACCCGATTAGATCATTTTATATTTTGGTTAATATAAGAATTCAACGAAATTCTATCACATTCGTTCAATTTACGTCGCTTCTATTACTGATAGCTTATTGGGCTTAGCGGCATCTCAAAGCGCATGAAATGACGAGTGAAATGCACTATTAAACTTCTAGGGTAGGGCAAACAGGGACCCGA
>CAKAJE020001068.1:0-173964 GCA_916610135.2 Macropis europaea | reverse complement strand
GGCGAGTAAAATGCACTATTAAACTTCTAGGGTAGGACAAACAGAGACCCGATTAGATCATTTTATATTTTGGTTAATATAAGAATTCAGCGAAATTCTATTACATTTGTTCAATTTACGTCGCTCCTATTTCAGATAGCTTATTGAGCTAAGCGGCATTTCAAAGCGCATGAAATGACGAGTGAAATGCACTATTAAACTTCTAGGGTAGGGCGAACCGAGACCAGATTAGATCATTTCACATTAAGGTTAATATAAGAATCAGCGTAATTCTGTCACATTTGTTCAACTTACGTCGCTCCTCTTTCAGATAGCGTACTGAGCTAGGCGGCATCTTAAAGCGCGTGGAATGGCGAGTAAAATGCACTATTAAACTTCTATGATAGGGCAATCAGAGACCCGATTAGATAATTTTATATTTTGGTTAATATATGAATTCAGCGAAATTCTATCACATTTGTTCAATTTACGTCGCTCCTATTTCAGATAGCGTACTGGGCGAGGCGGCATCTTAAAGCGCGTGGAATGGCGAGTAAAATGCACTATTAGCCTTCTATGATAGGGCAATCAGAGACCCTATTAGAATATTTTATATTAATGTTAATATAAGAATTAAGCGTAATTCCATCACATTTGTTCAATTTACGTCGCTCCTATTTCGGATAGCGTACTGGACTAAGCGGCATCTTAAAGCGCGTGGAATGGCGAGTAAAATGCACTATTGAACTTCTATAATAGGGACATCAGAGACACGATTAGATCATTTTATAATTTGGTTAATATAAGAATTCAGCGAAATTCTATCACATTTATTCAACTTACGTCGCTCCTATTTCAGATAGCTTATAGGGCTAAGCGGCATCTCAAAGCGCATGAAATGACGAGTGAAATGCACTATTAAACTTCTAGGGTAGGTCGAACAGAGACCCGATTAGATCATTTTACATTAAGGATAATATAAGAATTCAGGGAAATTCTATCACATTTGTTCAATTTACGTCGCTCCTGTTTCAGATAGCGTATTGGGCTAAGCGGCATCTCAAAGCGCATGAAATGGCGAGTAAAATGCACTATTATACTTCTAGTGTAGGGCAGTCAGAGACCCGATTAGATCATTTTATATTATGCTTAATTTAAGAATTCAGCAAAATTCTATCACATTTGTTCAATTTACGTAGTTCCTATTTCAGATAGCATACTGGGCTAGGCGGTATCTTAAAGCGCGCGGAATGGCCAGTAAAATGCACTATTAAGCTTCTATGATAGGGCAATCAGAGACCCGATTAGATAATTTTATATTTTGGTTAATATAAGAATTCAGCGAAATTCTATCACATTTGTTCAATTTACGTCGCTCCTATTTCAGATAGCTTATTGAGCTAAGCGGCATTTCAAAGCGCATGAAATGACGAGTGAAATGCACTATTAAACTTCTAGGGTAGGGCGAACCGAGACCAGATTAGATCATTTCACATTAAGGTTAATATAAGAATTCAGCGTAATTCTGTCACATTTGTTCAACTCACGTCGCTCCTCTTTCAGATAGCGTACTGGGCTAGGCGGCATCCTAAAGCGCGTGGAATGGCGAGTAAAATGCACTATTAAACTTCTATGATAGGGCAATCAGAGACCCGATTAGATAATTTTATATTTTGGTTAATATATGAATTCAGCGAAATTCTATCACATTTGTTCAATTTACGTCGCTCCTATTTCAGATAGCGTCCTGGGCGAGGCGGCATCTTAAAGCGCGTGGAATGGCGAGTAAAATGCACTATTGAACTTCTATAATAGGGACATCAGAGACACGATTAGATCATTTTATAATTTGGTTAATATAAGAATTCAGCGAAATTCTATCACATTTATTCAATTTACGTCGCTCCTATTTCAGATAGCTTATAGGGCTAAGCGGCATCACAAAGCGCATGAAATGACGAGTGAAATGCACTATTCAACTTCTAGGGTAGGTCGAACAGAGACCCGATTAGATAATTTTACATTAAGGATAATATACGAATTCAGGGAAATTCTATCACATTTGTTCAATTTACGTCGCTCCTATTTCAGATAGCGTATTGGGCTAAGCGGCATCACAAAGCGCATGAAATTACGAGTCAAATGCACTATTAAACTTCTAGGGTAGGACAAACAGAGACCCGATTAGATCATTTTATATTACGGTTAATATAAGAATTATGCGTAATTCTATCACATTTGTTCAATTTACGTCACTCCTATTTCAGATAGCCTACTGGGTTAGCCGCCATCTTAAAGCGCGTGGAATAGCGAGTAAAATGCACTATTAGCCTTCTATGATAGGGCAATCAGAGACCCGATTAGATCATTTTATATTTTGGTTAATATAAGAATTCAGGGAAATTCTATCACATTTGTTCAATTTACGTCGCTCCTATTTCAGATAGCGTATTGGGCTAAGCGGCATCTCAAAGCGCATGAAATTACGAGTGAAATGCACTATTAATCTTCTAGGGTAGGGCAAACAGAGACCCGATTAGATCATTTTATATTATGGTTAATT
Organism: Macropis europaea; assembly: GCA_916610135.2. NCBI lineage: Eukaryota > Metazoa > Arthropoda > Insecta > Hymenoptera > Melittidae > Macropis > Macropis europaea. The sequence continues at coordinate 171,422 of CAKAJE020001068.1, read as the reverse complement.
TAAGAATTCAGCAAAATTCTATCACATTTGTTCAATTTACGTCGCTCCTATTTCAGATAGCGTACTGGGCGAGGCGGCATCTTAAAGCGCGTGGAATGGCGAGTAAATGCACTATTAGCCTTCTATGATAGGGCAATCAGAGACCCGATTAGATCATTTTATATTAATGTTAATATAAGAATTAAGCGTAATTCCATCACATTTGTTCAATTTACGTCGCTCCTATTTCGGATAGCGTACTGGACTAAGCGGCATCTTAAAGCGCGTGGAATGGCGAGTAAAATGCACTATTGAACTTCTATAATAGGGACATCAGAGACCCGATTAGATCATTTTATAATTTGGTTAATATAAGAATTCAGCGAAATTCTATCACATTTATTCAATTTACGTCGCTCCTATTTCAGATAGCTTATAGGACTAAGCGGAATCTCAAAGCGCATGAAATGACGAGTGAAATGCACTATTAAACTTCTAGGGTAGGTCGAACAGAGACCCGATTAGATCATTTTACATTAAGGATAATATAAGAGTTCAGGGAAATTCTATCACATTTGTTCAATTTACGTCGCTCCTATTTCAGATAGCGTATTGGGCTAAGCGGCATCTCAAAGCGCATGAAATTACGAGTGAAATGCACTATTAAACTTCTAGGGTAGGACAAACAGAGACCCGATTAGATCATTTTATATTATGGTTAATATAAGAATTAAGCGTAATTCTATCACATTTGTTCAATTTACGTCACTCCTATTTCAGATAGCCTACTGGGCTAGCCGCCATCTTAAAGCGCGTGGAATAGCGAGTAAAATGCACAATTAGCCTTCTATGATAGGGCAATCAGAGACCCGATTAGATCATTTTATATTTTGGTTAATATAAGAATTCAGCGAAATTCTATCACATTTGTTCAATTTCTATCGCTCCTATTTCAGATAGCGTATTGGGCTAAGCGGCATCTCAAAGCGCATGAAATGGCGAGTAAAATGCACTATTAAACTTCTAGGGTAGGGCAAACAGAGACCCGATTAGATCATTTTATATAATGGTTAATTTAATCATTCAGCAAAATTCTATCACTTTTGTTCAATTTACGTCGTTCGTATTTCAGATAGCGTACTGGGCTAGGCGGCACATTAAAGCGCGTGGAATGGCGAGTAAAATGCACTATTAACCTTCTATGATAGGGCAATAAGAGACCCGATTAGATCATTTTATATTTTGGTTAATATAAGAATTCAGCGAAATTCCATCACATTTATTCAATTTACGTCGCTCCTATTTCAGATAGCTTATTGAGCTAAGCGGCATCTCAAAGCGCATGAAATGTGGAGTGAAATGCACTATTAAACTTTTAGGGTAGGGCGAACAGAGACCCGATTAAATCATTTTACATTAAGGTTAATGTAAGAATTCAGGGAAATTCTATCACATTTGTTCAATCTACGTCGCTACTACTTCAGATAGCGTATTGGGCTAAGCGGCATCTCAAAGGGCATGAAATGGCGAATAAAATGCACTATTAAACTTCTCGGCTAGGGCGAACAGAGACCCGATCAGATCATTTTACATTATGGTTAATAAAAGAATTCAGCGAAATTCTACCACATTTGTTCAACTTACGTCGCTCCTATTTCAGGTAGCGTACTGGGCTAGGGGGCATCTTAAAGCGCGTGGAATGGCGAATAAAATGCACTACTAAACTTCTATGATACGGCAATCAGAGACCCGATTAGATCATTTTATATTTTGTTTAATATAAGATTTCAGGGAAATTCTATCGCATTTGTTCAATTTACGTCGCTCCTATTTCAGATAGCGTATTGGGCTAAGCGGCATCTCAAAGCGCATGAAATGGAGAATAAAATGCACTATTAAACTTCTAGGCTAGGGAGAACAGAGACCCGATTAGATCATTTTACATTATGGTTCATAAAAGAATTCAGCGAAATTCTATCACATTTTTTCAACTTACGTCGCTCCTATTTCAGATAGCGTATTGGGCTAAGCGGCAGCCCAAGCGCATGAAATGGCGAGTAAAATGCAATATTAAGCTTCTAGGGTAGGGCAAACAGATACCCGATTAGATCAGTTTATATTATGGTTAATTTAAGAATTCAGCAAAATTCTATCACATTTGTTCAATTTACGTCGCTCCTATTTCAGATAGCGTATTGGGCTAAGCGGCATCTCAAAGCGCATGAAATGGCGAGTAAAATTCACTATTAAACTTCTAGGGTAGGGCAAGCAGAGACCCGATTACATCATCTAATATTATGGTTAATTTAAGAATTCAGCAAAATTCTATCACATTTGTTCAATTTACGTCGCTCCTATTTCAGATAGCGAATTGGGCCAAGCGGCATCTCAAAGCGCATGAAATGACGAGTAAAATGCACTATTAAACTTCTAGGGTAGGGCAAGCAGAGACTCGATTAGATCATTTAAATTATGGTTAATTTAAGAATCCAGCGAAATTCTATCACATTTGTTCAATTTACGTCGCTCCTATTTCAGATACCGTATTGGGCTAACCGGCATCTGAAGGCGCATGAAATGGCGAGTAAAATGCACTATTAAACTTCTAGGGTAGGGCAAACAGAGACCCGATTAAATCATTTTATATTATGGTTAATTTAAAATGTCAGCAAAATTTTATCACATTTGTTCAATTTACGTCGCTCCTATTTCAGATAGCGTACTGGGCTAGGCGGCATATTAAAGCGCGTGGAATGGCGAGTAGAATGCACTACTAAACATCTATGATAGGGCAATCAGAGACCCGATTAGATCATTTTATATTTTGTTTAATATAAGATTTCAGGGAAATTCTATCACATTTGTTCAATTTACGTCGCTCCTATTTCAGATAGCGTATTGGGCTAAGCGGCATCTCAAAGCGCATGAAATGGCGAGTGAAATGCACTATAAGACTTCTATGGTAGGGCGAACAGAGACCCGATTAGATCATTTTACATTGAGGTTAATATAAGAATTCACGGAAATTCTATCACATTCGTTCAATTTACGTCGCTCCTATTTCAGATAGCGAATTGGGCCAAGCGGCATCTCAAAGCGCATGGAATGGCGAATAAAATGCACTATTAAACATCTAGGGTAGGGCAAGCAGAGACTCGATTAGATCATTTTATATTTTGGTTAATATAAGATTTCAGTGAAATTCTATCACATTTGTTCAATTTACGTCGCTCGTATTTCAGATAGCGTATTGGGCTAAGCGGCATCTCAAAGCGCATGAAATTACAAGTGAAATGCACTATTAAACTTCTAGGGTAGGACAAACAGAGACCCGATTAGATCATTTTATAATACGGTTAATATAAGAATTAAGCGTAATTCTATCACATTTGTTCAATTTACGTCACTCCTATTTCAGATAGCCTACTGGGCTAGCCGCCATCTTAAAGCGCGTGGAATAGCGAGTAAAATGCACTATTAGCCTTCTATGATAGGGCAATCAGAGACCCGATTAGATCATTTTATATTTTGGTTAATATAAGAATTCAGCGAAATCCTATCACATTTGTTCAATTTACGTCGCTCCTATTTCAGATAGCGAGTTGGGCCAAGCGGCATCTCAAAGCGCATGGAATGGCGAATAAAATGCACTATTAAACTTCTAGGGTAGGGCAAACAGAGACCCGATTAGATCATTTTATATTATGGTTAATTTAAGAATTCAGCAAAATTCTATCACATTTGTTCAATTTACGTCGCTCCTATTTCAGATAGCGTACTGGGCGAGGCGGCATCTTAAAGCGCGTGGAATGGCGAGTAAAATGCACTATTAAACTTCTATGATAGGGCAATCAGAGACCCGATTAGATCATTTTATATTTTGGTTAATATAAGAATTCAGCGAAATTCTATCACATTTGTTCAATTTCTATCGCTCCTATTTCAGATAGCGTATTGGGCTAAGCGGCATCTCAAAGCGCATGAAATGGCGAGTAAAATGCACTATTAAACTTCTAGGGTAGGGCAAACAGAGACCCGATTAGATCATTTTATATAATGGTTAACTAATCATTCAGCAAAATTCTATCACCTTTGTTCAATTTACGTCGTTCGTATTTCAGATAGCGTACTGGGCTAGGCGGCACATTAAAGCGCGTGGAATGGCGAGTAAAATGCACTATTAAGCTTCTATGATAGGGCAATAAGAGACCCGATTAAATCATTTTATATTTTGGTTAATATAAGAATTCAGCGAAATTCCATCACATTTATTCAATTTACGTCGCTCCTATTTCAGATAGCTTATTGAGCTAAGCGGCATCTCAAAGTGCATGAAATGTGGAGTGAAATGCACTATTAAACTTTTAGGGTAGGGCGAGCAGAGACCCGATTAGATCATTTTACATTAAGGTTAATGTAAGAATTCAGGGAAATTCTATCACATTTGTTCAATCTACGTCGCTACTACTTCAGATAGCGTATTGGGCTAAGCGGCATCTCAAAGGGCATGAAATGGCGAATAAAATGCACTATTAAACTTCTCGGCTAGGGCGAACAGAGACCCGATCAGATCATTTTACATTATGGTTAATAAAAGAATTCAGCGAAATTCTACCACATTTGTTCAACTTACGTCGCTCCTATTTCAGGTAGCGTACTGGGCTAGGGGGCATCTTAAAGCGCGTGGAATGGCGAATAAAAAGCACTACTAAACTTCTATGATACGGCAATCAGAGACCCGATTAGATCATTTTATATTTTGGTTAATATAAGAATTCAGCGAAATCCTATCACATTTGTTCAATTTACGTCGCTCATATTTCAGATAGCGTATTGGGCTAAGCGGCATCTCAAAGCGCATGAAATGGAGAATAAAATGCACTATTAAACTTCTAGGCTAGGGAGAACAGAGACCCGATTAGATCATTTTACATTATGGTTCATAAAAGAATTCAGCGAAATTCTATCACATTTTTTCAACTTACGACGCTCCTATTTCAGATAGCGTATTGGGCTAAGCGGTAGCCCAAGTGCATGAAATGGCGAGTAAAATGCAATATTAAGCTTCTAGGGTAGGGCAAACAGATACCCGATTAGATCAGTTTATATTATGGTTAATTTAAGAATTCAGCAAAATTCTATCACATTTGTTCAATTTACGTCGCTCCTATTTCAGATAGCGTATTGGGCTAAGCGGCATCTCAAAGCGCATGAAATGACGAGTGAAATGCACTATTAAACTTCTAGGATAAGGCAAACAGAGACCCGATTAGATCATTTTATATTTTGGTTAATATAAGAATTCAGCGAAATTCTATCACATTTGTTCAATTTCTATCGCTCATATTTCAGATAGCGTATTGGGCAAAGCGGCACCTCAAAGCGTATGAAATGGCGAATAAAATGCACTGTTAAAGTTCTAGGCTAGGGCGAACAGAGATCCGATTAGATCATTTTACATTATGGTTAATAAAAGAGTTCAGCGAAATTCTATCACATTCGTTCAATTTACGTCGCTCCTATTTCAGATAGCGTATTGGGCAAAGCGGCATCTCAAAGCGCATGAAATGACGAGTAAAATGCACTATTAAATTTCTAGGGTAGGGCAAGCAGAGACTCGATTAGATCATTTTATATTATGGGTAATTTAAGAATCCAGCGAAATTCTATCACATTTGTTCACCTTACGTCGCTCCTATTTCAGATAGCGTATTGGGCTAAGCGGCAACTCAAAGCGCATGAAATGGCGAGTAAAACGCACTATTAAACTTCTAGGGTAGGGCAAACTGAGACCCGATTAGATCATTTTATATTATGGTTAATTTAAGAACTCAGCAAAATTCAATCACATTTGTTCAATTTACGTCGCTCCTATTTCAGATAGCGTACTGGGCTAGGCGGCATCTTAAAGCGCGCGGAATGTCGAGTAAAATGCACTATTAAACTTCTATGATAGGGCAATCAGAGACCCGATTAGATCATTTTATATTTTGGTTAATATAAGAATTCAGCGAAATTCTATCACATTTGTTCAATTTACGTCGCTCCAATTTCAGATAGCGTACTGGGCTAGGCGTCAGCATAAAGCGCGTGGAATGGCGAGTAAAATGCACTATTAAACTTCTATGGTAGGGCAATCAGAGACTCGATTAGATCATTTTATATTTTGGTTAATATAAGAATTCAGCGAAATTCTATCACATTTGTTCAATTTCTATCGCTCCTATTTCAGATAGCGTATTGGGCTAAGCGGCCTGTCAAAGCGCATGAAATAAGGAGTAAAATGCACTATTAGAGTTCTAGGGTAGGGCAAACAGAGACCCGACTAGATCATTTTATATTATGGTTAATTTAAGAATTCAGCGAAATACTATCACATTCGTTCAATTTACGTCGCTCCTATTTCAGATAGCGTATTGGGCAAAGCGGCATCTCAAAGCGCATGAAATGACGAGTAAAATGCACTATTAAACTTCTAGGGTAGGACAAGCAGTGACCCGATTAGACCATTTTATATTATGGTTAATTTAAGAATTCAGCAAAATTCTATCACATTTGTTCAATTTACGTCGCTCCTATTTCAGATAGCGTACTGGGCTAGGCGTCAGCTTAAAGCGCGTGGAATGGCGAGTAAAATGCACTATTAAACTTCTATGATAGGGCAATCAGAGACCAGATTAGATCATTTTATATTTTGGTTAATATAAGAATTCAGCGAAATTCTATCACATTTGTTCAATTTACGTCGCTCACGTTTCATATAGCGTATTGGGCTAAGCGGCATCTCAAAGCGCATGAAATGGCGAGTAAAATGCACTATTAAACTTCTAGGGTAGGGCAAACAGAGACCCGATTAGATCATTTTATATTATGGTTAATTTAATCATTCAGCAAAATTCTATCACTTTTGTTCAATTTACGTCGTTCGTATTTCAGATAGCGTACTGGGCTAGGCGGCACATTAAAGCGCATGGAATGGCGAGTAAAATGCACTATTAAGCTTCTATGATAGGGCAATAAGAGACCCGATTAGATCATTTTATATTTTGGTTAATATAAGAATTCAGCGAAATTCCATCACATTTATTCAATTTACGTCGCTCCTATTTCAGATAGCTTATTGAGCTAAGCGGCATCTCAAAGCGCATGAAATGTGGAGTGAAATGCACTATTAAACTTCTGGGGTAGGGCGAACAGAGACCCGATTAGATCATTTTACATTAAGGTTAATGTAAGAATTCAGGGAAATTCTATCGCATTTGTCCAATTTACGTCGCTCCTATTTCAGATAGCGTATTGGGCTAAGCGGCATCTCAAAGCGCATGAAATGGAGAATAAAATGCACTATTAAACTTCTAGGCTAGGGAGAACAGAGACCCGATTAGATCATTTTACATTATGGTTCATAAAAGAATTCAGCGAAATTCTATCACATTTTTTCAACTTACGACGCTCCTATTTCAGATAGCGTATTGGGCTAAGCGGTAGCCCAAGCGCATGAAATGGCGAGTAAAATGCAATATTAAGCTTCTAGGGTAGGGCAAACAGATACCCGATTAGATCAGTTTATATTATGGTTAATTTAAGAATTCAGCAAAATTCTATCACATTTGTTCAATTTACGTCGCTCCTATTTCAGATAGCGTATTGGGCTAAGCGGCATCTCAAAGCGCATGAAATGACGAGTGAAATGCACTATTAAACTTCTAGGATAAGGCAAACAGAGACCCGATTAGATCATTTTATATTTTGGTTAATATAAGAATTCAGCGAAATTCTATCACATTTGTTCAATTTACGTCTCTCATATTTCAGATAGCGAACTGGGCTATGCGGCATCTTAAAGCGCGCGGAATGGCGAGTAAAATGCACTATTAAACTTCTATGCTAGGGCAATCAGAGACCCGATTAGATCATTTTATATTTTGGTTAATATAAGAATTCAGTGAAATTCTATCACATTTGTTCAATTTACGTCGCTCCTATTTCAGATAGCGAATTGGGCTATGCGGCATCTCAAAGCGCATGAAATGGCGAGTAAAATGCACTGTTAAACTTCTAGGGTATGGCAAACAGAGACCCGATTAGATCATTTTATATTACGGTTAATATAAGAATTCAGCGTAATTCTATCACATTTGTTCAACTTCCGCCGCTCCTGCTTGAGATAGCGTACTGGACTAGGCGGCAACATAAAGCGCGTGGAATGGCGAGTAAAATGCAGTACTAAACATCTATGATAGGGCAATCGGAGACCCGATTAGATCATTTTATATTTTGTTTAATATAAGAATTCAGAGAAATCCTATCACATTTGTTCAATTTACGTCGCTGCTATTTCAGATAGCGTATTGGGCAAAGCGGCACCTCAAAGCGTATGAAATGGCGAATAAAATGCACTATTAAAGTTCTAGGCTAGGGCGAACAGAGATCCGATTAGATCATTTTACATTATGGTTAATAAAAGAGTTCAGCGAAATTCTATCACATTTGTTCAACTTATATCGCTCCTATTTCAGATAGCATATTAGGCTAAGCGGCATCTCAAAGCGCATGAAATGACGAGTAAAATGCACTATTCAAGTTCTAGGGTAGGGCAAACAGAGACCCGATTAGATCATTTTATATTATGGTTAATTTAAGAATTGAGCGAAGTTCTATCACATTCGTTCAATTTACGTCGCTCCTATTTCAGATAGCGTATTGGGCAAAGCGGCATCTCAAAGCGCATGAAATGACGAGTAAAATGCACTATTAAATTTCTAGGGTAGGGCAAGCAGAGACTCGATTAGATCATTTTATATTATGGTTAATTTAAGAATCCAGCGAAATTCTATCACATTTGTTCACCTTACGTCGCTCCTATTTCAGATAGCGTATTGGGCTAAGCGGCATCTCAAAGCGCATGAAATGGCGAGTAAAACGCACTATTAAACTTCTAGGGTAGGGCAAACTGAGACCCGATTAGAACATTTTATATTACGGTTAATATAAGAATTCGGCGTAATTCTATCACATTTGTTCAATTTACGTCGCTGCTATTCCAGATAGCTTATTGTGCTTAGCGGCATCTCAACGCGCATGAAATTACGAGTGAAATGCACTATTAAACTTCTAGGATAAGGCAAACAGACACCCGATTAGATCATTTTATATTTTGGTTAATATAAGAATTCAGCGAAATTCTATCACATTTGTTCAATTTACGTCGCTCCAATTCCAGATAGCGTACTGGGCTAGGCGTCAGCATAAAGCGCGTGGAATGGCGAGTAAAATGCACTATTAAACTTCTATGATAGGGCAATCAGAGACCCGATTAGATCATTTTATATTTTGGTTCATAAAAGAATTCAGCGAAATTCTATCACATTTTTTCAACTTAAGTCGCTCCTATTTCAGATAGCGTATTGGGCTAAGCGGCAGCTCAAAGCGCATGAAATGGCGAGTAAAATGCAATATTAAGCTTCTAGGGTAGGGCAAACAGATACCCGATTAGATCATTTTATATTATAGTTAATTTAAGAATTCAGCAAAATTCTATCAGATTTGTTCAATTTACGTCGCTCCTATTTCAGATAGCGTATTGGGCTAAGCGGCATCTCAAAGCGCATGAAATGGCGAGTAAAATGCACTATTAAACTTCTAGGGTAGGGCAAGCAGAGACCCGATTAGATCATTTTATATTATAGTTAATTTAAGAATTCAGCGAAATTCTATCACATTTGTTCAATTTACGTCGCTCCTATTTCAGATAGCGTACTGGGCTAGGCGGCATCTTAAAGCGCGCGGAATGTCGAGTAAAATGCACTATTAAACTTCTATGATAGGGCAATCAGAGACCCGATTAGATCATTTTATATTTTGGTTAATATAAGAATTCAGCGAAATACTATCACATTCGTTCATTTTACGTCGCTCCTATTTCAGATAGCGTATTGGGCTAAGCGGCATCTCAAAGCGCATGAAATGAGGAGTAAAATGCACTATTAAAGTTCTAGGGTAGGGCAAACAGAGACCCGACTAGATCATTTTATATTATGGTTAATTTAAGAATTCAGCGAAATACTATCACATTCGTTCAATTTACGTCGCTCCTATTTCAGATAGCGTATTGAGCAAAGCGGCATCTCAAAGCGCATGAAATGACGAGTAAAATGCACTATTAAACGTCTAGGGTAGGACAAGCAGTGACCCGATTAGACCATTTTATATTATGGTTAATTTAAGAATTCAGCAAAATTCTATCACATTTGTTCAATTTACGTCGCTCCTATTTCAGATAGCGTACTGGGCTAGGCGTCAGCTTAAAGCGCGTGGAATGGCGAGTAAAATGCACTATTAAACTTCTATGATAGGGCAATCAGAGACCCGATTATATCATTTTATATTTTGGTTAATATAAGAATTCAGCGAAATTCTATCACATTTGTTCAATTTACGTCGCTCACGTTTCATATAGCGTATTGGGCTAAGCGGCATCTCAAAGCGCATGAAATGGCGAGTAAAATGCACTATTAAACTTCTAGGGTAGGGCAAACAGAGACCCGATCAGATCATTTTACATTATGGTTAATAAAAGAATTCAGCGAAATTCTGCCACATTTGTTCAACTTACGTCGCTCCTATTTCAGGTAGCGTACTGGGCTAGGGGGCATCTTAAAGCGCGTGGAATGGCGAATAAAATGCTCTACTAAACTTCTATCATACGGCAATCAGAGACCCGATTAGATCATTTTATATCTTGTTTAATATAAGATTTCAGGGAAATTCTATCGCAATTGTTCAATTTACGTCGCTCCGATTTCAGATAGCGTATTGGGCTAAGCGGCAGCCCAAGCGCATGAAATGGCGAGTAAAATGCAATATTAAGCTTCTAGGGTAGGGCAAACAGATACCCGATTAGATCAGTTTATATTATGGTTAATTTAAGAATTCAGCAAAATTCTATCACATTTGTTCAATTTACGTCGCTCGTATTTCAGATAGCGTATTGGGCTAAGCGGCATCTCAAAGCGCATGAAATGGCGAGTAAAATGCACTATTAAACTTCTAGGGTAGGGCAAGCAGAGACCCGATTACATCATCTAATATTATGGTTAATTTAAGAATTCAGCAAAATTCTATCACATTTGTTCAATTTACGTCGCTCCTATTTCAGATAGCGAATTGGGCCAAGCGGCATCTCAAAGCGCATGGAATGGCGAATAAAATGCACTATTAAACTTCTAGGGTAGGGCAAACAGAGACCCGATTAGAACATTTTATATTACGGTTAATATAAGAATTCGGCGTAATTCTATCACATTTGTTCAATTTACGTCGCTGCTATTCCAGATAGCTTATTGTGCTTAGCGGCATCTCAAAGCGCATGAAATTACGAGTGAAATGCACTATTAAACTTCTAGGATAAGGCAAACAGAGACCCGATTAGATCATTTTATATTTTGGTTAACATAAGAATTCAGCGAAATTCTATCACATTTGTTCAATTTACGTCTCTCATATTTCAGATAGCGAACTGGGCTATGCGGCATCTTAAAGCGCGCGGAATGGCGAGTAAAATGCACTATTAAACTTCTATGCTAGGGCAATCAGAGACCCGATTAGATCATTTTATATTTTGGTTAATTTAAGAATTCAGTGAAATTCTATCACATTTGTTCAATTTACGTCGCTCCTATTTCAGATAGCGTATTGGGCTATGCGGCATCTCAAAGCGCTTGAAATGGCGAGTAAAATGCACTGTTAAACTTCTAGGGTAGGGCAAACAGAGACCCGATTAGATCATTTTATATTAAGGTGAATATAAGAATTCAGCGTAATTCTATCACATTTGTTCAACTTCCGCCGCTCCTGCTTGAGATAGCGTACTGGACTAGGCGGCAACGTAAAGCGCGTGGAATGGCGAGTAAAATGCAGTACTAAACTTCTATGATAGGGCAATCGGAGACCCGATTAGATCATTTTATATTTTGTTTAATATAAGAATTCAGAGAAATCCTATCACATTTGTTCAATTTACGTCGCTGCTATTCCAGATAGCTTATTGTGCTTAGCGGCTTCTCAAAGCTCATGAAATGACGAGTGAAATGCACTATTAAACTTCTAGGATAAGGCAAACAGAGACCCGATTAGATCATTTTATATTTTGGTTAATATAAGAATTCAGCGAAATTCTATCACATTTGTTCAATTTACGTCTCTCATATTTCAGATAGCGAACTGGGCTATGCGGCATCTTAAAGCGCGCGGAATGGCGAGTAAAATGCACTATTAAACTTCTATGCTAGGGCAATCAGAGACCCGATTAGATCATTTTATATTTTGGTTGATATAAGAATTCAGTGAAATTCTATCACATTTGTTCAATTTACGTCGCTCCTATTTCAGATAGCGTATTGGGCAAAGCGGCACCTCAAAGCGTATGAAATGGCGAATAAAATGCACTATTAAAGTTCTAGGCTAGGGCGAACAGAGATCCGATTAGATCATTTTACATTATGGTTAATAAAAGAGTTCAGCGAAATTCTATCACATTTGTTCAACTTATATCGCTCCTATTTCAGATAGCGTATTAGGCTAAGCGGCATCTCAAAGCGCATGAAATGACGAGTAAAATGCACTATTAAAGTTCTAGGGTAGGGCAAACAGAGACCCGATTAGATCATTTTATATTATGGTTAATTTAAGAATTGAGCGAAATTCTATCACATTCGTTCAATTTACGTCCCTCCTATTTCAGATAGCGTATTGGGCTAGGCGGCATATTAAAGCGCGTCGAATGGCGAGTAGAATGCACCACTAAACATCTATGATAGGGCAAGCAGAGACTCGATTAGATCATTTTATATTTTGGTTAATATAAGATTTCAGTGAAATTCTATCACATTTGTTCAATTTACGTCGCTCCTATTTCAGATAGCGTATTGGGCTAAGCGGCATCTCAAAGCGCATGAAATTACGAGTGAAATGCACTATTAAACTTCTAGGGTAGGACAAACAGAGACCCGATTAGATCATTTTATATTACGGTTAATATAAGAATTAAGCGTAATTCTATCACATTTGTTCAATTACGTCACTCCTATTTCAGATAGCCTACTGGGCTAGCCGCCAGCTTAAAGCGCGTGGAATAGCGAGTAAAATGCAGTATTAGCCTTCTATGATAGGGCAATCAGAGACCCGATTAGATCATTTTATATTTTGGTTAATATAAGAATTCAGCGAAATCCTATCACATTTGTTCAATTTTCGTCGCTCCTATTTCAGATAGCGAATGGGGCCAAGCGGCATCTCAAAGCGCATGGAATGGCGAATAAAATGCACTATTAAACTTCTAGGGTAGGGCAAACAGAGACCCGATTAGATCATTTTATATTATGGTTAATTTAAGAATACAGCAAAATTCTATCACATTTGTTCAATTTACGTCGCTCCTATTTCAGATAGCGTACTGGGCGAGGCGGCATCTTAAAGCGCGTGAATGGCGAGTGAAATGCACTATTAGCCTCTATGATAGGGCAATCAGAGACCCGATTAGATCATTTTATATTAATGTTAATATTAAGAATTAAGCGTAATTCCAACACATTTGTTCAATTTACGTCGCTCCTATTTCGGATAGCGTACTGGGCTAGGCGGCATCTTAAAGCGCATGGAATGGCGAGTAAAATGCACTACTAAACTTCTATGATAGGGCAATCAGAGACCCGATTAGATCATTTTATATTTGTATAATATCAGATTTCAGGGAATTTCTATCACATTTGTTCAATTTACGTCGCTCCTAATTCAGATAGCGTATTCGGCTAAGCGACATCTCAAAGCGCATGAAATGGCGAATAAAATGCACTCTTAAACTTCTAGGCTAGGGCAAACAGAGACCCGATTAGATCATTTTATATTACGGTTAATTTAAGAATTCAGCAAAATTCTATCACATTTGTTCAATTTACGTCGCTCCTATTTCAGATAGCGTATTGGGCTCGGCGGCATCTTAAAGCGCGTGGAATGGCGAGTGAAATGCAATATTAGACTTCTATGGTAGGGCGATCAGAGACCCGATTAGATCATTTTATATTATGGTTAATTTAAGAATTCAGCAAAATTCTATCACACTTGTTCAATTTACGCCGCTCCTATTTCAGATAGCGTACTGGGCTAGGCGGCATCTTAAAGCGCGTGGAATGGCGAGTAAAATGCACTACTAAACTTCTATGATAGGGCAATCAGAGACCCGATTAGATCATTTTATATTTTGGTTAATATAAGAATTCAGCGAAATTCTATCACATTTGTTCAATTTACGTCGCTCCAATTTCAGATAGCGTACTGGGCTAGGCGTCAGCATAAAGCGCGTGGAATGGCGAGTAAAATGCACTATTAAACTTCTATGATAGGGCAATCAGATACCCGATTAGATCATTTTATATTTTGGTTAATATAAGAATTCAGCGAAATTCTATCACATTTGTTCAATTTCTATCGCTCCTATTTCAGATAGCGTATTGGGCTAAGCGGCATCTCAAAGCGCATGAAATAAGGAGTAAAATGCACTGTTAAAGTTCTAGGGTAGGGCAAACAGAGACCCGACTAGATCATTTTATATTATGGTTAATTTAAGAATTCAGCGAAATACTATCACATTCGTTCAATTTACGTCGCTCCTATTTCAGATAGCGTATTGGGCTAAGCGGCATCTCAAAGAGCATGAAATGAGGAGTAAAATGCACTATTAAAGTTCTAGGGTAGGGCAAACAGAGACCCGACTAGATCATTTTATATTATGGTTAATTTAAGAATTCAGCGAAATACTATCACATTCGTTCAATTTACGTCGCTCCTATTTCAGATAGCGTATTGAGCAAAGCGGCATCTCAAAGCGCATGAAATGACGAGTAAAATGCACTATTAAACTTCTAGGGTAGGACAAGCAGTGACCCGATTAGACCATTTTATATTATGGTTAATATAAGAATTCAGCAAAATTCTATCACATTGTTCAATTTACGTCGCTCCTATTTCAGATAGCGTACTGGGCTAGGCGTCAGCTTAAAGCGCGTGGAATGGCGAGTAAAATGCACTATTAAACTTCTATGATAGGGCAATCAGAGACCCGATTAGATCATTTTATGTTTTGGTTAATATAAGAATTGAGCGAAATTCTATCACATTTGTTCAATTTACGTCGCTCACGTTTCATATAGCGTATTGGGCTAAGCGGCATCTCAAAGCGCATGAAATGGCGAGTAAATGCACTATTAAACTTCTAGGGTAGGGCAAACAGAGACCCGATTAGATCATTTTATATTATGGTAAATTTAATCATTCAGCAAAATTCTATCACTTTTGTTCAATTTACGTCGTTCGTATTTCAGATAGCGTACTGGGCTAGGCGGCACATTAAAGCGCGTGGAATGGCGAGTAAAATGCACTATTAAGCTTCTATGATAGGGCAATAAGAGACCCGATTAGATCATTTTATATTTTGGTTAATATAAGAATTCAGCGAAATTCCATCACATTTATTCAATTTACGTCGCTCCTATTTCAGATAGCTTATTGAGCTAAGCGGCATCTCAAAGCGCATGAAATGTGGAGTGAAATGCACTATTAAACTTCTAGGGTAGGGCGAACAGAGACCCGATTAGATCATTTTACATTAAGGTTAATGTAAGAATTCAGGGAAATTCTATCACATTTGTTCAATCTACGTCGCTACTATTTCAGATAGCGTATTGGGCTAAGCGGCATCTCAAAGGGCATGAAATGGCGAGTAAAATGCACTATTAAACTTCTCGGCTAGGGCGAACAGAGACCCGATCAGATCATTTTACATTATGGTTAATAAAAGAATTCAGCGAAATTCTGCCACATTTGTTCAACTTACGTCGCTCCTATTTCAGGTAGCGTACTGGGCTAGGGGGCATCTTAAAGCGCGTGGAATGGCGAATAAAATGCACTACTAAACTTCTATCATACGGCAATCAGAGACCCGATTAGATCACTTTATATTTTGTTTAATATAAGATTTCAGGGAAATTCTATCGCATTTGTTCAATTTACGTCGCTCCTATTCCAGATAGCGTATTGGGCTAAGCGGCATTTCAAAGCGCATGAAATGGAGAATAAAATGCACTATTAAACTTCTAGGCTAGGGAGAACAGAGACCCGGTTAGATCATTTTACATTATGGTTCATAAAAGAATTCAGCGAAATTCTATCACATTTTTTCAACTTACGTCGCTCCTATTTCAGATAGCGTATTGGGCTAAGCGGCAGCCCAAGCGCATGAAATGGCGAGTAAAATGCAATATTAAGCTTCTAGGGTAGGGCAAACTGATACCCGATTAGATCAGTTTATATTATGGTTAATTTAAGAATTCAGCAAAATTCTATCACATTTGTTCAATTTACGTCGCTCCTATTTCAGATAGCGTATTGGGCTAAGCGGCATCTCAAAGCGCATGAAATGGCGAGTAAAATGCACTATTAAACTTCTAGGGTAGGGCAAGCAGAGACCCGATTACATCATCTAATATTATGGTTAATTTAAGAATTCAGCAAAATTCTATCACATTTGTTCAATTTACGTCGCTCCAATTTCAGATAGCGTACTGGGCTAGGCGTCAGCATAATGCGCGTGGAATGGCGAGTAAAATGCACTATTAAACTTCTATGATAGGGCAATCAGAGACCCGATTAGATCATTTTATATTTTGGTTAATATAAGAATTCAGCGAAATACTATCACATTCGTTCATTTTACGTCGCTCCTATTTCAGATAGCGTATTGGGCTAAGCGGCATCTCAAAGCGCATGAAATGAGGAGTAAAATGCACTATTAAAGTTCTAGGGTAGGGCAAACAGAGACCCGACTAGATCATTTTATATTATGGTTAATTTAAGAATTCAGCGAAATACTATCACATTCGTTCAATTTACGTCGCTCCTATTTCAGATAGCGTATTGAGCAAAGCGGCATCTCAAAGCGCATGAAATGACGAGTAAAATGCACTATTAAACGTCTAGGGAAGGACAAGCAGTGACCCGATTAGACCATTTTATATTATGGTTAATTTAAGAATTCAGCAAAATTCTATCACATTTGTTCAATTTACGTCGCTCCTATTTCAGATAGCGTACTGGGCTAGGCGTCAGCTTAAAGCGCGTGGAATGGCGAGTAAAATGCACTATTAAACTTCTATGATAGGGGCAATCAGAGACCCGATTAGATCATTTTGTATTTGGTTAATATAAGAATTCAGCGAAATTCTATCACATTTGTTCAATTTACGTCGCTCACGTTTCATATAGCGTATTGGGCTAAGCGGCATCTCAAAGCGCATGAAATGGCGAGTAAAATGCACTATTAAACTTCTAGGGTAGGGCAAACAGAGACCCGATCAGATCATTTTACATTATGGTTAATAAAAGAATTCAGCGAAATTCTGCCACATTTGTTCAACTTACGTCGCTCCTATTTCAGGTAGCGTACTGGGCTAGGGGGCATCTTAAAGCGCGTGGAATGGCGAATAAAATGCTCTACTAAACTTCTATCATACGGCAATCAGAGACCCGATTAGATCATTTTATATCTTGTTTAATATAAGATTTCAGGGAAATTCTATCGCAATTGTTCAATTTACGTCGCTCCGATTTCAGATAGCGTATTGGGCTAAGCGGCAGCCCAAGCGCATGAAATGGCGAGTAAAATGCAATATTAAGCTTCTAGGGTAGGGCAAACAGATACCCGATTAGATCAGTTTATATTATGGTTAATTTAAGAATTCAGCAAAATTCTATCACATTTGTTCAATTTACGTCGCTCGTATTTCAGATAGCGTATTGGGCTAAGCGGCATCTCAAAGCGCATGAAATGACGAGTAAAATGCACTATTAAACTTCTATGCTAGGGCAATCAGAGACCCGATTAGATCATTTTATAATTTTGGTTAATATAAGAATTCAGTGAAATTCTATCACATTTGTTCAATTACGTCGCTCCTATTTCAGATAGCGTATTGGGCTATGCGGCATCTCAAAGCGCATGAAATGGCGAGTAAAATGCACTGTTAAACTTCTAGGGTAGGGCAAACAGAGACCCGATTAGATCATTTTATATTAAGGTGAATATAAGAATTCAGCGTAATTCTATCACATTTGTTCAACTTCCGCCGCTCCTGCTTGAGATAGCGTACTGGACTAGGCGGCAACGTAAAGCGCGTGGAATGGCGAGTAAAATGCAGTACTAAACTTCTATGATAGGGCAATCGGAGACCCGATTAGATCATTTTATATTTTGTTTAATATAAGAATTCAGAGAAATCCTATCACATTTGTTCAATTTACGTCGCTGCTATTCCAGATAGCTTATTGTGCTTAGCGGCTTCTCAAAGCGCATGAAATGACGAGTGAAATGCACTATTAAACTTCTAGGATAAGGCAAACAGAGACCCGATTAGATCATTTTATATTTTGGTTAATATAAGAATTCAGCGAAATTCTATCACATTTGTTCAATTTACGTCTCTCATATTTCAGATAGCGAACTGGGCTATGCGGCATCTTAAAGCGCGCGGAATGGCGAGTAAAATGCACTATTAAACTTCTATGCTAGGGCAATCAGAGACCCGATTAGATCATTTTATATTTTGGTTAATATAAGAATTCAGTGAAATTCTATCACATTTGTTCAATTTACGTCGCTCCTATTTCAGATAGCGTATTGGGCAAAGCGGCACCTCAAAGCGTATGAAATGGCGAATAAAATGCACTATTAAAGTTCTAGGCTAGGGCGAACAGAGATCCGATTAGATCATTTTACATTATGGTTAATAAAAGAGATCAGCGAAATTCTATCACATTTGTTCAACTTATATCGCTCCTATTTCAGATAGCGTATTAGGCTAAGCGGCATCTCAAAGCGCATGAAATGACGAGTAAAATGCACTATTAAAGTTCTAGGGTAGGGCAAACAGAGACCCGATTAGATCATTTTATATTATGGTTAATTTAAGAATTGAGCGACATTCTATCACATTCGTTCAATTTACGTCCCTCCTATTTCAGATAGCGTATTGGGCTAGGCGGCATATTAAAGCGCGTCGAATGGCGAGTAGAATGCACCACTAAACATCTATGATAGGGCAAGCAGAGACTCGATTAGATCATTTTATATTTTGGTTAATATAAGATTTCAGTGAAATTCTATCACATTTGTTCAATTTACGTCGCTCCTATTTCAGATAGCGTATTGGGCTAAGCGGCATCTCAAAGCGCATGAAATTACGAGTGAAATGCACTATTAAACTTCTAGGGTAGGACAAACAGAGACCCGATTAGATCATTTTATATTACGGTTAATATAAGAATTAAGCGTAATTCTATCACATTTGTTCAATTTACGTCACTCCTATTTCAGATAGCCTACTGGGCTAGCCGCCAGCTTAAAGCGCGTGGAATAGCGAGTAAAATGCAGTATTAGCCTTCTATGATAGGGCAATCAGAGACCCGATTAGATCATTTTATATTTTGGTTAATATAAGAATTCAGCGAAATCCTATCACATTTGTTCAATTTTCGTCGCTCCTATTTCAGATAGCGAATTGGGCCAAGCGGCATCTCAAAGCGCATGGAATGGCGAATAAAATGCACTATTAAACTTCTAGGGTAGGGCAAACAGAGACCCGATTAGATCATTTTATATTATGGTTAATTTAAGAATACAGCAAAATTCTATCACATTTGTTCAATTTACGTGGCTCCTATTTCAGATAGCGTACTGGGCGAGGCGGCATCTTAAAGCGCGTGGAATGGCGAGTGAAATGCACTATTAGCCTTCTATGATAGGGCAATCAGAGACCCGATTAGATCATTTTATATTAATGTTAATATAAGAATTAAGCGTAATTCCAACACATTTGTTCAATTTACGTCGCTCCTATTTCGGATAGCGTACTGGGCTAGGCGGCATCTTAAAGCGCATGGAATGGCCAGTAAAATGCACTACTAAACTTCTATGATAGGGCAATCAGAGACCCGATTAGATCATTTTATATTTTGTATAATATCAGATTTCAGGGAATTTCTATCACATTTGTTCAATTTACGTCGCTCCTATTTCAGATAGCGTATTGGGCTCGGCGGCATCTTAAAGCGCGTGGAATGGCGAGTGAAATGCACTATTAGACTTCTATGGTAGGGCGATCAGAGACCCGATTAGATCATTTTATATTATGGTTAATTTAAGAATTCAGCAAAATTCTATCACACTTGTTCAATTTACGCCGCTCCTATTTCAGATAGCGTACTGGGCTAGGCGGCATCTTAAAGCGCGTGGAATGGCGAGTAAAATGCACTACTAAACTTCTATGATAGGGCAATCAGAGACCCGATTAGATCATTTTATATTTTGGTTAATATAAGAATTCAGCGAAATTCTATCACATTTGTTCAATTTACGTCGCTCCAATTTCAGATAGCGTACTGGGCTAGGCGTCAGCATAAAGCGCGTGGAATGGCGAGTAAAATGCACTATTAAACTTCTATGATAGGGCAATCAGATACCCGATTAGATCATTTTATATTTTGGTTAATATAAGAATTCAGCGAAATTCTATCACATTTGTTCAATTTCTATCGCTCCTATTTCAGATAGCGTATTGGGCTAAGCGGCATCTCAAAGCGCATGAAATAAGGAGTAAAATGCACTATTAAAGTTCTAGGGTAGGGCAAACAGAGACCCGACTAGATCATTTTATATTATGGTTAATTTAAGAATTCAGCGAAATACTATCACATTCGTTCAATTTACGTCGCTCCTATTTCAGATAGCGTATTGGGCTAAGCGGCATCTCAAAGAGCATGAAATGAGGAGTAAAATGCACTATTAAAGTTCTAGGGTAGGGCAAACAGAGACCCGACTAGATCATTTTATATTATGGTTAATTTAAGAATTCAGCGAAATACTATCACATTCGTTCAATTTACGTCGCTCCTATTTCAGATAGCGTATTGAGCAAAGCGGCATCTCAAAGCGCATGAAATGACGAGTAAAATGCACTATTAAACTTCTAGGGTAGGACAAGCAGTGACCCGATTAGACCATTTTATATTATGGTTAATATAAGAATTCAGCAAAATTCTATCACATTTGTTCAATTTACGTCGCTCCTATTTCAGATAGCGTACTGGGCTAGGCGTCAGCTTAAAGCGCGTGGAATGGCGAGTAAAATGCACTATTAAACTTCTATGATAGGGCAATCAGAGACCCGATTAGATCATTTTATATTTTGGTTAATATAAGAATTGAGCGAAATTCTATCACATTTGTTCAATTTACGTCGCTCACGTTTCATATAGCGTATTGGGCTAAGCGGCATCTCAAAGCGCATGAAATGGCGAGTAAAATGCACTATTAAACTTCTAGGGTAGGGCAAACAGAGACCCGATTAGATCATTTTATATTATGGTTAATTTAATCATTCAGCAAAATTCTATCACTTTTGTTCAATTTACGTCGTTCGTATTTCAGATAGCGTACTGGGCTAGGCGGCACATTAAAGCGCGTGGAATGGCGAGTAAAATGCACTATTAAGCTTCTATGATAGGGCAATAAGAGACCCGATTAGATCATTTTATATTTTGGTTAATATAAGAATTCAGCGAAATTCCATCACATTTATTCAATTTACGTCGCTCCTATTTCAGATAGCTTATTGAGCTAAGCGGCATCTCAAAGCGCATGAAATGTGGAGTGAAATGCACTATTAAACTTCTAGGGTAGGGCGAACAGAGACCCGATTAGATCATTTTACATTAAGGTTAATGTAAGAATTCAGGGAAATTCTATCACATTTATTCAATTTACGTCGCTCCTATTTCAGATAGCGTATTGAGCAAAGCGGCATCTCAAAGCGCATGAAATGACGAGTTAAATGCACTATTAAACTTCTAGGGTAGGACAAGCAGTGACCCGATTAGACCATTTTATATTATGGTTAATATAAGAATTCAGCAAAATTCTATCACATTTGTTCAATTTACGCCGCTCCTATTTCAGATAGCGTACTGGGCTAGGCGGCATCTTAAAGCGCGTGGAATGGCGAATAAAATGCACTACTAAACTTCTATCATACGGCAATCAGAGACCCGATTAGATCATTTTATATTTTGTTTAATATAAGATTTCAGGGAAATTCTATCGCATTTGTTCAATTTACGTCGCTCCTATTCCAGATAGCGTATTGGGCTAAGCGGCATTTCAAAGCGCATGAAATGGAGAATAAAATGCACTATTAAACTTCTAGGCTAGGGAGAACAGAGACCCGGTTAGATCATTTTACATTATGGTTCATAAAAGAATTCAGCGAAATTCTATCACATTTTTTCAACTTACGTCGCTCCTATTTCAGATAGCGTATTGGGCTAAGCGGCAGCCCAAGCGCATGAAATGGCGAGTAAAATGCAATATTAAGCTTCTAGGGTAGGGCAAACTGATACCTGATTAGATCAGTTTATATTATGGTTAATTTAAGAATTCAGCAAAATTCTATCACATTTGTTCAATTTACGTCGCTCCTATTTCAGATAGCGTATTGGGCTAAGCGGCATCTCAAAGCGCATGAAATGGCGAGTAAAATGCACTATTAAACTTCTAGGGTAGGGCAAGCAGAGACCCGATTACATCATCTAATATTATGGTTAATTTAAGAATTCAGCAAAATTCTATCACATTTGTTCAATTTACGTCGCTCCTATT
The DNA here is from genome assembly GCA_916610135.2 of Macropis europaea. Lineage (NCBI taxonomy): Eukaryota > Metazoa > Arthropoda > Insecta > Hymenoptera > Melittidae > Macropis > Macropis europaea. The sequence goes on along the minus strand of CAKAJE020001068.1, from coordinate 148,681 downwards.
TCAGATAGCGAATTGGGCCAAGCGGCATCTCAAAGCGCATGGAATGGCGAATAAAATGCACTATTAAACTTCTAGGGTAGGGCAAACAGAGACCCGATTAGAACATTTTATATTACGGTTAATATAAGAATTCAGCGTAATTCTATCACATTTGTTCAATTTACGTCGCTGCTATTCCAGATAGCTTATTGTGCTTAGCGGCATCTCAACGCGCATGAAATTACGAGTGAAATGCACTATTAAACTTCTAGGATAAGGCAAACAGAGACCCGATTAGATCATTTTATATTTTGGTTAATATAAGAATTCAGCGAAATTCTATCACATTTGTTCAATTTACGTCTCTCATATTTCAGATAGCGAACTGGGCTATGCGGCATCTTAAAGCGCGCGGAATGGCGAGTAAAATGCACTATTAAACTTCTATGCTAGGGCAATCAGAGACCCGATTAGATCATTTTATATTTTGGTTAATATAAGAATTCAGTGAAATTCTATCACATTTGTTCAATTTACGTCGCTCCTATTTCAGATAGCGTATTGGGCTATGCGGCATCTCAAAGCGCATGAAATGGCGAGTAAAATGCACTGTTAAACTTCTAGGGTAGGGCAAACAGAGACCCGATTAGATCATTTTATATTACGGTTAATATAAGAATTCAGCGTAATTCTATCACATTTGTTCAACTTCCGCCGCTCCTGCTTGAGATAGCGTACTGGACTAGGCGGCAACGTAAAGCGCGTGGAATGGCGAGTAAAATGCAGTACTAAACTTCTATGATAGGGCAATCGGAGACCCGATTAGATCATTTTATATTTTGTTTAATATAAGAATTCAGAGAAATCCTATCACATTTGTGCAATTTACGTCGCTCCTATTTCAGATAGCGTATTGGGCTAAGCGGCATCTCAAAGCGCATGAAATGGCGTATAAAATGCACTATTAAACTTCTCGGCTAGGGCGAACAGAGACCCGATTAGATCATTTTATATTATGGTTAATTTAAGAATTCAGCAAAATTCTATCACATTTGTTCAATTTACGTCGCTCCTATTTCAGATAGCGTGCTAGGCTAGGCGGCATCTTAAAGCGCGTGGAATGGTGAGTGAAATGCACTATCAAACTTCGATGATAGGGCAATCAGAGACTCGATTAGATCATTTTATATTTTGGTTAATATAAGAATTCAGCGAAATTCTATCACATTTGTTCAATTTACGTCGCTCCAATTCCAGATAGCGTACTGGGCTAGGCGTCAGCATAAAGCGCGTGGAATGGCGAGTAAAATGCACTATTAAACTTCTATGATAGGGCAATCAGAGACCCGATTAGATCATTTTATATTTTGGTTCATAAAAGAATTCAGCGAAATTCTATCACATTTGTTCAACTTAAGTCGCTCCTATTTCAGATAGCGTATTGGGCTAAGCGGCAGCTCAAAGCGCATGAAATGGCGAGTAAAATGCAATATTAAGCTTCTAGGGTAGGGCAAACAGATACCCGATTAGATCATTTTATATTATGGTTAATTTAAGAATTCAGCAAAATTCTATCAGATTTGTTCAATTTACGTCGCTCCTATTTCAGATAGCGTATTGGGCTAAGCGGCATCTCAAAGCGCATGAAATGGCGAGTAAAATGCACTATTAAACTTCTAGGGTAGGGCAAGCAGAAACCCGATTAGATCATTTTATATTATAGTTAATTTAAGAATTCAGCGAAATTCTATCACATTTGTTCAATTTACGTCGCTCGAATTTCAGATAGCGTACTGAGCTAGGCGTCAGCATAAAGCGCGTGGAATGGCGAGTAAAATGCACTATTAAACTTCTATGATAGGGCAATCAGAGACCCGATTAGATCATTTTATATTTTGGTTAATATAAGAATTCAGCGAAATACTATCACATTCGTTCATTTTACGTCGCTCCTATTTCAGATAGCGTATTGGGCTAAGCGGCATCTCAAAGCGCATGAAATGAGGAGTAAAATGCACTATTAAAGTTCTAGGGTAGGGCAAACAGAGACCCGACTAGATCATTTTATATTATGGTTAATTTAAGAATTCAGCGAAATACTATCACATTCGTTCAATTTACGTCGCTCCTATTTCAGATAGCGTATTGAGCAAAGCGGCATCTCAAAGCGCATGAAACGACGAGTAAAATGCACTATTAAACTTCTAGGGTAGGACAAGCAGTGACCCGATTAGACCATTTTATATTATGGTTAATTTAAGAATTCAGCAAAATTCTATCACATTTGTCCAATTTACGTCGCTCCTATTTCAGATAGCGTACTGGGCTAGGCGTCAGCTTAAAACGCGTGGAATGGCGAGTAAAATGCACTATTAAACTTCTATGATAGGGCAATCAGAGACCCGATTAGATCATTTTATATTTTGGTTAATATAAGAATTCAGCGAAATTCTATCACATTTGTTCAATTTACGTCGCTCATGTTTCATATAGCGTATTGGGCTAAGCGGCATCACAAAGCGCATGAAATGGCGAGTAAAATGCACTATTAAACTTCTAGGGTAGGGCAAACAGAGACCCGATCAGATCATTTTACATTATGGTTAATAAAAGAATTCAGCGAAATTCTGCCACATTTGTTCAACTTACGTCGCTCCTATTTCAGGTAGCGTACTGGGCTAGGGGGCATCTTAAAGCGCGTGGAATGGCGAATAAAATGCTCTACTAAACTTCTATCATACGGCAATCAGAGACCCGATTAGATCATTTTATATTTTGTTTAATATAAGATTTCAGGGAAATTCTATCGCAATTGTTCAATTTACGTCGCTCCTATTTCAGATAGCGTATTGGGCTAAGCGGCATCTCAAAGCGTATGAAATGGAGAATAAAATGCACTATTAAACTTCTAGGCTAGGGAGAACAGAGATCCGATTAGATCATTTTACATTATGGTTCATAAAAGAATTCAGCGAAATTCTCTCACATTTTTGCAACTTACGTCGCTCCTATTTCAGATAGCGTATTGGACTAAGCGGCAGCCCAAGCGCATGAAATGGCGAGTAAAATGCAATATTAAGCTTCTAGGGTAGGGCAAACTGATACCCGATTAGATCAGTTTATATTATGGTTAATTTAAGAATTCAGCAAAATTCTATCACATTTGTTCAAATTACGTCGCTCCTATTTCAGATAGCGTATTGGGCTAAGCGGCATCTCAAAGCGCATGAAATGGCGAGTAAAATGCACTATTAAACTTCTAGGGTAGGGCAAGCAGAGACCCGATTACATCATCTAATATTATGGTTAATTTAAGAATTCAGCAAAATTCTATCACATTTGTTCAATTTACGTCGCTCCTATTTCAGATAGCGAATTGGGCCAAGCGGCATCTCAAAGCGCATGGAATGGCGAATAAAATGCACTATTAAACTTCTAGGGTAGGGCAAACAGAGACCCGATTAGATCATTTTATATTACGGTTAATATAAGAATTCAGCGTAATTCTATCACATTTGTTCAATTTACGTCGCTGCTATTCCAGATAGCTTATTGTGCTTAGCGGCATCTCAACGCGCATGAAATTACGAGTGAAATGCACTATTAAACTTCTAGGATAAGGCAAACAGAGACCCGATTAGATCATTTTATATTTTTGTTAATATAAGAATTCAGCGAAATTCTATCACATTTGTTCAATTTACGTCTCTCATATTTCAGATAGCGAACTGGGCTATGCGGCATCTTAAAGCGCGCGGAATGGCGAGTAAAATGCACTATTAAACTTCTATGCTAGGGCAATCAGAGACCCGATTAGATCATTTTATATTTTGGTTAATATAAGAATTCAGTGAAATTCTATCACATTTGTTCAATTTACGTCGCTCCTATTTCAGATAGCGTATTGGGCTATGCGGCATCTCAAAGCGCATGAAATGGCGAGTAAAATGCACTGTTAAACTTCTAGGGTAGGGCAAACAGAGACCCGATTAGATCATTTTATATTACGGTTAATATAAGAATTCAGCGTAATTCTATCACATTTGTTCAACTTCCGCCGCTCCTGCTTGAGATAGCGTACTGGACTAGGCGGCAACGTAAAGCGCGTGGAATGGCGAGTAAAATGCAGTACTAAACTTCTATGATAGGGCAATCGGAGACCCGATTAGATCATTTTATATTTTGTTTAATATAAGAATTCAGAGAAATCCTATCACATTTGTGCAATTTACGTCGCTCCTATTTCAGATAGCGTATTGGGCTAAGCGGCATCTCAAAGCGCATGAAATGGCGTATAAAATGCACTATTAAACTTCTCGGCTAGGGCGAACAGAGACCCGATTAGATCATTTTATATTATGGTTAATTTAAGAATTCAGCAAAATTCTATCACATTTGTTCAATTTACGTCGCTCCTATTTCAGATAGCGTGCTAGGCTAGGCGGCATCTTAAAGCGCGTGGAATGGTGAGTGAAATGCACTATCAAACTTCGATGATAGGGCAATCAGAGACTCGATTAGATCATTTTATATTTTGGTTAATATAAGAATTCAGCGAAATTCTATCACATTTGTTCAATTTACGTCGCTCCAATTCCAGATAGCGTACTGGGCTAGGCGTCAGCATAAAGCGCGTGGAATGGCGAGTAAAATGCACTATTAAACTTCTATGATAGGGCAATCAGAGACCCGATTAGATCATTTTATATTTTGGTTCATAAAAGAATTCAGCGAAATTCTATCACATTTGTTCAACTTAAGTCGCTCCTATTTCAGATAGCGTATTGGGCTAAGCGGCAGCTCAAAGCGCATGAAATGGCGAGTAAAATGCAATATTAAGCTTCTAGGGTAGGGCAAACAGATACCCGATTAGATCATTTTATATTATGGTTAATTTAAGAATTCAGCAAAATTCTATCAGATTTGTTCAATTTACGTCGCTCCTATTTCAGATAGCGTATTGGGCTAAGCGGCATCTCAAAGCGCATGAAATGGCGAGTAAAATGCACTATTAAACTTCTAGGGTAGGGCAAGCAGAAACCCGATTAGATCATTTTATATTATAGTTAATTTAAGAATTCAGCGAAATTCTATCACATTTGTTCAATTTACGTCGCTCGAATTTCAGATAGCGTACTGAGCTAGGCGTCAGCATAAAGCGCGTGGAATGGCGAGTAAAATGCACTATTAAACTTCTATGATAGGGCAATCAGAGACCCGATTAGATCATTTTATATTTTGGTTAATATAAGAATTCAGCGAAATACTATCACATTCGTTCATTTTACGTCGCTCCTATTTCAGATAGCGTATTGGGCTAAGCGGCATCTCAAAGCGCATGAAATAAGGAGTAAAATGCACTGTTAAAGTTCTAGGGTAGGGCAAACAGAGACCCGACTAGATCATTTTATATTATGGTTAATTTAAGAATTCAGCGAAATACTATCACATTCGTTCAATTTACGTCGCTCCTATTTCAGATAGCGTATTGAGCAAAGCGGCATCTCAAAGCGCATGAAACGACGAGTAAAATGCACTATTAAACTTCTAGGGTAGGACAAGCAGTGACCCGATTAGACCATTTTATATTATGGTTAATTTAAGAATTCAGCAAAATTCTATCACATTTGTCCAATTTACGTCGCTCCTATTTCAGATAGCGTACTGGGCTAGGCGTCAGCTTAAAACGCGTGGAATGGCGAGTAAAATGCACTATTAAACTTCTATGATAGGGCAATCAGAGACCCGATTAGATCATTTTATATTTTGGTTAATATAAGAATTCAGCGAAATTCTATCACATTTGTTCAATTTACGTCGCTCACGTTTCATATAGCGTATTGGGCTAAGCGGCATCACAAAGCGCATGAAATGGCGAGTAAAATGCACTATTAAACTTCTAGGGTAGGGCAAACAGAGACCCGATCAGATCATTTTACATTATGGTTAATAAAAGAATTCAGCGAAATTCTGCCACATTTGTTCAACTTACGTCGCTCCTATTTCAGGTAGCGTACTGGGCTAGGGGGCATCTTAAAGCGCGTGGAATGGCGAATAAAATGCTCTACTAAACTTCTATCATACGGCAATCAGAGACCCGATTAGATCATTTTATATTTTGTTTAATATAAGATTTCAGGGAAATTCTATCGCAATTGTTCAATTTACGTCGCTCCTATTTCAGATAGCGTATTGGGCTAAGCGGCATCTCAAAGCGTATGAAATGGAGAATAAAATGCACTATTAAACTTCTAGGCTAGGGAGAACAGAGATCCGATTAGATCATTTTACATTATGGTTCATAAAAGAATTCAGCGAAATTCTCTCACATTTTTTCAACTTACGTCGCTCCTATTTCAGATAGCGTATTGGACTAAGCGGCAGCCCAAGCGCATGAAATGGCGAGTAAAATGCAATATTAAGCTTCTAGGGTAGGGCAAACTGATACCCGATTAGATCAGTTTATATTATGGTTAATTTAAGAATTCAGCAAAATTCTATCACATTTGTTCAAATTACGTCGCTCCTATTTCAGATAGCGTATTGGGCTAAGCGGCATCTCAAAGCGCATGAAATGGCGAGTAAAATGCACTATTAAACTTCTAGGGTAGGGCAAGCAGAGACCCGATTACATCATCTAATATTATGGTTAATTTAAGAATTCAGCAAAATTCTATCACATTTGTTCAATTTACGTCGCTCCTATTTCAGATAGCGAATTGGGCCAAGCGGCATCTCAAAGCGCATGGAATGGCGAATAAAATGCACTATTAAACTTCTAGGGTAGGGCAAACAGAGACCCGATTAGAACATTTTATATTACGGTTAATATAAGAATTCAGCGTAATTCTATCACATTTGTTCAATTTACGTCGCTGCTATTCCAGATAGCTTATTGTGCTTAGCGGCATCTCAACGCGCATGAAATTACGAGTGAAATGCACTATTAAACTTCTAGGATAAGGCAAACAGAGACCCGATTAGATCATTTTATATTTTTGTTAATATAAGAATTCAGCGAAATTCTATCACATTTGTTCAATTTACGTCTCTCATATTTCAGATAGCGAACTGGGCTATGCGGCATCTTAAAGCGCGCGGAATGGCGAGTAAAATGCACTATTAAACTTCTATGCTAGGGCAATCAGAGACCCGATTAGATCATTTTATATTTTGGTTAATATAAGAATTCAGTGAAATTCTATCACATTTGTTCAATTTACGTCGCTCCTATTTCAGATAGCGTATTGGGCTATGCGGCATCTCAAAGCGCATGAAATGGCGAGTAAAATGCACTGTTAAACTTCTAGGGTAGGGCAAACAGAGACCCGATTAGATCATTTTATATTACGGTTAATATAAGAATTCAGCGTAATTCTATCACATTTGTTCAACTTCCGCCGCTCCTGCTTGAGATAGCGTACTGGACTAGGCGGCAACGTAAAGCGCGTGGAATGGCGAGTAAAATGCAGTACTAAACTTCTATGATAGGGCAATCGGAGACCCGATTAGATCATTTTATATTTTGTTTAATATAAGAATTCAGAGAAATCCTATCACATTTGTGCAATTTACGTCGCTCCTATTTCAGATAGCGTATTGGGCTAAGCGGCATCTCAAAGCGCATGAAATGGCGTATAAAATGCACTATTAAACTTCTCGGCTAGGGCGAACAGAGACCCGATTAGATCATTTTATATTATGGTTAATTTAAGAATTCAGCAAAATTCTATCACATTTGTTCAATTTACGTCGCTCCTATTTCAGATAGCGTGCTAGGCTAGGCGGCATCTTAAAGCGCGTGGAATGGTGAGTGAAATGCACTATCAAACTTCGATGATAGGGCAATCAGAGACTCGATTAGATCATTTTATATTTTGGTTAATATAAGAATTCAGCGAAATTCTATCACATTTGTTCAATTTACGTCGCTCCAATTCCAGATAGCGTACTGGGCTAGGCGCCAGCATAAAGCGCGTGGAATGGCGAGTAAAATGCACTATTAAACTTCTATGATAGGGCAATCAGAGACCCGATTAGATCATTTTATATTTTGGTTCATAAAAGAATTCAGCGAAATTCTATCACATTTTTTCAACTTAAGTCGCTCCTATTTCAGATAGCGTATTGGGCTAAGCGGCAGCTCAAAGCGCATGAAATGGCGAGTAAAATGCAATATTAAGCTTCTAGGGTAGGGCAAACAGATACCCGATTAGATCATTTTATATTATGGTTAATTTAAGAATTCAGCAAAATTCTATCAGATTTGTTCAATTTACGTCGCTCCTATTTCAGATAGCGTATTGGGCTAAGCGGCATCTCAAAGCGCATGAAATGGCGAGTAAAATGCACTATTAAACTTCTAGGGTAGGGCAAGCAGAGACCCGATTAGATCATTTTATATTATAGTTAATTTAAGAATTCAGCGAAATTCTATCACATTTGTTCAATTTACGTCGCTCCTATTTCAGATAGCGTACTGGGCTAGGCGGCATCTTAAAGCGCGCGGAATGTCGAGTAAAATGCACTATTAAACTTCTATGATAGGGCAATCAGAGACCCGATTAGATCATTTTATATTTTGGTTAATATAAGAATTCAGCGAAATTCTATCACATTTGTTCAATTTACGTCGCTCCAATTTCAGATAGCGTACTGAGCTAGGCGTCAGCATAAAGCGCGTGGAATGGCGAGTAAAATGCACTATTAAACTTCTATGATAGGGCAATCAGAGACCCGATTAGATCATTTTATATTTTGGTTAATATAAGAATTCAGCGAAATACTATCACATTCGTTCATTTTACGTCGCTCCTATTTCAGATAGCGTATTGGGCTAAGCGGCATCTCAAAGCGCATGAAATGAGGAGTAAAATGCACTATTAAAGTTCTAGGGTAGGGCAAACAGAGACCCGACTAGATCATTTTATATTATGGTTAATTTAAGAATTCAGCGAAATACTATCACATTCGTTCAATTTACGTCGCTCCTATTTCAGATAGCGTATTGAGCAAAGCGGCATCTCAAAGCGCATGAAATGACGAGTAAAATGCACTATTAAACGTCTAGGGTAGGACAAGCAGTGACCCGATTAGACCATTTTATATTATGGTTAATTTAAGAATTCAGCAAAATTCTATCACATTTGTCCAATTTACGTCGCTCCTATTTCAGATAGCGTACTGGGCTAGGCGTCAGCTTAAAACGCGTGGAATGGCGAGTAAAATGCACTATTAAACTTCTATGATAGGGCAATCAGAGACCCGATTAGATCATTTTATATTTTGGTTAATATAAGAATTCAGCGAAATTCTATCACATTTGTTCAATTTACGTCGCTCACGTTTCATATAGCGTATTGGGCTAAGCGGCATCACAAAGCGCATGAAATGGCGAGTAAAATGCACTATTAAACTTCTAGGGTAGGGCAAACAGAGACCCGATCAGATCATTTTACATTATGGTTAATAAAAGAATTCAGCGAAATTCTGCCACATTTGTTCAACTTACGTCGCTCCTATTTCAGGTAGCGTACTGGGCTAGGGGGCATCTTAAAGCGCGTGGAATGGCGAATAAAATGCTCTACTATACTTCTATCATACGGCAATCAGAGACCCGATTAGATCATTTTATATTTTGTTTAATATAAGATTTCAGGGAAATTCTATCGCAATTGTTCAATTTACGTCGCTCCTATTTCAGATAGCGTATTGGGCTAAGCGGCATCTCAAAGCGCATGAAATGGAGAATAAAATGCACTATTAAACTTCTAGGCTAGGGAGAACAGAGACCCGATTAGATCATTTTACATTATGGTTCATAAAAGAATTCAGCGAAATTCTCTCACATTTTTTCAACTTACGTCGCTCCTATTTCAGATAGCGTATTGGACTAAGCGGCAGCCCAAGCGCATGAAATGGCGAGTAAAATGCAATATTAAGATTCTAGGGTAGGGCAAACAGATACCCGATTAGATCAGTTTATATTATGGTTAATTTAAGAATTCAGCAAAATTCTATCACATTTGTTCAATTTACGTCGCTCGTATTTCAGATAGCGTATTGGGCTAAGCGGCATCTCAAAGCGCATGAAATGGCGAGTAAAATGCACTATTAAACTTCTAGGGTAGGGCAAGCAGAGACCCGATTACATCATCTAATATTATGGTTAATTTAAGAATTCAGCAAAATTCTATCACATTTGTTCAATTTACGTCGCTCCTATTTCAGATAGCGAATTGGGCCAAGCGGCATCTCAAAGCGCATGGAATGGCGAATAAAATGCACTATTAAACTTCTAGGGTAGGGCAAACAGAGACCCGATTAGATCATTTTATATTAAGGTGAATATAAGAATTCAGCGTAATTCTATCACATTTGTTCAACTTCCGCCGCTCCTGCTTGAGATAGCGTACTGGACTAGGCGGCAACGTAAAGCGCGTGGAATGGCGAGTAAAATGCAGTACTAAACTTCTATGATAGGGCAATCGGAGACCCGATTAGATCATTTTATATTTTGTTTAATATAAGAATTCAGAGAAATCCTATCACATTTGTTCAATTTACGTCGCTGCTATTCCAGATAGCTTATTGTGCTTAGCGGCATCTCAAAGCGCATGAAATGACGAGTGAAATGCACTATTAAACTTCTAGGATAAGGCAAACAGAGACCCGATTAGATCATTTTATATTTTGGTTAATATAAGAATTCAGCGAAATTCTATCACATTTGTTCAATTTACGTCTCTCATATTTCAGATAGCGAACTGGGCTATGCGGCATCTTAAAGCGCGCGGAATGGCGAGTAAAATGCACTATTAAACTTCTATGCTAGGGCAATCAGAGACCCGATTAGATCATTTTATATTTTAGTTAATATAAGAATTCAGTGAAATTCTATCACATTTGTTCAATTTACGTCGCTCCTATTTCAGATAGCGTATTGGGCAAAGCGGCACCTCAAAGCGTATGAAATGGCGAATAAAATGCACTATTAAAGTTCTAGGCTAGGGCGAACAGAGATCCGATTAGATCATTTTACATTATGGTTAATAAAAGAGTTCAGCGAAATTCTATCACATTTGTTCAACTTATATCGCTCCTATTTCAGATAGCGTATTAGGCTAAGCGGCATCTCAAAGCGCATGAAATGACGAGTAAAATGCACTATTAAAGTTCTAGGGTAGGGCAAACAGAGACCCGATTAGATCATTTTATATTATGGTTAATTTAAGAATTGAGCGAAATTCTATCACATTCGTTCAATTTACGTCCCTCCTATTTCAGATAGCGTATTGGGCTAGGCGGCATATTAAAGCGCGTGGAATGGCGAGTAGAATGCACTACTAAACATCTATGATAGGGCAAGCAGAGACTCGATTACATCATTTTATATTTTGGTTAATATAAGATTTCAGTGAAATTCTATCACATTTGTTCAATTTACGTCGCTCCTATTTCAGATAGCGTATTGGGCTAAGCGGCATCTCAAAGCGCATGAAATTACGAGTGAAATGCACTATTAAACTTCTAGGGTAGGACAAACAGAGACCCGATTAGATCATTTTATATTACGGTTAATATAAGAATTAAGCGTAATTCTATCACATTTGTTCAATTTACGTCACTCCTATTTCAGATAGCCTACTGGGCTAGCCGCCAGCTTAAAGCGCGTGGAATAGCGAGTAAAATGCAGTATTAACCTTCTATGATAGGGCAATCAGAGACCCGATTAGATCATTTTATATTTTGGTTAATATAAGAATTCAGCGAAATCCTATCACATTTGTTCAATTTTCGTCGCTCCTATTTCAGATAGCGAATTGGGCCAAGCGGCATCTCAAAGCGCATGGAATGGCGAATAAAATGCACTATTAAACTTCTAGGGTAGGGCAAACAGAGACCCGATTAGATCATTTTATATTATGGTTAATTTAAGAATACAGCAAAATTCTATCACATTTGTTCAATTTACGTCGCTCCTATTTCAGATAGCGTACTGGGCGAGGCGGCATCTTAAAGCGCGTGGAATGGCGAGTGAAATGCACTATTAGCCTTCTATGATAGGGCAATCAGAGACCCGATTAGATCATTTTATATTAATGTTAATATAAGAATTAAGCGTAATTCCAACACATTTGTTCAATTTACGTCGCTCCTATTTCGGATAGCGTACTGGGCTAGGCGGCATCTTAAAGCGCATGGAATGGCGAGTAAAATGCACTACTAAACTTCTATGATAGGGCAATCAGAGACCCGATTAGATCATTTTATATTTTGTATAATATCAGATTTCAGGGAATTTCTATCACATTTGTTCAATTTACGTCGCTCCTAATTCAGATAGCGTATTCGGCTAAGCGGCATCTCAAAGCGCATGAAATGGCGAATGAAATGCACTCTTAAACTTTTAGGCTAGGGCGAACAGAGACCCGATCAGATCATTTTACATTATGGTTAATAAAAGAATTCAGCGAAATTCTATCACATTTTTTCAACTTACGTCGCTCCAATTTCAGATAGCGTATTGGGCTAAGCGGCAGCTCAAAGCGCATGAAATGGCGAGTAAAATGCAATATTAAGCTTCTAGGGTAGGGCAAACAGACACCAGATTAGATCATTTTATATTATGGTTAATTTAAGAATTCAGCAAAATTCTATCACATTTGTTCAATTTACGTCGCTCCTATTTCAGATAGCGTATTGGGCTAAGCGGCATCTCAAAGCGCATGAAATGGCGAGTAAAATGCACTATTAAACTTCTAGGGTAGGGCAAGCAGAGACCCGATTACATCATCTCATATTATGGTTAATTTAAGAATTCAGCAAAATTCTATCACATTTTTTCAATTTACGTCGCTCCTATTTCAGATAGCGTATTGGGTTAAGCGGCATCTCAAAGCGCATGAAATGGCGAGTGAAATGCACTATTAGACTTCTATGGTAGGGCGAACAGAGACCCGATTAGATCATTTTACATTAAGGATAATATAAGAATTCAGGGAAATTCTATCACATTTGATCAATTTACGTCGCTCCTATTCCAGATAGCGTATTGGGCTATGCGGCATCTCAAAGCACATGAAATGGCGAGTAAAATGCACTATTAAACTTCTAGGGTAGGTCAAACAGAGACCCGATTAGGTCATTTTATATTATGGTTAATTTAAGAATTCAGTGAAATTCTATCACACTTGTTCAATTTACGTCGCTCCTATTTCAGATAGCGTATTGGGCTAAGCGGCATTTCAAAGCGCATGAAATGGCGAGTAAAATGCCCTATTAAACTTCTAGGATAAGGCAAACAGAGACCCGATTAGATCATTTTATATCACGGTAAATATAAGAATGCGGCGTAATTCTATCACATTTGTTCAATTTACGTCGCTGCTATTCCAGATAGCTTATTGTGCTTAGCGGTATCACAAAGCGCATGAAATGACGAGTGAAATGCACTATTAAACTTCTAGCGTAGCGCAACCAGAGACCCGATTAGATCATTTTATATTATGGTTAATTTAACAATTCAGCAAAATTCTATCACATTCGTTCAATTTAGGTCGCTCCCATTTCAGATTGCGTACTGGGCTAGGCGGCATCTTAAAGCGCGTGGAATGCCGAGTAAAATCCACTATTAATCTTCTAGGCTAGGGCGAACAGAGACCAGATTAGATCATTTTACATTCTGGTTAATAAAATAATTCAGCGAAATTCTATCACCTTTGTTCAACTTTCGTCGCTCCTATTTCAGATAGCGTATTGGGCTAAGCGGCATCTCAAAGCGCATGAAATGGCGAGTAAAATGCACTATTAAAGTTCTAGGGTAGGGCAAACAGAGACCCGATTAGATCATTTTATATTATGGTTAATTTAAGAATTCAGCAAAATTCTATCACATTTGTTAAATTTACGTCGCTCCTATGTCGGATAGCGTACTGGGCAAGGCGGCATCCTAACCCGCGTGGAGTGGCGAGTAAAATTCACTATTAATCTTCTATGATAGGGCAATCAGAGACCCGATTAGATCATTTTATATTTTGGTTAATATAAGAATTCAGCGAAATTCTATCACACTTGTTCAATTTAGGTCGCTCCTATTTCAGATAGCGTACTGGGCTAGGCGGCATCTTAAAGCGCATGGAATGGCGAGTAAAATGCACTACTAAGCTTCTATGATAGGGCAATCAGAGACCCGATTAGATCATTTTATATTTTGTATAATATCAGATTTCAGGGAATTTCTATCACATTTGTTCAATTTACGTCGCTCCTAATTCTGATAGCGTATTCGGCTAAGCGGCATCTCAAAGCGCATGAAATGGCGAGTAAAATGCACTATTAAACTTCTAGGGTAGGGCAAACAGAGACCCGATTAGATCATTTTATATTATGGTTAATTTAAGAATTCAGCAAAATTCTATCACATTCGTTCAATTTAGGTCGCTCCCATTTCAGATTGCGTACTGGGCTAGGCGGCATCTTAAAGCGCGTGGAATGCCGAGTAAAATCCACTATTAAACTTCTAGGCTAGGGCGAACAGAGACCAGATTAGATCATTTTACATTCTGGTTAATAAAATAATTCAGCGAAATTCTATCACCTTTGTTCAACTTTCGTCGCTCCTATTTCAGATAGCGTATTGGGCTAAGCGGCATCTCAAAGCGCATGAAATGGCGAGTAAAATGCACTATTAAACTTCTAGGGTAGGGCAAACAGAGACCCGATTAGAACATTTTATATTATGGTTAATTTAAGAATTCAGCAAAATTCTATCACATTTGTTCAATTTACGTCGCTCGTATTTCAGATAGCGTATTGGGCTAAGCGGCATCTCAAAGCGCATGAAATGGCGAGGAAAATGCACTATTAAACGTCTAGGTTACGGCAAACAGAGACCCGATTAGATCATTTTATGTTATGGTTAATAAAAGAATTCAGCGAAATTCTATCACATTTGTTCAACTTATATCGCTCCAATGTCAGATAGCGTATTAGGCTAAGCCGCATCGCAAAGCGTATGAAATGGCGAATAAAATGCACTAGTAAAGTTCTAGGCTAGGGCGAACAGAGGTCCGATTAGATCATTTTATATTATGGTTAATTTAAGAATTGAGCGAAATTCTATCACATTTGTTCAACTCACGTCGCTCCTATTGCAGATGGCGAACTGGGCTATGCGGCATCTTAAAGCGCTCGGAATGGCGAGTAAAATGCACTATTAAACTTCTATGCTAGGGCAATCAGAGACCCGATTAGATCATTTTATATTTTGGTTAATATAAGAATTCAGTGAAATTCTATCACATTTGTTCAATTTACGTCGCTCCTATTTCAGATAGCGTATTGGGCAAAGCGGCATCTCAAAGCGTATGAAATGACGAATAAAATGCACTATTAAAGTTCTAGGCTCGGGCGAACAGAGATCCGATTAGATCATTTTACATTATGGTTAATAAAAGAATTCAGCGAAATTCTATCACATTTGTTCAAGTTATATCGCTCCAATGTCAGATAGCGTATTAGGCTAAGCGGCATCTCAAAGCGCATGAAACGACGAGTAAAATGCACTATTAAAGTTCTAGGGTAGGGCAAACAGAGACCCGATTAGATCATTTTATATTATGGTTAATTTAAGAATTGAGCGAAATTCTATCACATTTGTTCAACTTACGTCGCTCCTATTGCAGATAGCGAACTGGGCTATGCGGCATCTTAAAGCGCTCGGAATGGCGAGTAAAATGCACTATTAAACTTCTATGCTAGGGCAATCAGAGACCCGATTAGATCATTTTATATTTTGGTTAATATAAGAATTCAGTGAAATTCTATCACATTTGTTCAATTTACGTCGCTCGTATTTCAGATAGCGTATTGGGCAAAGCGGCATCTCAAAGCGTATGAAATGGCGAATAAAATGCACTAGTAAAGTTCTAGGCTAGGGCGAACAGAGATCCGATTAGATCATTTTACATTACGGTTAATAAAAGAATTCAGCGAAATTCTATCACATTTGTTCAACTTATATGGCTCCTATCTCAGATAGCGTATTAGGCTAGCGGCATCTCAAAGCGCATGAAACGACGAGTAAAATGCACTATTAAAGTTCTAGGGTAGGGCAAACAGAGACCCGATTAGATCATTTTATATTATGGTTAATTTAAGAATTGAGCGAAATTCTATCACATTTGTTCAACTTACGTCGCTCCTATTGCAGATAGCGAACTGGGCTATGCGGCATCTTAAGGCGCTCGGAATGGCGAGTAAAATGCACTATTAAACTTCTATGCTAGGGCAATCAGAGACCCGATTAGATCATTTTATATTTTGGTTAATATAAGAATTCAGTGAAATTCTATCACATTTGTTCAATTTACGTCGCTCCTATTTCAGATAGCGTATTGGGCAAAGCGGCATCTCAAAGCGTATGAAATGACGAATAAAATGCTCTATTAAAGTTCTAGGCTCGGGCGAACAGAGATCCGATGAGATCATTTTACATTATGGTTAATAAAAGAATTCAGCGAAATTCTATCACATTTGTTCAACTTATATCGCTCCAATGTCAGATAGCGTATTAGGCTAAGCGGCAACTAAAAGCGCATGAAATGACGAGTAAAATGCACTATTAAAGTTCTAGGGTAGGGCAAACAGAGACCCGATTAGATCATTTTATATTATGGTTAATTTAAGAATTGAGCGAAATTCTATCACATTCGTTCAATTTACGTCGCTCCTATTTCAGATAGCGTATTGGGCAAAGCGGCATCTCAAAGCGCATGAAATGACGAGTACAATGCACTATTAAACTTCTAGGGTAGGGCAAGCAGAGACCCGATTAGATCATTTTATATTATGGTTAATTTAAGAATTCAGTAAAATTCTATCACATTCGTTCAATTTAGGTCGCTCCTATTTCAGATAGCGTATTGGGCTAAGCGGCATCTCAGAGCGCATGAAATGGCGAGTGAAATGCACTATAAGACTTCTATGCTAGGGCAATCAGAGACCCGATTAGATCATTTTATATTTTGGTTAATATAAGAATTCAGTGAAATTCTATCACATTTGTTCAATTTAGGTCGCTCGTATTTCAGATAGCGTATTGGGCAAAGCGGCATCTCAAAACGTATGAAATGGCGAGTGAAATGCACTATAAGACTTCTATGCTAGGGCAATCAGAGACCCGATTAGATCATTTTATATTTTGGTTAATATAAGAATTCAGTGAAATTCTATCACATTTGTTCAATTTACGTCGCTCGTATTTCAGATCGCGTATTGGGCAAAGCGGCATCTCAAAGCGTATGAAATGGCGAATAAAATGCACTAGTAAAGTTCTAGGCTAGGGCGAACAGAGATCCGATTAGATCATTTTACATTACGGTTAATAAAAGAATTCAGCGAAATTCTATCACATTTGTTCAACTTATATGGCTCCTATCTCAGATAGCGTATTAGGCTAGCGGCATCTCAAAGCGCATGAAACGACGAGTAAAATGCACTATTAAAGTTCTAGGGTAGGGCAAACAGAGACCCGATTAGATCATTTTATATTATGGTTAATTAAAGAATTGAGCGAAATTCTATCACATTTGTTCAACTTACGTCGCTCCTATTGCAGATAGCGAACTGGGCTATGCGGCATCTTAAAGCGCTCGGAATGGCGAGTAAAATGCACTATTAAACTTCTATGCTAGGGCAATCAGAGACCCGATTAGATCATTTTATATTTTGGTTAATATAAGAATTCAGTGAAATTCTATCACATTTGTTCAATTTACGTCGCTCCTATTTCAGATAGCGTATTGGGCAAAGCGGCATCTCAAAGCGTATGAAATGACGAATAAAATGCACTATTAAAGTTCTAGGCTCGGGCGAACAGAGATCCGATTAGATCATTTTACATTATGGTTAATAAAAGAATTCAGCGAAATTCTATCACATTTGTTCAACTTATATCGCTCCAATGTCAGATAGCGTATTAGGCTAAGCGGCATCTCAAAGCGCATGAAACGACGAGTAAAATGCACTATTAAAGTTCTAGGGTAGGGCAAACAGAGACCCGATTAGATCATTTTATATTATGGTTAATTTAAGAATTGAGCGAAATTCTATCACATTTGTTCAACTTACGTCGCTCCTATTGCAGATAGCGAACTGGGCTATGCGGCATCTTAAAGCGCTCGGAATGGCGAGTAAAATGCACTATTAAACTTCTATGCTAGGGCAATCAGAGACCCGATTAGATCATTTTATATTTTGGTTAATATAAGAATTCAGTGAAATTCTAGAACATTTGTTCAATTTACGTCGCTCGTATTTCAGATAGCGTATTGGGCAAAGCGGCATCTCAAAGCGTATGAAATGGCGAATAAAATGCACTAGTAAAGTTCTAGGCTAGGGCGAACAGAGATCCGATTAGATCATTTTACATTACGGTTAATAAAAGAATTCAGCGAAATTCTATCACATTTGTTCAACTTATATGGCTCCTATCTCAGATAGCGTATTAGGCTAGCGGCATCTCAAAGCGCATGAAACGACGAGTAAAATGCACTATTAAAGTTCTAGGGTAGGGCAAACAGAGACCCGATTAGATCATTTTATATTATGGTTAATTTAAGAATTGAGCGAAATTCTATCACATTTGTTCAACTTACGTCGCTCCTATTGCAGATAGCGAACTGGGCTATGCGGCATCTTAAGGCGCTCGGAATGGCGAGTAAAATGCACTATTAAACTTCTATGCTATGGCAATCGGAGACCCGATTAGATCATTTTATATTTTGGTTAATATAAGAATTCAGTGAAATTCTATCACATTTGTTCAATTTACGTCGCTCCTATTTCAGATAGCGTATTGGGCAAAGCGGCATCTCAAAGCGTATGAAATGACGAATAAAATGCTCTATTAAAGTTCTAGGCTCGGGCGAACAGAGATCCGATTAGATCATTTTACATTATGGTTAATAAAAGAATTCAGCGAAATTCTATCACATTTGTTCAACTTATATCGCTCCAATGTCAGATAGCGTATTAGGCTAAGCGGCAACTAAAAGCGCATGAAATGACGAGTAAAATGCACTATTAAAGTTGTAGGGTATGGCAAACAGAGACCCGATTAGATCATTTTATATTATGGTTAATTTAAGAATTGAGCGAAATTCTATCACATTCGTTCAACTTACGTCGCTCCTATTTCAGATAGCGTATTGGGCAAAGCGGCATCTCAAAGCGTATGAAATGGCGAATAAAATGCACTATTAAAGTTCTAGGGTAGGGCAAGCAGAGACCCGATTAGATCATTTTATAATATGGTTAATTTAAGAATTCAGTAAAATTCTATCACATTCGTTCAATTTAGGTCGCTCCTATTTCAGATAGCGTATTGGGCTATGCGGCATCTCAAAGCGCATGAAATGGCGAGTGAAATGCACTATAAGACTTCTATGCTAGGGCAATCAGAGACCCGATTAGATCATTTTATATTTTGGTTAATATAAGAATTCAGTGAAATTCTATCACATTTGTTCAATTTACGTCGCTCGTATTTCAGATCGCGTATTGGGCAAAGCGGCATCTCAAAACGTATGAAATGGCGAATAAAATGCACTAGTAAAGTTCTAGGCTAGGGCGAACAGAGATCCGATTAGATCATTTTACATTACGGTTAATAAAAGAATTCAGCGAAATTCTATCACATTTGTTCAACTTATATGGCTCCTATCTCAGATAGCGTATTAGGCTAGCGGCATCTCAAAGCGCATGAAACGACGAGTAAAATGCACTATTAAAGTTCTAGGGTAGGGCAAACAGAGACCCGATTAGATCATTTTATATTATGGTTAATTTAAGAATTGAGCGAAATTCTATCACATTTGTTCAACTTACGTCGCTCCTATTGCAGATAGCGAACTGGGCTATGCGGCATCTTAAAGCGCTCGGAATGGCGAGTAAAATGCACTATTAAACTTCTATGCTAGGGCGATCAGAGACCCGATTAGATCATTTTATATTTTGGTTAATATAAGAATTCAGCGAAATTCTATCACATTTGTTCAATTTACGTCGCTCCTATTTCAGATAGCGTATTGGGCAAAGCGGCATCTCAAAGCGTATGAAATGACGAATAAAATGCACTATTAAAGTTCTAGGCTCGGGCGAACAGAGATCCGGTTAGATCATTTTACATTATGGTTAATAAAAGAATTCAGCGAAATTCTATCACATTTGTTCAACTTATATCGCTCCAATGTCAGATAGCGTATTAGGCTAAGCGGCATCTCAAAGCGCATGAAATGACGAGTAAAATGCACTATTAAAGTTCTAGGGTAGGGCAAACAGAGACCCGATTAGATCATTTTATATTATGGTTAATTTAAGAATTGAGCGAAATTCTATCACATTCGTTCAATTTACGTCGCTCCTATTTCAGATAGCGTATTGGGCAAAGCGGCATCTCAAAGCGTATGAAATGGCGAATAAAATGCACTATTAAAGTTCTAGGCTCGGGTGAACAGAGATCCGATTAGATCATTTTACATTATGGTTAATAAAAGAATTCAGCGAAATTCTATCACATTTGTTCAACTTATATCGCTCCAATGTCAGATAGCGTATTAGGCTAAGCGGCATCTCAAACAGCATGAAATGACGAGTAAAATGCACTATTAAAGTTCGAGGGTAGGGCAAACAGAGACCAGATTAGATCATTTTATATTATGGTTAATTTAAGAATTGAGAGAAATTCTACCACATTCGTTCAATTTACGTCGCTCCTATTTCAGATAGCGTATTGGGCAAAGCGGCATCTCAAAGCGCATGAAATGACGAGTAAAATGCACTATTAAACTTCTAGGGTAGGGCAAACAGAGACCCGATTAGATCATTTTATATTATGGTTAATTTAAGAATTGAGCGAAATTCTATCACATTCGTTCAATTTACGTCGCTCCTATTTCAGATAGCGTATTGGGCAAAGCGGCATATCAAAGCGCACGAAATGACGAGTAAAATGCACTATTAAACTTCTAGGGTAGGGCAAGCAGAGACCCGATTAGATCATTTTATAATATGGTTAATTTAAGAATTCAGTAAAATTCTATCACATTCGTTCAATTTAGGTCGCTCCTATTTCAGATAGCGTATTGGGCTATGCGGCATCTCAAAGCGCATGAAATGGCGAGTGAAATGCACTATAAGACTTCTATGCTAGGGCAATCAGAGACCCGATTAGATCATTTTATATTTTGGTTAATATAAGAATTCAGTGAAATTCTATCACATTTGTTCAATTTACGTCGCTCGTATTTCAGATCGCGTATTAGGCTAAGCGGCAACTAAAAGCGCATGAAATGACGAGTAAAATGCACTATTAAAGTTCTAGGGTAGGGCAAACAGAGACCCGATTAGATCATTTTATATTATGGTTAATTTAAGAATTGAGCGAAATTCTATCACATTCGTTCAATTTACGTCGCTCCTATTTCAGATAGCGTATTGGGCAAAGCGGCATCTCAAAGCGTATGAAATGGCGAATAAAATGCACTATTAAAGTTCTAGGCTTGGGCTAACAGAGATCCGATTAGATCATTTTACATTATGGTTAATAAAAGAATTCAGCGAAATTCTATCACATTTGTTCAACTTATATCGCTCCAATGTCAGATAGCGTATTAGGCTAAGCGGCATCTCAAAGCGCATGAAATGACGAGTAAAATGCACTATTAAAGTTCTAGGGTAGGGCAAACAGAGACCCGATTAGATCATTTTATATTATGGTTAATTTAAGAATTGAGCGAAATTGTATCACATTCGTTCAATTTACGTCGCTCCTATTTCAGATAGCGTATTGGGCAAAGCGGCATCTCAAAGCGCATGAAATGACGAGTACAATGCACTATTAAACTTCTAGGGTAGGGCAAGCAGAGACCCGATTAGATCATTTTATATTATGGTTAATTTAAGAATTCAGTAAAATTCTATCACATTCGTTCAATTTAGGTCGCTCCTATTTCAGATAGCGTATTGGGCTAAGCGGCATCTCAGAGCGCATGAAATGGCGAGTGAAATGCACTATAAGACTTCTATGCTAGGGCAATCAGAGACCCGATTAGATCATTTTATATTTTGGTTAATATAAGAATTCAGTGAAATTCTATCACATTTGTTCAATTTAGGTCGCTCGTATTTCAGATAGCGTATTGGGCAAAGCGGCATCTCAAAGCGTATGAAATGGCGAATAAAATGCACTAGTAAAGTTCTAGGCTAGGGCGAACAGAGATCCGATTAGATCATTTTACATTACGGTTAATAAAAGAATTCAGCGAAATTCTATCACATTTGTTCAACTTATATGGCTCCTATCTCGGATAGCGTATTAGGCTAGCGGCATCTCAAAGCGCATGAAGCGACGAGTAAAATGCACTATTAAAGTTCTAGGGTAGGGCAAACAGAGACCCGATTAGATCATTTTATATTATGGTTAATTTAAGAATTGAGCGAAATTCTATCACATTTGTTCAACTTACGTCGCTCCTATTGCAGATAGCGAACTGGGCTATGCGGCATCTTAAGGCGCGCGGAATGGCGAGTAAAATGCACTATTAAACTTCTATGCTAGGGCAATCAGAGACCCGATTAGATCATTTTATATTTTGGTTAATATAAGAATTCAGTGAAATTCTATCACATTTGTTCAATTTACGTCGCTCCTATTTCAGATAGCGTATTGGGCAAAGCGGCATCTCAAAGCGTATGAAATGGCGAATAAAATGCACTATTAAAGTTCTAGGCTCGGGCGAACAGAGATCCGATTAGATCATTTTACATTATGGTTAATAAAAGAATTCAGCGAAATTCTATCACATTCGTTCAACTTATATCGCTCCAATGTCAGATAGCGTATTAGGCTAAGCCGCATCTCAAAGCGCATGAAATGA
The DNA here is from genome assembly GCA_916610135.2 of Macropis europaea. Lineage (NCBI taxonomy): Eukaryota > Metazoa > Arthropoda > Insecta > Hymenoptera > Melittidae > Macropis > Macropis europaea. The sequence goes on along the minus strand of CAKAJE020001068.1, from coordinate 125,762 downwards.
CGAGTAAAATGCACTATTAAAGTTCTAGGGTAGGGCAAACAGAGACCCGATTAGATCATTTTATATTATGGTTAATTTAAGAATTGAGCGAAATTCTATCACATTCGTTCAATTTACGTCGCTCCTATTTCAGATAGCGTATTGGGCAAAGCGGCATATCAAAGCGCACGAAATGACGAGTAAAATGCACTATTAAACTTCTAGGGTAGGGCAAGCAGAGACCCGATTAGATCATTTTATAATATGGTTAATTTAAGAATTCAGTAAAATTCTATCACATTCGTTCAATTTAGGTCGCTCCTATTTCAGATAGCGTATTGGGCTATGCGGCATCTCAAAGCGCATGAAATGGCGAGTGAAATGCACTATAAGACTTCTATGCTAGGGCAATCAGAGACCCGATTAGATCATTTTATATTTTGGTTAATATAAGAATTCAGTGAAATTCTATCACATTTGTTCAATTTACGTCGCTCGTATTTCAGATCGCGTATTGGGCAAAGCGGCATCTCAAAGCGTATGAAATGGCGAATAAAATGCACTAGTAAAGTTCTAGGCTAGGGCGAACAGAGATCCGATTAGATCATTTTACATTACGGTTAATAAAAGAATTCAGCGAAATTCTATCACATTTGTTCAACTTATATGGCTCCTATCTCAGATAGCGTATTAGGCTAGCGGCATCTCAAAGCGCATGAAACGACGAGTAAAATGCACTATTAAAGTTCTAGGGTAGGGCAAACAGAGACCCGATTAGATCATTTTATATTATGGTTAATTAAAGAATTGAGCGAAATTCTATCACATTTGTTCAACTTACGTCGCTCCTATTGCAGATAGCGAACTGGGCTATGCGGCATCTTAAAGCGCTCGGAATGGCGAGTAAAATGCACTATTAAACTTCTATGCTAGGGCAATCAGAGACCCGATTAGATCATTTTATATTTTGGTTAATATAAGAATTCAGTGAAATTCTATCACATTTGTTCAATTTACGTCGCTCCTATTTCAGATAGCGTATTGGGCAAAGCGGCATCTCAAAGCGTATGAAATGACGAATAAAATGCACTATTAAAGTTCTAGGCTCGGGCGAACAGAGATCCGATTAGATCATTTTACATTATGGTTAATAAAAGAATTCAGCGAAATTCTATCACATTTGTTCAACTTATATCGCTCCAATGTCAGATAGCGTATTAGGCTAAGCGGCATCTCAAAGCGCATGAAACGACGAGTAAAATGCACTATTAAAGTTCTAGGGTAGGGCAAACAGAGACCCGATTAGATCATTTTATATTATGGTTAATTTAAGAATTGAGCGAAATTCTATCACATTTGTTCAACTTACGTCGCTCCTATTGCAGATAGCGAACTGGGCTATGCGGCATCTTAAAGCGCTCGGAATGGCGAGTAAAATGCACTATTAAACTTCTATGCTAGGGCAATCAGAGACCCGATTAGATCATTTTATATTTTGGTTAATATAAGAATTCAGTGAAATTCTAGAACATTTGTTCAATTTACGTCGCTCGTATTTCAGATAGCGTATTGGGCAAAGCGGCATCTCAAAGCGTATGAAATGGCGAATAAAATGCACTAGTAAAGTTCTAGGCTAGGGCGAACAGAGATCCGATTAGATCATTTTACATTACGGTTAATAAAAGAATTCAGCGAAATTCTATCACATTTGTTCAACTTATATGGCTCCTATCTCAGATAGCGTATTAGGCTAGCGGCATCTCAAAGCGCATGAAACGACGAGTAAAATGCACTATTAAAGTTCTAGGGTAGGGCAAACAGAGACCCGATTAGATCATTTTATATTATGGTTAATTTAAGAATTGAGCGAAATTCTATCACATTTGTTCAACTTACGTCGCTCCTATTGCAGATAGCGAACTGGGCTATGCGGCATCTTAAGGCGCTCGGAATGGCGAGTAAAATGCACTATTAAACTTCTATGCTATGGCAATCAGAGACCCGATTAGATCATTTTATATTTTGGTTAATATAAGAATTCAGTGAAATTCTATCACATTTGTTCAATTTACGTCGCTCCTATTTCAGATAGCGTATTGGGCAAAGCGGCATCTCAAAGCGTATGAAATGACGAATAAAATGCTCTATTAAAGTTCTAGGCTCGGGCGAACAGAGATCCGATTAGATCATTTTACATTATGGTTAATAAAAGAATTCAGCGAAATTCTATCACATTTGTTCAACTTATATCGCTCCAATGTCAGATAGCGTATTAGGCTAAGCGGCAACTAAAAGCGCATGAAATGACGAGTAAAATGCACTATTAAAGTTGTAGGGTATGGCAAACAGAGACCCGATTAGATCATTTTATATTATGGTTAATTTAAGAATTGAGCGAAATTCTATCACATTCGTTCAATTTACGTCGCTCCTATTTCAGATAGCGTATTGGGCAAAGCGGCATCTCAAAGCGTATGAAATGGCGAATAAAATGCACTATTAAAGTTCTAGGGTAGGGCAAGCAGAGACCCGATTAGATCATTTTATAATATGGTTAATTTAAGAATTCAGTAAAATTCTATCACATTCGTTCCATTTAGGTCGCTCCTATTTCAGATAGCGTATTGGGCTATGCGGCATCTCAAAGCGCATGAAATGGCGAGTGAAATGCACTATAAGACTTCTATGCTAGGGCAATCAGAGACCCGATTAGATCATTTTATATTTTGGTTAATATAAGAATTCAGTGAAATTCTATCACATTTGTTCAATTTACGTCGCTCGTATTTCAGATCGCGTATTGGGCAAAGCGGCATCTCAAAACGTATGAAATGGCGAATAAAATGCACTAGTAAAGTTCTAGGCTAGGGCGAACAGAGATCCGATTAGATCATTTTACATTACGGTTAATAAAAGAATTCAGCGAAATTCTATCACATTTGTTCAACTTATATGGCTCCTATCTCAGATAGCGTATTAGGCTAGCGGCATCTCAAAGCGCATGAAACGACGAGTAAAATGCACTATTAAAGTTCTAGGGTAGGGCAAACAGAGACCCGATTAGATCATTTTATATTATGGTTAATTTAAGAATTGAGCGAAATTCTATCACATTTGTTCAACTTACGTCGCTCCTATTGCAGATAGCGAACTGGGCTATGCGGCATCTTAAAGCGCTCGGAATGGCGAGTAAAATGCACTATTAAACTTCTATGCTAGGGCGATCAGAGACCCGATTAGATCATTTTATATTTTGGTTAATATAAGAATTCAGCGAAATTCTATCACATTTGTTCAATTTACGTCGCTCCTATTTCAGATAGCGTATTGGGCAAAGCGGCATCTCAAAGCGTATGAAATGACGAATAAAATGCACTATTAAAGTTCTAGGCTCGGGCGAACAGAGATCCGGTTAGATCATTTTACATTATGGTTAATAAAAGAATTCAGCGAAATTCTATCACATTTGTTCAACTTATATCGCTCCAATGTCAGATAGCGTATTAGGCTAAGCGGCATCTCAAAGCGCATGAAATGACGAGTAAAATGCACTATTAAAGTTCTAGGGTAGGGCAAACAGAGACCCGATTAGATCATTTTATATTATGGTTAATTTAAGAATTGAGCGAAATTCTATCACATTCGTTCAATTTACGTCGCTCCTATTTCAGATAGCGTATTGGGCAAAGCGGCATCTCAAAGCGTATGAAATGGCGAATAAAATGCACTATTAAAGTTCTAGGCTCGGGTGAACAGAGATCCGATTAGATCATTTTACATTATGGTTAATAAAAGAATTCAGCGAAATTCTATCACATTTGTTCAACTTATATCGCTCCAATGTCAGATAGCGTATTAGGCTAAGCGGCATCTCAAACAGCATGAAATGACGAGTAAAATGCACTATTAAAGTTCTAGGGTAGGGCAAACAGAGACCAGATTAGATCATTTTATATTATGGTTAATTTAAGAATTGAGAGAAATTCTACCACATTCGTTCAATTTACGTCGCTCCTATTTCAGATAGCGTATTGGGCAAAGCGGCATCTCAAAGCGCATGAAATGACGAGTAAAATGCACTATTAAACTTCTAGGGTAGGGCAAACAGAGACCCGATTAGATCATTTTATATTATGGTTAATTTAAGTATTGAGCGAAATTCTATCACATTTGTTCAACTTACGTCGCTTCTAATTTAGATGGCGTACTGGGCTAGGCGGCATCTTAAAGCGCGTGGAATGGTGAGTAAAATGCACTGCTCAACTTCTATGATAGGGCAATCAGAGACCCGATTAGATCATTTTATATTTTGGTTAATATAAGAATTCAGTGAAATTCTATCACATTTGTTCAATTTACGTCGCTCCTATTTCAGATAGCGTATTGGGCAAAGCGGCATCTCAAAGCGTATGAAATGACGAATAAAATGCACTATTAAAGTTCTAGGCTCGGGCGAACAGAGATCCGGTTAGATCATTTTACATTATGGTTAATAAAAGAATTCAGCGAAATTCTATCACATTTGTTCAACTTATATCGCTCCAATGTCAGATAGCGTATTAGGCTAAGCGGCATCTCAAAGCGCATGAAATGACGAGTAAAATGCACTATTAAAGTTCTAGGGTAGGGCAAACAGAGACCCGATTAGATCATTTTATATTATGGTTAATTTAAGAATTGAGCGAAATTGTATCACATTCGTTCAATTTACGTCGCTCCTATTTCAGATAGCGTATTGGGCAAAGCGGCATCTCAAAGCGCATGAAATGACGAGTACAATGCACTATTAAACTTCTAGGGTAGGGCAAGCAGAGACCCGATTAGATCATTTTATATTATGGTTAATTTAAGAATTCAGTAAAATTCTATCACATTCGTTCAATTTAGGTCGCTCCTATTTCAGATAGCGTATTGGGCTAAGCGGCATCTCAGAGCGCATGAAATGGCGAGTGAAATGCACTATAAGACTTCTATGCTAGGGCAATCAGAGACCCGATTAGATCATTTTATATTTTGGTTAATATAAGAATTCAGTGAAATTCTATCACATTTGTTCAATTTAGGTCGCTCGTATTTCAGATAGCGTATTGGGCAAAGCGGCATCTCAAAGCGTATGAAATGGCGAATAAAATGCACTAGTAAAGTTCTAGGCTAGGGCGAACAGAGATCCGATTAGATCATTTTACATTACGGTTAATAAAAGAATTCAGCGAAATTCTATCACATTTGTTCAACTTATATGGCTCCTATCTCAGATAGCGTATTAGGCTAGCGGCATCTCAAAGCGCATGAAGCGACGAGTAAAATGCACTATTAAAGTTCTAGGGTAGGGCAAACAGAGACCCGATTAGATCATTTTATATTATGGTTAATTTAAGAATTGAGCGAAATTCTATCACATTTGTTCAACTTACGTCGCTCCTATTGCAGATAGCGAACTGGGCTATGCGGCATCTTAAGGCGCGCGGAATGGCGAGTAAAATGCACTATTAAACTTCTATGCTAGGGCAATCAGAGACCCGATTAGATCATTTTATATTTTGGTTAATATAAGAATTCAGTGAAATTCTATCACATTTGTTCAATTTACGTCGCTCCTATTTCAGATAGCGTATTGGGCAAAGCGGCATCTCAAAGCGTATGAAATGGCGAATAAAATGCACTATTAAAGTTCTAGGCTCGGGCGAACAGAGATCCGATTAGATCATTTTACATTATGGTTAATAAAAGAATTCAGCGAAATTCTATCACATTCGTTCAACTTATATCGCTCCAATGTCAGATAGCGTATTAGGCTAAGCCGCATCTCAAAGCGCATGAAATGACGAGTAAAATGCACTATTAAAGTTCTAGGGTAGGGCAAACAGAGACCCGATTAGATCATTTTATATTATGGTTAATTTAAGAATTGAGCGAAATTCTATCACATTCGTTCAATTTACGTCGCTCCTATTTCAGATAGCGTATTGGGCAAAGCGGCATATCAAAGCGCACGAAATGACGAGTAAAATGCACTATTAAACTTCTAGGGTAGGGCAAGCAGAGACCCGATTAGATCATTTTATAATATGGTTAATTTAAGAATTCAGTAAAATTCTATCACATTCGTTCAATTTAGGTCGCTCCTATTTCAGATAGCGTATTGGGCTATGCGGCATCTCAAAGCGCATGAAATGGCGGGTGAAATGCACTATAAGACTTCTATGCTAGGGCAATCAGAGACCCGATTAGATCATTTTATATTTTGGTTAATATAAGAATTCAGTGAAATTCTATCACATTTGTTCAATTTACGTCGCTCGTATTTCAGATCGCGTATTGGGCAAAGCGGCATCTCAAAGCGTATGAAATGGCGAATAAAATGCACTAGTAAAGTTCTAGGCTAGGGCGAACAGAGATCCGATTAGATCATTTTACATTACGGTTAATAAAAGAATTCAGCGAAATTCTATCACATTTGTTCAACTTATATGGCTCCTATCTCAGATAGCGTATTAGGCTAGCGGCATCTCAAAGCGCATGAAACGACGAGTAAAATGCACTATTAAAGTTCTAGGGTAGGGCAAACAGAGACCCGATTAGATCATTTTATATTATGGTTAATTAAAGAATTGAGCGAAATTCTATCACATTTGTTCAACTTACGTCGCTCCTATTGCAGATAGCGAACTGGGCTATGCGGCATCTTAAAGCGCTCGGAATGGCGAGTAAAATGCACTATTAAACTTCTATGCTAGGGCAATCAGAGACCCGATTAGATCATTTTATATTTTGGTTAATATAAGAATTCAGTGAAATTCTATCACATTTGTTCAATTTACGTCGCTCCTATTTCAGATAGCGTATTGGGCAAAGCGGCATCTCAAAGCGTATGAAATGACGAATAAAATGCACTATTAAAGTTCTAGGCTCGGGCGAACAGAGATCCGATTAGATCATTTTACATTATGGTTAATAAAAGAATTCAGCGAAATTCTATCACATTTGTTCAACTTATATCGCTCCAATGTCAGATAGCGTATTAGGCTAAGCGGCATCTCAAAGCGCATGAAACGACGAGTAAAATGCACTATTAAAGTTCTAGGGTAGGGCAAACAGAGACCCGATTAGATCATTTTATATTATGGTTAATTTAAGAATTGAGCGAAATTCTATCACATTTGTTCAACTTACGTCGCTCCTATTGCAGATAGCGAACTGGGCTATGCGGCATCTTAAGGCGCTCGGAATGGCGAGTAAAATGCACTATTAAACTTCTATGCTATGGCAATCGGAGACCCGATTAGATCATTTTATATTTTGGTTAATATAAGAATTCAGTGAAATTCTATCACATTTGTTCAATTTACGTCGCTCCTATTTCAGATAGCGTATTGGGCAAAGCGGCATCTCAAAGCGTATGAAATGACGAATAAAATGCTCTATTAAAGTTCTAGGCTCGGGCGAACAGAGATCCGATTAGATCATTTTACATTATGGTTAATAAAAGAATTCAGCGAAATTCTATCACATTTGTTCAACTTATATCGCTCCAATGTCAGATAGCGTATTAGGCTAAGCGGCAACTAAAAGCGCATGAAATGACGAGTAAAATGCACTATTAAAGTTGTAGGGTAGGGCAAACAGAGACCCGATTAGATCATTTTATATTATGGTTAATTTAAGAATTGAGCGAAATTCTATCACATTCGTTCAATTTACGTCGCTCCTATTTCAGATAGCGTATTGGGCAAAGCGGCATCTCAAAGCGTATGAAATGGCGAATAAAATGCACTATTAAAGTTCTAGGGTAGGGCAAGCAGAGACCCGATTAGATCATTTTATATTATGGTTAATTTAAGAATTCAGCAAAATTCTATCACATTCGTTCAATTTAGGTCGCTCCTATTTCAGATAGCGTATTGGGCTATGCGGCATCTCAAAGCGCATGAAATGGCGAGTGAAATGCACTATAAGACTTCTATGCTAGGGCAATCAGAGACCCGATTAGATCATTTTATATTTTGGTTAATATAAGAATTCAGTGAAATTCTATCACATTTGTTCAATTTACGTCGCTCGTATTTCAGATCGCGTATTGGGCAAAGCGGCATCTCAAAACGTATGAAATGGCGAATAAAATGCACTAGTAAAGTTCTAGGCTAGGGCGAACAGAGATCCGATTAGATCATTTTACATTACGGTTAATAAAAGAATTCAGCGAAATTCTATCACATTTGTTCAACTTATATGGCTCCTATCTCAGATAGCGTATTAGGCTAGCGGCATCTCAAAGCGCATGAAACGACGAGTAAAATGCACTATTAAAGTTCTAGGGTAGGGCAAACAGAGACCCGATTAGATCATTTTATATTATGGTTAATTTAAGAATTGAGCGAAATTCTATCACATTTGTTCAACTTACGTCGCTCCTATTGCAGATAGCGAACTGGGCTATGCGGCATCTTAAAGCGCTCGGAATGGCGAGTAAAATGCACTATTAAACTTCTATGCTAGGGCGATCAGAGACCCGATTAGATCATTTTATATTTTGGTTAATATAAGAATTCAGCGAAATTCTATCACATTTGTTCAATTTACGTCGCTCCTATTTCAGATAGCGTATTGGGCAAAGCGGCATCTCAAAGCGTATGAAATGACGAATAAAATGCACTATTAAAGTTCTAGGCTCGGGCGAACAGAGATCCGATTAGATCATTTTACATTATGGTTAATAAAAGAATTCAGCGAAATTCTATCACATTTGTTCAACTTATATCGCTCCAATGTCAGATAGCGTATTAGGCTAAGCGGCATCTCAAAGCGCATGAAATGACGAGTAAAATGCACTATTAAAGTTCTAGGGTAGGGCAAACAGAGACCCGATTAGATCATTTTATATTATGGTTAATTTAAGAATTGAGCGAAATTCTATCACATTCGTTCAATTTACGTCGCTCCTATTTCAGATAGCGTATTGGGCAAAGCGGCATCTCAAAGCGTATGAAATGGCGAATAAAATGCACTATTAAAGTTCTAGGCTCGGGCGAACAGAGATCCGATTAGATCATTTTACATTATGGTTAATAAAAGAATTCAGCGAAATTCTATCACATTTGTTCAACTTATATCGCTCCAATGTCAGATAGCGTATTAGGCTAAGCGGCATCTCAAACAGCATGAAATGACGAGTAAAATGCACTATTAAAGTTCTAGGGTAGGGCAAACAGAGACCAGATTAGATCATTTTATATTATGGTTAATTTAAGAATTGAGAGAAATTCTACCACATTCGTTCAATTTACGTCGCTCCTATTTCAGATAGCGTATTGGGCAAAGCGGCATCTCAAAGCGCATGAAATGACGAGTAAAATGCACTATTAAACTTCTAGGGTAGGGCAAACAGAGACCCGATTAGATCATTTTATATTATGGTTAATTTAAGTATTGAGCGAAATTCTATCACATTTGTTCAACTTACGTCGCTTCTAATTTAGATGGCGTACTGGGCTAGGCGGCATCTTAAAGCGCGTGGAATGGTGAGTAAAATGCACTGCTCAACTTCTATGATAGGGCAATCAGAGACCCGATTAGATCATTTTATATTTTGGTTAATATAAGAATTCAGTGAAATTCTATCACATTTGTTCAATTTACGTCGCTCCTATTTCAGATAGCGTATTGGGCAAAGCGGCATCTCAAAGCGTATGAAATGACGAATAAAATGCACTATTAAAGTTCTAGGCTCGGGCGAACAGAGATCCGGTTAGATCATTTTACATTATGGTTAATAAAAGAATTCAGCGAAATTCTATCACATTTGTTCAACTTATATCGCTCCAATGTCAGATAGCGTATTAGGCTAAGCGGCATCTCAAAGCGCATGAAATGACGAGTAAAATGCACTATTAAAGTTCTAGGGTAGGGCAAACAGAGACCCGATTAGATCATTTCATATTATGGTTAATTTAAGAATTGAGCGAAATTCTATCACATTCGTTCAATTTACGTCGCTCCTATTTCAGATAGCGTATTGGGCAAAGCGGCATCTCAAAGCGTATGAAATGGCGAATAAAATGCACTATTAAAGTTCTAGGCTCGGGCGAACAGAGATCCGGTTAGATCATTTTACATTATGGTTAATAAAAGAATTCAGCGAAATTCTATCACATTTGTTCAACTTATATCGCTCCAATGTCAGATAGCGTATTAGGCTAAGCGGCATCTCAAACAGCATGAAATGACGAGTAAAATGCACTATTAAAGTTCTAGGGTAGGGCAAACAGAGACCAGATTAGATCATTTTATATTATGGTTAATTTAAGAATTGAGAGAAATTCTACCACATTCCTTCAATTTACGTCGCTCCTATTTCAGATAGCGTATTGGGCAAAGCGGCATCTCAAAGCGCATGAAATGACGAGTAAAATGCACTATTAAACTTCTAGGGTAGGGCAAACAGAGACCCGATTAGATCATTTTATATTATGGTTAATTTAAGAATTGAACGAAATTCTATCACATTTGTTCAACTTACGTCGCTTCTAATTTAGATGGCGTACTGGGCTAGGCGGCATCTTAAAGCGCGTGGAATGGTGAGTAAAATGCACTGCTCAACTTCTATGATAGGGCAATCAGAGACCCGATTAGATCATTTTATATTTTGTTTAATATAAGATTTCAGGGAAATTCTATCACATTTGTTTAATTTACGTCGCTCCTATTCCAGATAGCGTACTGGGATAGGCGGCATCTTAAAGCGCGTGGAATGCCGAGTAAAATCCACTATTATACTTCTAGGCTAGGGCGAACAGAGACCAGATTAGATCATTTTACATTCTGGTTAATAAAAGAATTCAGCGAAATTGTATCGCATTTGTTCAACTTACGTCGCTCCTATTTCAGATAGCGTATTGGGCTATGCGGCATCTCAAAGCGCATGAAATGGCGAGTAAAATTCACTATTAGATTTCTATGGTAGGGCGTACAGAGACCCGATTAGATCATTTTATATTATGGTTAATTTAAGAATTCAGCAATATTCTATCACATTTGTTCAATTTACGTCGCTCCTATTTCAGATACCGTACTGGGCTCGGCGGCATCTTAAAGCGCGTGGAATGGCGAGTAAAATGCACTGCTAAACTTCTATGAAAGGGCAATCAGAGACCCGATTAGATCATTTTATATTTTGTTTAATATAAGATTTCAGGGAAATTCTATCACATTTGTTTAATTTACGTCGCTCCTATTTCAGATAGCGTATTGGGCGAAGCGGCATCTCAAAGCGCATGAAATGGCGACTAAAATGCACTATCAAACTTCTAGGATAAGGCAAACAGAGACCCGATTAGATCATTTTATATTACGGTTAATATAAGAATTCAGCGTAATTCTATCACATTTGTTCAACTTACGTCGCTCCTATTTCAGATAGCGTACTGGGCTAGGCGGCATCTTAAAGCGCGTGGAATGGCGAGTAGAATGCACTATTAAACTTGTAGGATAAGGCAAACAGAGACCCGATTAGATCATTTTATATTACGGTTAATATAAGAATTCGGCGTAATTCTATCACATTTGTTCAATTTACGTCGCTGCTATTTCAGATAGCTTATTGTGCTTAGCGGCATCTCAAAGCGCATGAAATGACGAGTGAAATGCACTATTAAACTTCTAGGATGAGGCAAACAGAGACCCGATTAGATCATTTTATATTTTGGTTAATATAAGAATTCAGCGATATTCTATCACACTTGTTCAATTTACGTCGCTCCTATTTCAGATAGCGTATTGGGCTAAGCGGCATTTCAAAGCGCATGAAATGGCGAGTAAAATGCCCTATTAAACTTCTAGGATAAGGCAAACAGAGACACGATTAGATCATTTTATATTATGGTTAATTTAAGATGGCAGCAAAATTTTATCACATTTGTTCAATTTACGTCGCTCCTATTTCAGATAGCGTACTGGGCTAGGCGGCATCTTAAAGCGCGTGGAATGGCGAGTAAAATGCACTGCTAAACTTCTATGAAAGGGCAATCAGAGGCCCGATTAGATCATTTTATATTTTGTTTAATATAAGATTTCAGGGAAATTCTATCACATTTGTTCAATTTACGTCGCTCCTATTTCAGATAGCGTATTGGGCGAAGCGGCATCTCAAAGCGCATGAAATGGCGACTAAAATGCACTATTAAACTTCTAGGGTAGGGCAAGCAGAGACCCGATTAGATCATTTTATATTATGGTTAATTTAAGAATTCAGCAAAATTCTATCACATTTGTTCAATTTACGTCGCTCCTATTTCAGATAGCGTATTGGGCTAAGCGACATCTCAAAGCGCATGAAATGGCGAGTAAAATGAACTATTAAACTTCTAGGGTAGGGCAAGCAGAGACCCGATTACATCATCTAATATTATGGTTAATTTAAGAATTCAGCAAAATTCTATCACATTTGTTCAATTTACGTCGCTCCTAATTTAGATAGCGTACTGGGCTAGGCGGCATCTTAAAGCGCGTGGAATGGCGAGTAAAATGCACTGCTAAACATCTATGATAGGGCAATCAGAGAACCGATTAGATCATTTTATATTTTGTTTAATATAAGATTTCAGGGAAATTCTATCACATTTGTAAAATTTACGTCGCTCCTATTACAGATAGCTTATTGGGCTTAGCGGCATCTCAAAGCGCATGAAATGACGAGTGAAATGCACTATTAAACTTCTAGGGTAGGCCAAACAGAGACCCGATTAGATCATTTTATATTATGGTTAATTTAAGAATTCAGCAAAATTCTATCACATTTGTTCAACTTACGTCGCTCCTATTTCAGATAGCGTATTGGGCTAAGCGGCACCTCAAAGCGCATGAAATGGAGAGTGAAATGCACTATTAAACTTCTAGGGTAGGGCGAACAGAGACCCGATTGGATCATTTTACATTAAGGTTTATATAAGAATTCACGGAAATTCTATCACATTTGTTCAATTTACGTCGCTCCTATTCCAGATACCGCATTGGGCTAAGCGGCATCCCAAAGCGCATGAAATGGCGAGTAAAATGCACTATTAAACTTCTAGGGTAGGGCAAACAGAGACCCGATTAGATCATTTTATATTATGGTTAATTTAAGAATTCAGCAAAATTCTATCACATTTGTTCAACTTACGTCGCTCCTATTTCAGATAGCGTACTGGGCTAGGCGGCAGCTTAAAGCGCGTGGAATGGCGAGTAAAATGCACTACTAAACTTCTATGATAGGGCAATCAGAAACCCGATTAGATCATTTTATATTTTGTTTAATGTAAGATTTCACGGAAATTCTATCACATTTGTTCAATTTACGTCGCTCCTATTTCAGATAGCGTATTGGGCTATGCGGCATCTCAAAGTGCATGAAATGGCGAGTAAAATGCACTATTAAACTTCTAGGGTAGGGCAGACAGAGACCTGATGAGATCATTTTATATTATGGTTAATTTAAGAATTCAGGGGAATTCTATCACATTTGTTCAAATTACGTCGCTCCTATTTCAGATAGCGTATTGGGCTAAGCGGCCTCTAGAAGCGCATGAAATGGCGAGTAAAATGCGCTATTAAACTTCTAGGATAAGGCAAACGGAGACCCGATTAGTTCATTTTATATTACGGTTAATATAAGAATTCAGCGTAATTCTATCACACTTGTTCATCTTATGTCGCTCCTATTTCAGATAGCCTACTGACCTAGGCGGCATCTTAAAGCGCGTGGAAGGGCGAGTAAAATGCACTACTAAACTTCTATGATAGAGCAATCAGAGACCCGATTAGATCATATTATATTTTGTTTAATATAAGATTTCAGGGAAATTCTATCACATTTGTTCAATTTACGTCGCTCCTATTTCAGATAGCGTATTGGGCTAAGCGGCATCAGAAAGCACATGAAATGGCGAACAAAATGCACTATTAAACTTCTAGGCTATGGCGAACAGAGATCAGATTAGATCATTTTATATTTTGGTTAACATAAGAATTCTGCGAAATTCTATCACATTTGTTCAATTTACGTCGCTCCTATTTCAGATAGCTTATTGGGCTTAGCGGCATTTCAAAGCGCATGAAGTGACGAGTGAAATGCACTATTAAACTTCTAGGGTAGGGCAAACAGAGACCCGATTAGATCATTTTATATTATGGTTAATTTAAGAATTCAGCGAAATTCTATCACATTTGTTCAATTTACGTCGATCCTATTTCAGATAGCGTACTGGGCTAGGCGGCATCTTAAAGCGGGTGGAATGGCGAGTAGAATGCACTATTAAAATTCTATGGTAGGGCAAACAGAGACTCGATTAGATCATTTTACATTAATGTTAATGAAAGAATTCAGCGAAATTCTATCACATTTGTTCAACTTACGTCGCTCCTATTTCAGATAGCGTATTGGGCTAAGCGGCACCTCAAAGCGCATGAAATGGCGAGTGAAATGCACTATTAAACTTCTAGGGTAGGGCGAACAGAGACCCGATTGGATCATTTTACATTAAGGTTTATATAAGAATTCACGGAAATTCTATCACATTTGTTCAATTTACGTCGCTCCTATTTCAGATAGCGTATTGGGCTAAGCGGCCTGTCAAAGCGCATGAAATGGTGCGTAAAATGCGCTATTAAACTTCTAGGATAAGGCAAACGCAGACCCGATTAGTTCATTTTATATTACGGTTAATATAAGAATTCAGCGTAATTCTATCACATTTGTTCATCTTATGTCGCTGCTATTTCAGATAGCTTATTGGGCTTAGCGACATTTCAAAGCGCATGAAGTGACGAGTGAAATGCACTATTAAACTTCTAGGGTAGGGCAAGCGGAGACCCGATTAGATCATTTTATATTATGGTTAATTTAAGAATTCAGCGAAATTCTATCACATTTGTTCCATTTACGTCGCTCCAATTTCAGATAGCGTATTGGGCTAAGCGGCATCTCAAAGCGCATGAAATGGCGAATAAAATGCACTATTAAACTTCTAGGCTAGGGTGAACAGAGACCCGAGCAGATCATTTTACATTATGGTTAATAAAAGAATTCAGCGTAATTCTATCACATTTGTTCATCTTACGTCGCTCCTATTTCAGATAGCGTATTGGGCTAAGCGGCATCTCAAGGCGCATGAAATCGCGAGTGAAATGCACTATTAGACTTCTATGGTAGGGCGAACAGAGACCCGATTGGATCATTTTACATTAAGGTTAATATAAGAATTCACGGAAATTCTATCACATTTGTTCAATTTACGTCGCTCCTATTCCAGATAGCGCATTGGGCTAAGCGGCATCTCAAAGCGCATGAAATGGCGAGTAAAATGCGCTATTAAACTTCTAGGATAAGGCAAACAGAGACCCGATTAGATCATTTTATATTATGGTTAATTTAAGAATTCAGCAAGATTCTATCACATTTGTTGAATTTACGTCGCTCCTATTTCAGATAGCGTACTGGGCTAGGCGGCATCTTAAAGCGCGTGGAATGGCGAGTAAAATGCACTGTTAAACTTCTATGATAGGGCAGTCAGAGACCCGATTAGATCATTTTATATTATAGTTAATTTAAGAATTCAGCGAAATTCTATCACATTTGTTCAATTTACGTCGCTCCTATTTCAGATAGCGTATTGGGCTAAGCGGCCTCTCAAAGCGCATGAAATGGCGAGTGAAATGCACTATAAGACTTCTATGGTAGGGCGAACAGAGACCAGATTAGATCATTTTACATTCTGGTTAATAAAATAATTCAGCGAAATTCTATCACATTTGTTCAACTTTCGTCGCTCCTATTTCAGATAGCGTATTGAGCTAAGCGGCATCTCGAAGCGCATGAAATGGCGAGTAAAATGCACTATTAAACTTCTAGGGTAGGGCAAACAGAGACCCGATTAGATCATTTTATATTATGGTTAATTTAAGAATTCAGCAAAATTCTATCACATTTGTTCAATTTACGTCGCTCCTATTTCAGATAGCGTACTGGGCTAGGCGGCATCTTAAAGCGCGTGGAATGGCGAGTAAAATGCACTGTTAAACTTCTATGATAGGGCAGTCAGAGACCCGATTAGATCATTTTATTTTATAGTTAATTTAAGAATTCAGCGAAATTCTATCACATTTGTTCAATTTACGTCGCTCCTATTTCAGATAGCGTATTGGGCTAAGCGGCATATCAAAGCGCATGAAATGGCGAGCAAACTGCACTATTAAACTTCTAGGGTAGGGCAAACAGAGACCCGATTAGATCATTTTATACTTTGGTTAATGTAAGATTTCACGGAAATTCTATCACGTTTGTTCAATTTACGTCGCTCCTATTTCAGATAGCGTATTGGGCTATGCGGCATCTCAAAGCGCATGAAATGGCGAGTAAAATGCACTATTAAACTTCTAGGGTAGGGCAAACAGAGACCTGATGAGATCATTTTATATTATGGTTAATTTAAGAATTCAGGGGAATTCTATCACATTTGTTCAATTTACGTCGCTCCTATTTCAGATAGCGTATTGGGCTAAGCGGCCTCTAGAAGCGCATGAAATGGCGAGTAAAATGCGCTATTAAACTTCTAGCATAAGGCAAACGGAGACCCGATTAGTTCATTTTATATTACGGTTAATATAAGAATTCAGCGTAATTCTATCACACTTGTTCATCTTATGTCGCTCCTATTTCAGATAGCCTACTAACCTAGGCGGCATCTTAAAGCGCGTGGAAGGGCGAGTAAAATGCACTACTAAACTTCTATGATAGAGCAATCAGAGACCCGATTAGATCATATTATATTTTGTTTAATATAAGATTTCAGGGAAATTCTATCACATTTGTTCAATTTACGTCGCTCCTATTTCAGATAGCGTATTGGGCTAAGCGGCATCAGAAAGCACATGAAATGGCGAACAAAATGCACTATTAAACTTCTAGGCTATGGCGAACAGAGATCAGATTAGATCATTTTATATTTTGGTTAACATAAGAATTCTGCGAAATTCTATCACATTTGTTCAATTTACGTCGCTCCTATTTCAGATAGCTTATTGGGCTTAGCGGCATTTCAAAGCGCATGAAGTGACGAGTGAAATGCACTATTAAACTTCTAGGGTAGGGCAAACAGAGACCCGATTAGATCATTTTATATTATGGTTAATTTAAGAATTCAGCGAAATTCTATCACATTTGTTCAATTTACGTCGATCCTATTTCAGATAGCGTACTGGGCTAGGCGGCATCTTAAAGCGGGTGGAATGGCGAGTAGAATGCACTATTAAAATTCTATGGTAGGGCAAACAGAGTCTCGATTAGATCATTTTACATTAATGTTAATGAAAGAATTCAGCGAAATTCTATCACATTTGTTCAACTTACGTCGCTCCTATTTCAGATAGCGTATTGGGCTAAGCGGCACCTCAAAGCGCATGAAATGGCGAGTGAAATGCACTATTAAACTTCTAGGGTAGGGCGAACAGAGACCCGATTGGATCATTTTACATTAAGGTTTATATAAGAATTCACGGAAATTCTATCACATTTTTCAATTTACGTCGCTCCTATTTCAGATAGCGTATTGGGCTAAGCGGCCTGTCAAAGCGCATGAAATGGTGCGTAAAATGCGCTATTAAACTTCTAGGATAAGGCAAACGCAGACCCGATTAGTTCATTTTATATTACGGTTAATATAAGAATTCAGCGTAATTCTAACACATTTGTTCATCTTATGTCGCTGCTATTTCAGATAGCTTATTGGGCTTAGCGGCATTTCAAAGCGCATGAAGTGACGAGTGAAATGCACTATTAGACTTCTAGGGTAGGGCAAGCGGAGACCCGATTAGATCATTTTATATTATGGTTAATTTAAGAATTCAGCGAAATTCTATCACATTTGTTCCATTTACGTCGCTCCAATTTCAGATAGCGTATTGGGCTAAGCGGCATCTCAAAGCGCATGAAATGGCGAATAAAATGCACTATTAAACTTCTAGGCTAGGGTGAACAGAGACCCGAGCAGATCATTTTACATTATGGTTAATAAAAGAATTCAGCGTAATTCTATCACATTTGTTCATCTTACGTCGCTGCTATTTCAGATACCGTACTGGGCTAGGCGGCATCTTAAAGCGCGTGGAATGGCGAGTAAAATGCACTACTAATCTTCTATGATAGGGCAATCAGAGACCCGAATAGATCATTTTATATTTTGTTTAATATAAGATTTCAGGGAAATTCTATCACATTTGTTCAATTTACGTCGCTCCTATTTCAGATAGCGTATCGGGCTAAGCGGCAACTGAAAGCGCATGAAATGACGAGTGAAATGCACTATTAAACTTCTAGGGTAGGGCGAACACAGACCCGATTAGATCATTTTACATTAAGGTTAATATAAGAATTCAGGGAAATTCTATCACATTTGTTCAATTTACGTCGCTCCTATTTCAGATAGCGTATTGGGCTACGCGGCATCACAAAGCGCATGAAATGGCGAATAAAATGCACTATTAAACTTCTAGGCTAGGGCGAACAGAGACCCGATTAGATCATTTTACATTCTGGTTAATAAAATAATTCAGCGAAATTCTATCACATTTGTTCAACTTTCGTTGCTCCTATTTCAGATAGCGTATTGGGTTAAGCGGCATCTCAAAGCGCATGAAATGGCGAGTAAAATGCACTATTAAACTTCTAGGGTAGGGCAAACAGAGACCCGATTAGATCATTTTATATTATGGTTAATTTAAGAATTCAGCAAAATTCTATCACATTTGTTCAATTTACGTCGCTCCTATTTCGGATAGCGTACTGGGCTAGGCTGCATCCTAAAGCGCGTGGAGTGGCGAGTAAAATGCACTGTTAAACTTCAATGATAGGGCAGTCAGAGACCCGATTAGATCATTTTATATTTTGTTTAATATAAGATTTCAGGGAAATCCTATCACATTTGTTCTATTTACGTCGCTCCTATTTCCGTTAGCGTATTGGGCTAACCGGCATCTCAAAGCGCATGAAATGGCGAATAAAATGGACTATTAAACTTCTAGGGTAGGGCAAACAGAGACCCGATTAGATCATTTTATATTACGGTTAATATAAGAATTCAGCGTAATTCTATCACATTTCTTCAAATTACGTCGCTCCTATTTCAGATAGCGTACTGGGCTGGCCGGCATCTTAAAGCGCGTGGAATGGCGAGTAAAATGCACTATTAAACTTCTATGATAGGGCAATCAGTGACCTGATTAGACCATTTTATATTATAGTTAATTTACGAATTCAGCGAAATTCTATCACATTTGTTCAATTTACGTCGCTCCTATTTCAGATAGCGTATTGGGCTAACCGGCATCTCAAAGCGCATGAAATGGCGAGCAAAATGCACTATTAAACTTCTAGGGTAGGGCAAACAGAGACCCGATTAGATCATTTTAAATTTTTGTGAATATATGAATTCAGCGAAATTCTATCACATTTGTTCAATTTACGTCGCTCATATTTCCGATAGCGTATTGGGCTAAGCGGCATCTGAAAGCGCATGAAATGGCGAGTAAAATGCACTATTAAACTTCTAGGGTAGGGCAATCAGTGACCCGATTAGATCATTTTATATTACAGTTAATTTAAGAATTCAGCGATATTCTATCACATTTGTTCAATTTACGTCGCTCCTATTTCAGATAGCGTATTGGGCTATGCGGCATCTCAAAGCGCATGAAATGGCGAGCAAAATGCACTATTAAACTTCTAGGGTAGGGCAAACAGAGTCCCGATTAGATCATTTTGTACTATGGTTAATTTAAGAATTCAGCAAAATTCGATCACGTTTGTTCAATTTACGTCGCTCCTATTTCAGATAGCGTATTGGGCTAAGCGGCATCTCAAAGCGCATGAAATGGCGAGTAAAATGCACTATTAAACTTCTAGGGTAGGGCAATCTGTGACCCGATTAGATCATTTTATATTACAGTTAATTTAAGAATTCAGCGAAATTCTATCACATTTGTTCAATTTACGTCGCTCCTATTTCAGATAGCGTATTGGGCTATGCGGCATCTTAAAGCGCTCGGAATGGCGAGTAAAATGCACTATTAAACTTCTATGCTAGGGCGATCAGAGAACCGATTAGATCATTTTATATTTAGGTTAATATAAGAATTCAGTGAAATTCTATCACATTTGTTCAATTTACGTCGCTCCTATTTCAGATAGCGTATTGGGAATAGCGGCATCTCAAAGCGTATGAAATGGCGAATAAAATGCACTATTAAAGTTCTAGGCTCGGGCGAACAGAGATCCGATTAGATCATTTTACATTATGGTTAATAAAAGAATTCAGCGAAATTCTATCACATTTGGTCCACTTATATCGCTCCAATTTCAGATCGCGTATTAGGCTAAGCGGCATCTCAAAGCGTATGAAATGACGAGTAAAATGCACTATTAAAGTTCTAGGGTAGGGCAAACAGAGACCCGATTAGATCAGTTTATATTATGGTTAATTTAAGAATTGAGCGAAATTCTATCACATTCGTTCAATTTACGTCGCTCCTATTTCAGATAGCGTATTGGGTTACGCGGCATCTCAAAGCGCATGAAATGGCGAGTAAAATGCGCTACTAATCTTCTATGATAGGGCAAACAGAGACCCGATTAGATCATTTTATATTATGGTTAATTTAAGAATTCATCAAGATTCTATCACATTTGTTGAATTTACGTCGCTCCTATTTCAGATAGCGTACTGGGCTAGGCGGCATCTTAAAGCGCGTGGAATCGCGAGTAAAATGCACTGTTAAACTTCAATGATAGGGCAGTCAGAGACCCGATTAGATCATTTTATATTTTGTTTAATATAAGATTTCAGGGAAATCCTATCACATTTGTTCTATTTACGTCGCTCCTATTTCAGTTAGCGTATTGGGCTAACCGGCATCTCAAAGCGCATGAAATGGCGAATAAAATGGACTATTAAACTTCTAGGGTAGGGCAAACAGAGAACCGATTAGATCATTTTATATTACGGTTAATATAAGAATTCAGCGTAATTCTATCACATTTCTTCAAATTACGTCGCTCCTATTTCAGATAGCATACTGGGCTGGCCGGCATCTTAAAGCGCATGGAATGGCGAATAAAATGGACTATTCAACTTCTAGGGTAGGGCAAACAGAGACCCGACTAGATCATTTTATATTACGGTTAATATAAGAATTCAGCGTAATTCCATCACATTTATTCAAATTACGTCGCTCCTATTTCAGATAGCGTACTGGGCTGACCGGAATCTTAAAGCGCGTGGAATGGCGAGTAAAATGCACTATTAAACTTCTATGATAGGGCAATCAGTGACCTGATTAGATCATTTTATATTATAGTTAATTTAAGAATTCAGCGAAATTCTATCACATTTGTTCAATTTACGTCGCTCCTATTTCAGATAGCGTATTGGGCTAAGCGGCATCTCAAAGCGCATGAAATGACGAGTGAAATGCACTATTAAACTTCTAGGGTAGGTCGAACAGAGTCCCGATTAGATCATTTTACATTAAGGTTAATATAAGTATTCAGGGAGATTCTATCACATTTGTTCAATTTACGTCGCTCCTATTTCAGACAGCGTATTTGGCTAACCGGCATCTCAAAGCGCATGAAATGGCGAATAAAATGGACAATTAAACTTCTAGGGTAGGGCAAACGGAGACACGATTAGATCATTTTATATTACGGTTAATATAAGAATTCAGCGTAATTCTATCACATTTCTTCAAATTACGTCGCTCCTATTTCAGATAGCGTATTGGGCTAAGCGGCCTCTCAAAGCGCATGAAATGATGCGTAAAATGCGCTATTAAACTTCTAGGATAAGGCAAACGGAGACCCGATTTGTTCATTTTATATTACGGTTAATATAAGAATTCAGCGTAATTCTATCACATTTCTTCAAATTACGTCGCTCCTATTTCAGATAGCGTACTGGGCTGGCCGGCATCTTAATCCGCGTGGAATGGCGAGTAAAATGCACTATTAAGCTTCTATGATAGGGCATTCAGAGACCCGATTAGATCATTTTATATTTTGTTTAATATAAGATTTCAGGGAAATTCTATCACATTTGTTGAATTTACGTCGCTCCTATTTCAGATAGCGTATTGGGCTAAGCGGCAACTGAAAGCGCATGAAATGACGAGTGAAATGCACTATTAAACTTGTATGATAGGGCAATCAGAGACGCGATTAGATCATTTTATATTTTGTTTAAAACAAGATTTCAGGGAAATTCTATCACATTTGTTCAATTCGTGTCGCTGATATTTCAGATAGCTTATTGGGCTAAGCGGCATCTCAAAGCGCATGAAATGGCGAGTAAAATGCACTATTAAACTCCTAGGGTAGGGCAAACAGAGACCCGATTAGATCATTTTATATTATGGTTAATTTAAGAATTCAACAAGATTCTATCACATTTGTTGAATTTACGTCGCTCCTATTTCAGATAGCGTACTGGGCTAGGCGGCATCTTAAAGCGCGTGGAATCGCGAGTAAAATGCACTGTTAAACTTCAATGATAGGGCAGTCAGAGACCCGATTAGATCATTTTATATTATGGTTAATATAAGAATTCAGCGAAATTCTATCACATTTGTTCAATTTGCGTCGCTCATATTTCAGATAGCGTATTGGGCTAAGCGGCATCTCAAAGCGCATGAAATGGCGCGTAAAATGCGCTATTAAACTTCTAGGATAAGGCGAACGGAGACCCGATTAGTTCATTTTATATTACCGTTAATATAAGAATTCAGCGTAATTCTATCACATTACTTCAAATTACGTCGCTCCTATTTCAGATAGCGTACTGGGCTGGCCGGCATCTTAATCCGCGTGGAATGGCGAGTAAAATGCACTATTAAGCTTCTATGATAGGGCATTCACAGACCCGATTAGATCATTTTATATTTTGTTTAATATAAGATTTCAGGGAAATTCTATCACATTTGTTCAATTTACGTCGCTCCTATTTCAGTTAGCGTATTGGGCTAACCGGCATCTCAAAGCGCATGAAATGGCGAATAAAATGGACAATTAAACTTCTAGGGTAGGGCAAACGGAGACCCGATTAGATCATTTTATATTACGGTTAATATAAGAATTCAGCGTAATTCTATCACATTTCTTCAAATTACGTCGCTCCTATTTCAGATAGCGTACTGGGCTGGCCGGCATCTTAAAGCGCGTGGAATGGCGAGTAAAATGCACTATTAAACTTCTATGATAGGGCAATCAGTGACCTGATTAGATCATTTTATATTATAGTTAATTTAAGAATTCAGCGAAATTCTATCACATTTGTTCAATTTACGTCGCTCCTATTTCAGATAGCGTATTGGGCTAAGCGGCATCTCAAAGCGCATGAAATGACGAGTGAAATGCACTATTAAACTTCTAGGGTAGGTCGAACAGAGTCCCGATTAGATCATTTTACATTAAGGTTAATATAAGTATTCAGGGAGATTCTATCACATTTGTTCAATTTACGTCGCTCCTATTTCAGACAGCGTATTTGGCTAACCGGCATCTCAAAGCGCATGAAATGGCGAATAAAATGGACAATTAAACTTCTAGGGCAGGGCAAACGGAGACACGATTAGATCATTTTATATTACGGTTAATATAAGAATTCAGCGTAATTCTATCACATTTCTTCAAATTACGTCGCTCCTATTTCAGATAGCGTATTGGGCTAAGCGGCCTCTCAAAGCGCATGAAATGATGCGTAAAATGCGCTATTAAACTTCTAGGATAAGGCAAACGGAGACCCGATTTGTTCATTTTATATTACGGTTAATATAAGAATTCAGCGTAATTCTATCACATTCCTTCAAATTACGTCGCTCCTATTTCAGATAGCGTACTGGGCTGGCCGGCATCTTAATCCGCGTGGAATGGCGAGTAAAATGCACTATTAAGCTTCTATGATAGGGCATTCACAGACCCGATTAGATCATTTTATATTTTGTTTAATATAAGATTTCAGGGAAATTCTATCACATTTGTTGAATTTACGTCGCTCCTATTTCAGATAGCGTATTGGGCTAAGCGGCAACTGAAAGCGCATGAAATGACGAGTGAAATGCACTATTAAACTTGTATGATAGGGCAATCAGAGACGCGATTAGATCATTTTATATTTTGTTTAAAACAAGATTTCAGGGAAATTCTATCACATTTGTTCAATTCGTGTCGCTGATATTTCAGATAGCTTATTGGGCTAAGCGGCATCTCAAAGCGCATGAAATGGCGAGTAAAATGCACTATTAAACTCCTAGGGTAGGGCAAACAGAGACCCGATTAGATCATTTTATATTATGGTTAATTTAAGAATTCAACAAGATTCTATCACATTTGTTGAATTTACGTCGCTCCTATTTCAGATAGCGTACTGGGCTAGGCGGCATCTTAAAGCGCGTGGAATCGCGAGTAAAATGCACTGTTAAACTTCAATGATAGGGCAGTCAGAGACCCGATTAGATCATTTTATATTATGGTTAATATAAGAATTCAGCGAAATTCTATCACATTTGTTCAATTTGCGTCGCTCATATTTCAGATAGCGTATTGGGCTAAGCGGCATCTCAAAGCGCATGAAATGGCGCGTAAAATGCGCTATTAAACTTCTAGGATAAGGCGAACGGAGACCCGATTAGTTCATTTTATATTACCGTTAATATAAGAATTCAGCGTAATTCTATCACATTACTTCAAATTACGTCGCTCCTATTTCAGATAGCGTACTGGGCTGGCCGGCATCTTAATCCGCGTGGAATGGCGAGTAAAATGCACTATTAAGCTTCTATGATAGGGCATTCACAGACCCGATTAGATCATTTTATATTTTGTTTAATATAAGATTTCAGGGAAATTCTATCACATTTGTTCAATTTACGTCGCTCCTATTTCAGTTAGCGTATTGGGCTAACCGGCATCTCAAAGCGCATGAAATGGCGAATAAAATGGACAATTAAACTTCTAGGGTAGTGCAAACGGAGACCCGATTAGATCATTTTATATTACGGTTAATATAAGAATTCAGCGTAATTCTATCACATTTCTTCAAATTACGTCGCTCCTATTTCAGATAGCGTACTGGGCTGGCCGGCATCTTAAAGCGCGTGGAATGGCGAGTAAAATGCACTATTAAACTTCTATGATAGGGCAATCAGTGACCTGATTAGATCATTTTATATTATAGTTAATTTAAGAATTCAGCGAAATTCTATCACATTTGTTCAATTTACGTCGCTCCTATTTCAGATAGCGTATTGGGCTAAGCGGCATCTCAAAGCGCATGAAATGACGAGTGAAATGCACTATTAAACTTCTAGGGTAGGTCGAACAGAGTCCCGATTAGATCATTTTACATTAAGGTTAATATAAGTATTCAGGGAGATTCTATCACATTTGTTCAATTTACGTCGCTCCTATTTCAGACAGCGTATTTGGCTAACCGGCATCTCAAAGCGCATGAAATGGCGAATAAAATGGACAATTAAACTTCTAGGGTAGGGCAAACGGAGACACGATTAGATCATTTTATATTACGGTTAATATAAGAATTCAGCGTAATTCTATCACATTTCTTCAAATTACGTCGCTCCTATTTCAGATAGCGTATTGGGCTAAGCGGCCTCTCAAAGCGCATGAAATGATGCGTAAAATGCGCTATTAAACTTCTAGGATAAGGCAAACGGAGACCCGATTTGTTCATTTTATATTACGGTTAATATAAGAATTCAGCGTAATTCTATCACATTTCTTCAAATTACGTCGCTCCTATTTCAGATAGCGTACTGGGCTGGCCGGCATCTTAATCCGCGTGGAATGGCGAGTAAAATGCACTATTAAGCTTCTATGATAGGGCATTCACAGACCCGATTAGATCATTTTATATTTTGTTTAATATAAGATTTCAGGGAAATTCTATCACATTTGTTGAATTTACGTCGCTCCTATTTCAGATAGCGTATTGGGCTAAGCGGCAACTGAAAGCGCATGAAATGACGAGTGAAATGCACTATTAAACTTGTATGATAGGGCAATCAGAGACGCGATTAGATCATTTTATATTTTGTTTAATACAAGATTTCAGGGAAATTCTATCACATTTGTTCAATTCGTGTCGCTGATATTTCAGATAGCTTATTGGGCTAAGCGGCATCTCAAAGCGCATGAAATGGCGAGTAAAATGCACTATTAAACTCCTAGGGTAGGGCAAACAGAGACCCGATTAGATCATTTTATATTATGGTTAATTTAAGAATTCAACAAGATTCTATCACATTTGTTGAATTTACGTCGCTCCTATTTCAGATAGCGTACTGGGCTAGGCGGCATCTTAAAGCGCGTGGAATCGCGAGTAAAATGCACTGTTAAACTTCAATGATAGGGCAGTCAGAGACCCGATTAGATCATTTTATATTATGGTTAATATAAGAATTCAGCGAAATTCTATCACATTTGTTCAATTTGCGTCGCTCATATTTCAGATAGCGTATTGGGCTAAGCGGCATCTCAAAGCGCATGAAATGGCGCGTAAAATGCGCTATTAAACTTCTAGGATAAGGCGAACGGAGACCCGATTAGTTCATTTTATATTACCGTTAATATAAGAATTCAGCGTAATTCTATCACATTACTTCAAATTACGTCGCTCCTATTTCAGATAGCGTACTGGGCTGGCCGGCATCTTAATCCGCGTGGAATGGCGAGTAAAATGCACTATTAAGCTTCTATGATAGGGCATTCACAGACCCGATTAGATCATTTTATATTTTGTTTAATATAAGATTTCAGGGAAATTCTATCACATTTGTTCAATTTACGTCGCTCCTATTTCAGTTAGCGTATTGGGCTAACCGGCATCTCAAAGCGCATGAAATGGCGAATAAAATGGACAATTAAACTTCTAGGGTAGGGCAAACGGAGACCCGATTAGATCATTTTATATTACGGTTAATATAAGAATTCAGCGTAATTCTATCACATTTCTTCAAATTACGTCGCTCCTATTTCAGATAGCGTACTGGGCTGGCCGGCATCTTAAAGCGCGTGGAATGGCGAGTAAAATTCACTATTAAACTTCTATGATAGGGCAATCAGTGACCTGATTAGATCATTTTATATTATAGTTAATTTAAGAATTCAGCGAAATTCTATCACATTTGTTCAATTTACGTCGCTCCTATTTCAGATAGCGTATTGGGCTAAGCGGCATCTCAAAGCGCATGAAATGACGAGTGAAATGCACTATTAAACTTCTAGGGTAGGTCGAACAGAGTCCCGATTAGATCATTTTACATTAAGGTTAATATAAGTATTCAGGGAGATTCTATCACATTTGTTCAATTTACGTCGCTCCTATTTCAGACAGCGTATTTGGCTAACCGGCATCTCAAAGCGCATGAAATGGCGAATAAAATGGACAATTAAACTTCTAGGGTAGGGCAAACGGAGACACGATTAGATCATTTTATATTACGGTTAATATAAGAATTCAGCGTAATTCTATCACATTTCTTCAAATTACGTCGCTCCTATTTCAGATAGCGTATTGGGCTAAGCGGCCTCTCAAAGCGCATGAAATGATGCGTAAAATGCGCTATTAAACTTCTAGGATAAGGCAAACGGAGACCCGATTTGTTCATTTTATATTACGGTTAATATAAGAATTCAGCGTAATTCTATCACATTTCTTCAAATTACGTCGCTCCTATTTCAGATAGCGTACTGGGCTGGCCGGCATCTTAATCCGCGTGGAATGGCGAGTAAAATGCACTATTAAGCTTCTATGATAGGGCATTCACAGACCCGATTAGATCATTTTATATTTTGTTTAATATAAGATTTCAGGGAAATTCTATCACATTTGTTGAATTTACGTCGCTCCTATTTCAGATAGCGTATTGGGCTAAGCGGCAACTGAAAGCGCATGAAATGACGAGTGAAATGCACTATTAAACTTGTATGATAGGGCAATCAGAGACGCGATTAGATCATTTTATATTTTGTTTAATACAAGATTTCAGGGAAATTCTATCACATTTGTTCAATTCGTGTCGCTGATATTTCAGATAGCTTATTGGGCTAAGCGGCATCTCAAAGCGCATGAAATGGCGAGTAAAATGCACTATTAAACTCCTAGGGTAGGGCAAACAGAGACCCGATTAGATCATTTTATATTATGGTTAATTTAAGAATTCAACAAGATTCTATCACATTTGTTGAATTTACGTCGCTCCTATTTCAGATAGCGTACTGGGCTAGGCGGCATCTTAAAGCGCGTGGAATCGCGAGTAAAATGCACTGTTAAACTTCAATGATAGGGCAGTCAGAGACCCGATTAGATCATTTTATATTATGGTTAATATAAGAATTCAGCGAAATTCTATCACATTTGTTCAATTTGCGTCGCTCATATTTCAGATAGCGTATTGGGCTAAGCGGCATCTCAAAGCGCATGAAATGGCGCGTAAAATGCGCTATTAAACTTCTAGGATAAGGCAAACGGAGACCCGATTAGTTCATTTTATATTACCGTTAATATAAGAATTCAGCGTAATTCTATCACATTACTTCAAATTACGTCGCTCCTATTTCAGATAGCGTACTGGGCTGGCCGGCATCTTAATCCGCGTGGAATGGCGAGTAAAATGCACTATTAAGCTTCTATGATAGGGCATTCACAGACCCGATTAGATCATTTTATATTTTGTTTAATATAAGATTTCAGGGAAATTCTATCACATTTGTTCAATTTACGTCGCTCCTATTTCAGTTAGCGTATTGGGCTAACCGGCATCTCAAAGCGCATGAAATGGCGAATAAAATGGACAATTAAACTTCTAGGGTAGGGCAAACGGAGACCCGATTAGATCATTTTATATTACGGTTAATATAAGAATTCAGCGTAATTCTATCACATTTCTTCAAATTACGTCGCTCCTATTTCAGATAGCGTACTGAGCTGGCCGGCATCTTAAAGCGCGTGGAATGGCGAGTAAAAGGCACTATTAAACTTCTATGATAGGGCAATCAGTGACCCGATTAGATAATTTTATATTATAGTTAATTTAAGAATTCAGCGAAATTCTATCACATTTGTTCAATTTACGTCGCTCCTATTTCAGATAGCGTATTGGGCTAAGCGGCATCTCAAAGCGCATGAAATGGCGAGCAAAATGCACTATTAAACTTCTATGATAGGGCAATCAGTGACCCGATTAGATCCTTTTAGATTATAGTTAATTTAAGAATTCAGCGAAATTCTA
Organism: Macropis europaea; assembly: GCA_916610135.2. Classification (NCBI taxonomy): domain Eukaryota; kingdom Metazoa; phylum Arthropoda; class Insecta; order Hymenoptera; family Melittidae; genus Macropis; species Macropis europaea. The sequence goes on along the minus strand of CAKAJE020001068.1, from coordinate 96,455 downwards.
TCACATTTGTTCAATTTACGTCGCTCCGATTTCAGATAGCGTATTGGGCTAAGCGGCATCTCAAAGCGCATGAAATGGCGAGCAAAATGCACTATTAAACTTCTAGGGTAGGGCAAACAGAGACCCGATTAGATCATTTTATATTTTTGTTAATATAAGAATTCAGCGAAATTCTATCACATTTGTTCAATTTACGTCGCTCATATTTCCGATAGCGTATTGGGCTAAGCGGCATCTCAAAGCGCATGAAATGGCGAGTAAAATGCACTATTAAACTTCTAGGGTAGGGCAATCAGTGACCCGATTAGATCATTTTATATTATAGTTAATTTAAGAATTCAGCGATATTCTATCACATTTGTTCAATTTACGTCGCTCCTATTTCAGATAGCGTATTGGGCTAAGCGGCATCTCAAAGCGCATGAAATGGCGAGCAAAATGCACTATTAAACTTCTAGGGTAGGGCAAACAGAGACCCGATTAGATCATTTTGTACTATGGTTAATTTAAGAATTCAGCAAAATTCTATCACGTTTGTTCAATTTACGTCGCTCCTATTGCAGATAGCGTGTTGGGTTAAGCGGCATCTCGAAGCGCATGAAATGGCGAGTATAATGCACTATTAAACTTCTAGGATAAGGCAAACAGATACCCGATTAGATCATTTTATATTATGGTTAATATAAGAATTCAGCGAAATTCTATCACATTTGTTCAATTTACGTCGCTCATATTTCCGATAGCGTATTGGGCTAAGCGGCATCTCAAAGCGCATGAAATGGCGAGTAAAATGCACTATTAAACTTCTAGGGTAGGGCTATCAGTGACCCGATTAGATCATCTTATATTATAGTTAATTTAAGAATTCAGCGATATTCTATCACATTTGTTCAATTTACGTCGCTCCTATTTCAGATAGCGTATTGGGCTAAGCGGCATCTCAAAGCGCATGAAATGGCGAGCAAAATGCACTATTAAACTTCTAGGGTAGGGCAAACAGAGACCCGATTAGATCATTTTTAACTATGGTTAATTTAAGAATTCAGCAAAATTCTATCACGTTTGTTCAATTTACGTCGTTCCTATTGCAGATAGCGTGTTGGGATAAGCGGCATCTCGAAGAGCATGAAATGGCGAGTATAATGCACTATTAAACTTCTAGGATAGGGCAAACAGATACCCGATTAGATCATTTTATATTATGGTTAATATAAGAATTCAGCGAAATTCTATCACATTTGTTCAATTTACGTCGCTCCTATTTCAGATAGCGTACTGGGCTAGGCGGCATCTTAAACCGCGTGGAATGACGAGTAAAATGCACTACTAATCTTCTATGATAGGGCAATCAGAGACCCGATTAGATCATTTTATATTTTGTTTAATACAAGATTTCAGGGAAATTCTATCACATTTGTTCAATTCGTGTCGCTGATATTTCAGATAGCGTATTGGGCTAAGCGGCATCTCAAAGCGCATGAAATGGCGAGTAAAATGCACTATTAAACTCCTAGGGTAGGGCAAACAGAGACCCGATTATATCATTTCATATTATGGTTAATTTAAGAATTCAGCAAGATTCTATCACATTTGTTGAATTTACGTCGCTCCTATTTCAGATAGCGTACTGGGCTAGGCGGCATCTCAAAGCGCATGAAATGGCGCGTAAAATGCGCTATTAAACTTCTAGGATAAGGCAAACGGAGACCCGATTAGTTCATTTTATATTACGGTTAATATAAGAATTCAGCGTAATTCTATCACATTTCTTCAAATTACGTCGCTCCTATTTCAGATAGCGTACTGGGCTGGCCGGCATCTTAAACCGCGTGGAATGGCGAGTAAAATGCACTACTAATCTTCTATGATAGGGCATTCACAGACCCGGTTAGATCATTTTATATTTTGTTTAATATAAGATTTCAGGGAAATTCTATCACATTTGTTCAATTTACGTCGCTCATATTTCAGATAGCGTATTGGGCTAAGCGGCATCTCAAAGCGCATGAAATGGCGAGTAGAATGCACTATTAAACTTCTAGGGTAGTGCAAACAGAGACCCGATTAGTTCATTTTATATTACGGTTAATATAAGAATTCAGCGTAATTCTATCGCATTTGTTCAATTTACGTCGCTCCTATTTCAGATAGCGTACTGGGCTAGGCGGCATCTTAGAGCGCGTGAAATGGCGAGTAAAATGCACTATTAAACTTCTATGATAGGGCAATCAGAGACCCGATTAGATTATTTTATATTTTGATTAATATAAGAATTCAGGGAAATTCTATCACATTTGTTCAATTTACGTCGCTCCTATTTCAGACAGCTTATTGGGCTTAGCGGCATTTCAAATCGCATGAAATGGCGAACAAAATGCACTATTAAACTTCTAGGCTAGGGCGAACAGAGACCAGATTAGATCATTTTATATTTTGGTTAATATAAGAATTCTGCGAAATTCTATCACATTTGTTCAAGTTACGTCGCTCCTACTTCAGATAGCGTACTGGGCTAGGCGGCATCTTAAAGCGCGTGGAATGGCGAGTAAAATGCACTATTAAACTTCTATGATAGGGCAATCAGAGACCCGATTAGATCATTTTATATTTTGGTTAATATAAGAATTCAACGAAATTCTATCACATTTGTAAAATTTACGTCGCTCCTATTACAGATAGCTTATTGGGCTTAGCGGCATCTCAAAGCGCATGAAATGACGAGTGAAATGCACTATTAAACTTCTAGGGTAGGGCAAACAGGGACCCGATTAGATCATTTTATATTATGGTTAATTAAGAATTCAGCGAAATTCTATCACATTTGTTCAATTTACGTCGCTCCTATTTCAGACAGCGTACTGGGCTAGGCGGCATCTTAAAGCGTGTGGAATGGCGAGTAAAATGCACTATCAACCTTCTATGATTGGGCAATCAAAGACCAGACTAGATCATTTTATACTTTGGTTAATATAAGAATTCAGCGAAATTCTATCACATTTGTTCAATTTACGTCGCTCCTATTTCAGATAGCGTATTGGGCTATGCGGCATCTCAAAGCGCATGAAATGACGAGTGAAATGCACTATTATACATCTAGGGTAGGGTGAACAGAGACCCGAAGAGATCATTTTACATTAAGGTGAATATAAGAATGCAGCGTAATTCTGTCACATTTGTTCAACTTACGTCGCTCCTATTTCAGATAGCGTATTGGGTTAAGCGTCATCTCAAAGCGCATGAAATGACGAGTGAAATGCGCTATTAAACTTCTAGGGTAGGGCGAACAGAGACCCGATTAGATCATTTTACATTAAGGTTAATATAAGTATTCAGCGAGATTCTATCACACTTGTTCAATTTACGTCGCTTCTATCTCAGACAGCGTACTAGGCTAGGCGGTATCTTAAAGCGCGTGGAATGGCGAGTAAAATGCACTATTAACCTTCTGTGATAGGGCAATCAGAGACCAGATTGGATCATTTTATACTTTGGTTAATATAAGAATTCAGCGAAATTCTATCACATTTGTTCAATTTACGTCGCTCCTATTTCAGATAGCGTATTGGGCTAAGCGGCATCTCAAAGCGCATGAAATGACGAGTGAAATGCACTATTAAACTTCTAGGGTAGGGCAAACAGGGACCCGATTAGATCATTTTATATTATGGTTAATTTAAGAATTCAGCGAAATTCTATCACATTTGTTCAATTTACGTCGCTCCTATTTCAGATAGCGTATTGGGCTAAGCGGCATCTCAAAGCGCATGAAATGGCGAGCAAAATGCACTATTAAACTTCTATGATAGGGCAATCAGTGACCCGATTAGATCCTTTTATATTATAGTTAATTTAAGAATTCAGCGAAATTCTATCACATTTGTTCAATTTACGTCGCTCCTATTTCAGATAGCGTATTGGGCTAAGCGGCATCTCAAAGCGCATGAAATGGCGAGCAAAATGCACTATTAAACTTCTAGGGTAGGGCAAACAGAGACCCGATTAGATCATTTTATATTTTTGTTAATATAAGAATTCAGCGAAATTCTATCACATTTGTTCAATTTACGTCGCTCATATTTCCGATAGCGTATTGGGCTAAGCGGCATCTCAAAGCGCATGAAATGGCGAGTAAAATGCACTATTAAACTTCTAGGGTAGGGCAATCAGTGACCCGATTAGATCATTTTATATTATAGTTAATTTAAGAATTCAGCGATATTCTATCACATTTGTTCAATTTACGTCGCTCCTATTTCAGATAGCGTATTGGGCTAAGCGGCATCTCAAAGCGCATGAAATGGCGAGCAAAATGCACTATTAAACTTCTAGGGTAGGGCAAACAGAGACCCGATTAGATCATTTTGTACTATGGTTAATTTAAGAATTCAGCAAAATTCTATCACGTTTGTTCAATTTACGTCGCTCCTATTGCAGATAGCGTGTTGGGTTAAGCGGCATCTCGAAGCGCATGAAATGGCGAGTATAATGCACTATTAAACTTCTAGGATAAGGCAAACAGATACCCGATTAGATCATTTTATATTATGGTTAATATAAGAATTCAGCGAAATTCTATCACATTTGTTCAATTTACGTCGCTCATATTTCAGATAGCGTATTGGGCTAAGCGGCATCTCAAAGCGCATGAAATGGCAAGTAAAATGCACTATTAAACTTCTAGGGTAGGGCAATCAGTGACCCGATTAGATCATTTTATATTATAGTTAATTTAAGAATTCAGCGAAATTCTATCACATTTGTTCAATTTACGTCGCTCCTATTTCAGATAGCGTATTGGGCTATGCGGCATCTTAAAGCGCTCGGAATGGCGAGTAAAATGCACTACTAAACTTCTATGATAGGGCAATCAGAGACCCGATTAGATCATTTTATATTTTGGTTAATATAAGAATTCAGTGAAATTCTATCACATTTGTTCAATTTACGTCGCTCCTATTTCAGATAGCGTATTGGGAAAAGCGGCATCTCAAAGCGTATGAAATGGCGAGTAAAATGCACTGTTAAACTTCTAGGCTAGGGCGAACAGAGACCCGAGCAGATCATTTTACATTATGGTTAATAAAAGAATTCAGCGTAATTCTATCACATTTGTTCAATTTACGTCGCTCCTATTCCAGATAGCGTATTGGGCTAAGCGGCATCTCAAAGCGCATGAAATGGCGAGTAAAATGCGCTATTAAACTTCTAGGATAAGGCAAGCAGAGACCCGATTAGATCATTTTATATTACGGTTAATATAAGAATTCAGCGTAATTCTATCACATTTGTTCAACTTACGTCGCTCCTATTTCAGACAGCGTACTGGGCTAGGCGGCAACTTAAAGCGCGTGGAATGGCGAGTAAAATGCACTACTAAACTTCTATGATAGGGCAATCAGAGACCCGATTAGATCATTTTATATTTTGTTTAATATAAGATTTCAGGGAAATAGTATCACATTTGTTCAATTTACGTCGCTCCTATTCCAGATAGCGTATTCGGCTAAGCGGCATCTCAAAGCGCATGAAATGACGAGTAAAATGCACAATTAAACTTCTAGGGTAGGGCAAGCAGAGACCCGATTAGATCATTTTATATTATGGTTAATTTAAGAATTCAGCAAAATTCTATCACATTCGTTCAATTTAGGTCGCTCCTATTTCAGATAGCGTAATGGGCTAAGCGGCATCTCAAAGCGCATGAAATGGCGAGTGAAATGCACTATAAGACTTCTATGGTAGGGCGAACAGAGACCAGATTAGATCATTTTACATTCTGGTTAATAAAATAATTCAGCAAAATTCTATCACATTTGTTCAACTTTCGTCGCTCTTATTTCAGATAGCGTATTGAGCTAAGCGGCATCTCGAAGCGCATGAAATGGCGAGTATAATGCACTATTAAACTTCTAGGATAAGGCAAACAGATACCCGGTTAGATCATTTTATATTACGGTTAATATAAGAATGCAGCGTAATTCTATCACATTTGTTCAAGTTACGTCGCTCCTATTTCAGATAGCGTACTGGGCTAGGCGGCATCTTAAAGCGTGTGGAATGGCGCGTTAAATGCGCTATTTCACTTCTAGGATAGGGCAAACGGAGACCCGATTAGTTCATTTTATATTACGGTTAATATAAGAATTCAGCGTAATTCTATCACATTTGTTCATCTTACGTCGCTCCTATTTCAGATAGCCTACTGACCTATGCGCCATCTTAAAGCGCGTGGAAGGGCGAGTACAATGCACTACTAAACTACTATGATAGAGCAATCAGAGACCCGATTAGATCCTTTTATATTTTGTTTAATATAAGATTTCAGGGAAATAGTATCACATTTGTTCAATTTACGTCGCTCCTATTCCAGATAGCGTATTCGGCTAAGCGGCATCTCTAAGCGCATGAAATGACGAGTAAAATGCACTATTAAACTTCTAGGGTAGGGCAAGCAGAGACCCGATTAGATCATTTTATATTATGGTTAATTTAAGAATTCAGCAAAATTCTATCACATTCGTTCAATTTAGGTCGCTCCTATTTCAGATAGCGTATTGGGCTAAGCGGCATCTCAAAGCGCATGGAATGGCGAGTGAAATGCACTATAAGACTTCTATGGTAGGGCGAACAGAGACCAGATTAGATCATTTTACATTCTGGTTAATAAAATAATTCAGCGAAATTCTATCACATTTGTTCAACTTTCGTCGCTCCTATTTCAGGTAGCGTATTGAGCTAAGCGGCATCTCGAAGCGCATGAAATGGCGAGTATAATGCACTATTAAACTTCTAGGATGAGGCAAACAGATACCCGATTAGATCATTTTATATTACTGTTAATATAAGAATGCAGCGTAATTCTATCACATTTGTTCAAGTTACGTCGCTCCTATTTCAGATAGCGTACTGGGCTAGGCGGCATCTTAAAGCGCGTGGAATGGCGAGTAAAATGCACTATCAACCTTCTATGATTGGGCAATCAAAGACCAGACTAGATCATTTTATACTTTGGTTAATATAAGAATTCAGCGAAATTCTATCACATTTGTTCAATTTACGTCGCTCCTATTTCAGATAGCGTATTGGGCTAAGCGGCAACTGAAAGGGCATGAAATGACGAGTGAAATGCACTATTAAACTTCTAGGGTAGGGCGAACAGAGACCCGATTAGATCATTTTACATTAAGGTTAATATAAGAATACAGGGAAATTCTATCACATTTGTTCAATTTACGTCGCTCCTATTTCAGATAGCGCATTGGGCTACGCGGCATCACAAAGCGCATGAAATGGCGAATAAAATGCAGTATTAAACTTCTAGGCTAGGGCGAACAGAGACCCAATTAGATCATTTTACATTCTGGTTAATAAAATAATTCAGCGAAATTCTATCGCATTTGTTCAACTTTCGTTGCTCCTATTTCAGATAGCGTATTGGGTTAAGCGGCATCTCAAAGCACATGAAATGGCGAGTAAAATGCACTATTAAACTTCTAGGGTAGGGCGAACAGAGTCCCGATTAGATCACTTTACATTAAGGTTAATATAAGTATTCAGCGAGATTCTATCACACTTGTTCAATTTACGTCGCTTCTATTTCAGACAGCGTACTGGGCTAGGCGGCATCTTAAAGCGCGTGGAATGGCGAGTACAATTCACTACTAAACTTCTATGGTAGGGCAATCAGAGACCCGATTACATCATTTTATATTTTGTTTAATATAAGATTTCAGGGAAATAGTATCACATTTGTTCAATTTACGTCGCTCCTATATCAGATAGCGTATTCGGCTAAGCGGCATCTCAAAGCGCATGAAATGGCGAGTGAAATGCACCATTAGACTTCTATGGTAGGGCGAACAGAGACCCGATTAGATCATTTTACATTAAGGTTAATATAAGGATTCACGGAAATTCTATCACATTTGTTCAATTTACGTCGCTCCTATTTCAGATAGCGTACTGGGCTATGCGGCATCTCAAAGCGCATGAAATGGCGAGTAAAATGCACTATTAAACTTCTAGGGTAGGGCAAACAGAGACCCGATTAGATCATTTTATATTATGTTTAATTTAAGAATTCAGCCAAATTCTATCACATTTGTTCAATTTACGTCGCTCCTATTTCAGATAGCGTACTGGGCTAGGCGGAATCTCAAAGCGCGTGGATTGGCGAGTAAAATGCACTATTAATCTTCTAGGGTAGGGCGAACAGAGACCCGATTAGAACACTTTACATTAAGGTTAATATAAGAATTCAGCGAAAGTCTCTCACATTTGTTCAATTTACGTCGCTGATATTTCAGATAGCGTTTTGGGCTAAGCGGCATCTCAAAGCGCATGAAATGGCGAGTAAAATGCACTATTAAACTTCTAGGGTAGGGCAAACAGAGACCCGATTAGATCATTTTATATTATGGTTAATTTAAGAATTCAGCCAAATTCTACCACATTTGTTAAACGTACGTCGCTCCTATTTCAGATAGCGTACTAGGCTAGGCGGCATCTTAAAGCGCGTGGAATGGCGGGTAAAATGCACTATTAAACTTCTATGATAGGGCTAGCAGAGACCCGATTAGATCATTTTATATTACGGTTAATATAAGAATGCAGCGTAATTCTATCACATTTGTTCAACTTACGTCGCTCCTATTTCAGATAGCGTAGTGGGCTAGGCGGCATCTTAAAGCGCACGAAATGGCGAGTAAAATGCCCTATTAAACTTCTATGATAGGGCTGTCAGAGACCCGATTAGATCATTTTATATTTTGGTTAATATAAGAATCCAGCGAAATTCTATCACATTCGTTCAATTTACGTCGCTCCTACTTCAGATAGCGTATTGGGCTAAGCGCCATCTCAAAGCGCATGAAATGGCGAGTAAAATGCACTATTAAACTTCTAGGGTAGGGCAAACAGAGACCCGATTAGATCATTTTATATTATGGTTAATTTAAGAATTCAGCCAAATTCTATCACATTTGTTCAATTTACGTCGCTCCTATTTCAGATAGCGTACTGGGCTAGGCGGAATCTTAAAGCGCGTGGATTGGCGAGTAAAATGCACTATTAAACTTCTATGATAGGGCAATCAGAGACCCGATTAGATCATTTTATATTTTGATTAATATAAGATTTCAGGGAAATTCTATCACATTTGTTCAATTTACGTCGCTGATATTTCAGATAGCGTATTGGGCTAAGCGGCATCTCAAAGCGCATGAAGTGACGAGCGAAATGCACTATTAAACTTCTAGGGTAGGGCAAGCAGAGACCCGATTAGATCATTTTATATTATCGTTAATTTAAGAATTCAGCGAAATTCTATCACATTTGTTCATCTTACGTCGCTCCTATTTCAGATAGCCTACTGACCTAGGCGGCATCTTAAAGCGCGTGGAAGGGCGAGTAAAATGCACTACTAAACTTCTATGATAGAGCAATCAGAGACCTGATTAGATCATTTTATATTTTGTTTAATATAAGGTTTCAGGGAAATTCTATCACATTTGTTCAATTTACGTCGCTCCTATTTCAGATAGCGTATTGGGCTAAGCGGCATCTCAAAGCGCATGAAATGGCGAGTGAAATGCACTATTAGACTTCTATGGTAGCGCGAACAGAGACCCGGTTGGATCATTTTACATTAAGGTTAATATAAGAATTCACGGAAATTCTATCACATTTGTTCAATTTACGTCGCTCCTATTCCAGATAGCGTATTGGGCTAAGCGGCATCTCAAAGCGCATGAAATGGCGAGTAAAATGCGCCATTAAACTTCTAGGATAAGGCAAACAGAGACCCGATTAGATCATTTTATATTACGGTTAATATACGAATTCAGCGTAATTCTATCACATTTGTTCAACTTACGTCGCTCCTAATTTAGATAGCGTACTGGGCTAGGCGGCATCTTAAAGCGCGTGGAATGGCGAGTAAAATGCACTGCTAAACTTCTATGATAGGGCAATCAGAGACCCGATTAGATCATTTTATATTTTGTTTAATATAAGATTTCAGGGAAATTCTATCACATTTGTTTAATTTACGTCGCTCCTATTTCAGATAGCGTATTGGGCGAAGCGGCATCTCAAAGCGCATGAAATGGCGACTAAAATGCACTATTAAACTTCTAGGGTAGGGCAAGCAGAGACCCGATTAGATCATTTTATATTGTGGTTAATTTAAGCATTCAGCAAAATTCTATCACATTTGTTCACTTTACGTCGCTCCTATTTCAGATAGCGAATTGGGCTAAGCGGCATCTCAAAGCGCATGAAATGGCGAGTAAAATGCACTATCAAACTTCTAGGATAAGGCAAACAGAGACCGGATTAGATCATTTTATATTTTGTTTAATATAAGATTTCAGGGAAATAGCATCACATTTGTTCAATTTACGTCGCTCCTATTCCAGATAGCGTATTCGGCTAAGCGGCATCTCAAAGCGCATGAAATGACGAGTAAAATGCACAATTAAACTTCTAGGGTAGGGCAAGCAGAGACCCGATTAGATCATTTTATATTATGGTTAATTTAAGAATTCAGCAAAATTCTATCACATTCGTTCAATTTAGGTCGCTCCTATTTCAGATAGCGTAATGGGCTAAGCGGCATCTCAAAGCGCATGAAATGGCGAGTGAAATGCACTATAAGACTTCTATGGTAGGGCGAACAGAGACCAGATTAGATCATTTTACATTCTGGTTAATAAAATAATTCAGCAAAATTCTATCACATTTGTTCAACTTTCGTCGCTCTTATTTCAGATAGCGTATTGAGCTAAGCGGCATCTCGAAGCGCATGAAATGGCGAGTATAATGCACTATTAAACTTCTAGGATAAGGCAAACAGATACCCGGTTAGATCATTTTATATTACGGTTAATATAAGAATGCAGCGTAATTCTATCACATTTGTTCAAGTTACGTCGCTCCTATTTCAGATAGCGTACTGGGCTAGGCGGCATCTTAAAGCGTGTGGAATGGCGCGTTAAATGCGCTATTTCACTTCTAGGATAGGGCAAACGGAGACCCGATTAGTTCATTTTATATTACGGTTAATATAAGAATTCAGCGTAATTCTATCACATTTGTTCATCTTACGTCGCTCCTATTTCAGATAGCCTACTGACCTATGCGCCATCTTAAAGCGCGTGGAAGGGCGAGTACAATGCACTACTAAACTACTATGATAGAGCAATCAGAGACCCGATTAGATCCTTTTATATTTTGTTTAATATAAGATTTCAGGGAAATAGTATCACATTTGTTCAATTTACGTCGCTCCTATTCCAGATAGCGTATTCGGCTAAGCGGCATCTCTAAGCGCATGAAATGACGAGTAAAATGCACTATTAAACTTCTAGGGTAGGGCAAGCAGAGACCCGATTAGATCATTTTATATTATGGTTAATTTAAGAATTCAGCAAAATTCTATCACATTCGTTCAATTTAGGTCGCTCCTATTTCAGATAGCGTATTGGGCTAAGCGGCATCTCAAAGCGCATGGAATGGCGAGTGAAATGCACTATAAGACTTCTATGGTAGGGCGAACAGAGACCAGATTAGATCATTTTACATTCTGGTTAATAAAATAATTCAGCGAAATTCTATCACATTTGTTCAACTTTCGTCGCTCCTATTTCAGGTAGCGTATTGAGCTAAGCGGCATCTCGAAGCGCATGAAATGGCGAGTATAATGCACTATTAAACTTCTAGGATGAGGCAAACAGATACCCGATTAGATCATTTTATATTACTGTTAATATAAGAATGCAGCGTAATTCTATCACATTTGTTCAAGTTACGTCGCTCCTATTTCAGGTAGCGTACTGGGCTAGGCGGCATCTTAAAGCGCGTGGAATGGCGAGTAAAATGCACTATCAACCTTCTATGATTGGGCAATCAAAGACCAGACTAGATCATTTTATACTTTGGTTAATATAAGAATTCAGCGAAATTCTATCACATTTGTTCAATTTACGTCGCTCCTATTTCAGATAGCGTATTGGGCTAAGCGGCAACTGAAAGGGCATGAAATGACGAGTGAAATGCACTATTAAACTTCTAGGGTAGGGCGAACAGAGACCCGATTAGATCATTTTACATTAAGGTTAATATAAGAATACAGGGAAATTCTATCACATTTGTTCAATTTACGTCGCTCCTATTTCAGATAGCGCATTGGGCTACGCGGCATCACAAAGCGCATGAAATGGCGAATAAAATGCAGTATTAAACTTCTAGGCTAGGGCGAACAGAGACCCAATTAGATCATTTTACATTCTGGTTAATAAAATAATTCAGCGAAATTCTATCGCATTTGTTCAACTTTCGTTGCTCCTATTTCAGATAGCGTATTGGGTTAAGCGGCATCTCAAAGCACATGAAATGGCGAGTAAAATGCACTATTAAACTTCTAGGGTAGGGCGAACAGAGTCCCGATTAGATCACTTTACATTAAGGTTAATATAAGTATTCAGCGAGATTCTATCACACTTGTTCAATTTACGTCGCTTCTATTTCAGACAGCGTACTGGGCTAGGCGGCATCTTAAAGCGCGTGGAATGGCGAGTACAATTCACTACTAAACTTCTATGGTAGGGCAATCAGAGACCCGATTACATCATTTTATATTTTGTTTAATATAAGATTTCAGGGAAATAGTATCACATTTGTTCAATTTACGTCGCTCCTATATCAGATAGCGTATTCGGCTAAGCGGCATCTCAAAGCGCATGAAATGGCGAGTGAAATGCACCATTAGACTTCTATGGTAGGGCGAACAGAGACCCGATTAGATCATTTTACATTAAGGTTAATATAAGGATTCACGGAAATTCTATCACATTTGTTCAATTTACGTCGCTCCTATTTCAGATAGCGTACTGGGCTATGCGGCATCTCAAAGCGCATGAAATGGCGAGTAAAATGCACTATTAAACTTCTAGGGTAGGGCAAACAGAGACCCGATTAGATCATTTTATATTATGGTTAATTTAAGAATTCAGCCAAATTCTACCACATTTGTTAAACGTACGTCGCTCCTATTTCAGATAGCGTACTAGGCTAGGCGGCATCTTAAAGCGCGTGGAATGGCGGGTAAAATGCACTATTAAACTTCTATGATAGGGCTAGCAGAGACCCGATTAGATCATTTTATATTACGGTTAATATAAGAATGCAGCGTAATTCTATCACATTTGTTCAACTTACGTCGCTCCTATTTCAGATAGCGTAGTGGGCTAGGCGGCATCTTAAAGCGCACGAAATGGCGAGTAAAATGCCCTATTAAACTTCTATGATAGGGCTGTCAGAGACCCGATTAGATCATTTTATATTTTGGTTAATATAAGAATCCAGCGAAATTCTATCACATTCGTTCAATTTACGTTGCTCCTACTTCAGATAGCGTATTGGGCTAAGCGCCATCTCAAAGCGCATGAAATGGCGAGTAAAATGCACTATTAAACTTCTAGGGTAGGGCAAACAGAGACCCGATTAGATCATTTTATATTATGGTTAATTTAAGAATTCAGCCAAATTCTATCACATTTGTTCAATTTACGTCGCTCCTATTTCAGATAGCGTACTGGGCTAGGCGGAATCTTAAAGCGCGTGGATTGGCGAGTAAAATGCACTATTAAACTTCTATGATAGGGCAATCAGAGACCCGATTAGATCATTTTATATTTTGATTAATATAAGATTTCAGGGAAATTCTATCACATTTGTTCAATTTACGTCGCTGATATTTCAGATAGCGTATTGGGCTAAGCGGCATCTCAAAGCGCATGAAGTGACGAGCGAAATGCACTATTAAACTTCTAGGGTAGGGCAAGCAGAGACCCGATTAGATCATTTTATATTATCGTTAATTTAAGAATTCAGCGAAATTCTATCACATTTGTTCATCTTACGTCGCTCCTATTTCAGATAGCCTACTGACCTAGGCGGCATCTTAAAGCGCGTGGAAGGGCGAGTAAAATGCACTACTAAACTTCTATGATAGAGCAATCAGAGACCCGATTAGATCATTTTATATTTTGTTTAATATAAGGTTTCAGGGAAATTCTATCACATTTGTTCAATTTACGTCGCTCCTATTTCAGATAGCGTATTGGGCTAAGCGGCATCTCAAAGCGCATGAAATGGCGAGTGAAATGCACTATTAGACTTCTATGGTAGCGCGAACAGAGACCCGGTTGGATCATTTTACATTAAGGTTAATATAAGAATTCACGGAAATTCTATCACATTTGTTCAATTTACGTCGCTCCTATTCCAGATAGCGTATTGGGCTAAGCGGCATCTCAAAGCGCATGAAATGGCGAGTAAAATGCGCCATTAAACTTCTAGGATAAGGCAAACAGAGACCCGATTAGATCATTTTATATTACGGTTAATATACGAATTCAGCGTAATTCTATCACATTTGTTCAACTTACGTCGCTCCTAATTTAGATAGCGTACTGGGCTAGGCGGCATCTTAAAGCGCGTGGAATGGCGAGTAAAATGCACTGCTAAACTTCTATGATAGGGCAATCAGAGACCCGATTAGATCATTTTATATTTTGTTTAATATAAGATTTCAGGGAAATTCTATCACATTTGTTTAATTTACGTCGCTCCTATTTCAGATAGCGTATTGGGCGAAGCGGCATCTCAAAGCGCATGAAATGGCGACTAAAATGCACTATTAAACTTCTAGGGTAGGGCAAGCAGAGACCCGATTAGATCATTTTATATTGTGGTTAATTTAAGCATTCAGCAAAATTCTATCACATTTGTTCAATTTACGTCGCTCCTATTTCAGATAGCGAATTGGGCTAAGCGGCATCTCAAAGCGCATGAAATGGCGAGTAAAATGCACTATCAAACTTCTAGGATAAGGCAAACAGAGACCGGATTAGATCATTTTATATTACGGTTAATATAAGAATTCAGCGTAATTCTATCACATTTGTTTAACTTACGTCGCTCCTATTTCAGGTAGCGTACTGGGCTAGGCGGCATCTTAAAGCGCGTGGAATGGCGAGCAAAATGCACTATTAAACTTCTAGGATAAGGCAAACAGAGACCTGATTAGATCATTTTATATTACGGTTAATATAAGAATTCGGCGTAATTCTATCACATTTGTTCAATTTACGTCGCTCATATTTCAGATAGCGAACTGGGCTATGCGGCATCTCAAAGCGCGCGGAATGGCGAGTAAAATGCACTATTAAACTTCTATGCTAGGGCAATCAGAGACCCGATTAGATCATTTCATATTTTGGTTAATATAAGAATTCAGTGGAATTCTATCACATTTGTTCAATTTACGTCGCTCCTATTTCAGATAGCGTATTGGGCAAAGCGGCATCTCAAAGCGTATGAAATGGCGAATAAAATGCACTATTAAAGTTCTAGGGTAGGGCAAACAGAGACCCGATTAGATCATTTTATATTATGGTTAATTTAAGAATTGAGCGAAATTCTACAACATTAGTTCAACTTACGTCGCTCCTAATTTAGATAGCGTACTGGGCTAGGCGGCATCTTAAAGCGCGTGGAATGGCGAGTAAAATGCACTGCTAAACTTCTATGATAGGGCAATCAGAGACCCGATTAGATTATTTTATATTTTGTTTAATATAAGATTTCAGGGAAATTCTATCACATTTGTTTAATTTACGTCGCTCCTATTTCAGATAGCGTATTGGGCGAAGCGGCATCTCAAAGCGCATGAAATGGCGACTAAAATGCACTATTAAACTTCTAGGGTAGGGCAAGCAGAGACCCGATTAGATCATTTTATATTATGGTTAATTTAAGAATTCAGCAAAATTCTATCACATTCGTTCAATTTAGGTCGCTCCTATTTCAGAAAGCGTACTGGGAGAGGCGGCATCTTAAAGCGCGTGGAAGGCCGAGTAAAATCCACTATTAAACTTCTAGGCTAGGGCGAACAGAGACCAGATTAGATCATTTTACATTCTGGTTAATAAAATAATTCAGCGAAATTCTATCACATTTGTTCAACTTTCGTCGCTCATATTTCAGATAGCGTATTCGGCTAAGCGGCATCTCAAAGCGCATGAAATGGCGAGTAAAGTGCAATACTAAACTTCTAGGACACGGCAAACAGAGACCCGATTAGATCATTTTATATTATGGTTAATTTAAGAATTCAGCAAAATTCTAACACATTTGTTCAATTTACGTCGCTCCTATTTCAGATAGCGTATTCGGCTAAGCGGCATCTCAAAGCGCATGAAATGGCGAGTAAAGTGCAATACTAAACTTCTAGGACACGGCAAACAGAGACCCGATTAGATCATTTTATATTTTGGTTAATATAAGAATTCAGCGAAATTCTATCACATTTGTTCAATTTACGTCGCTCATATTTCAGATAGCGTATTGGGCTAAGCGGCATCTCGAAGCGCATGAAATGGCGAGCAAAATGCACTATTAAACTTCTAGGGTAGGGCAATCAGTGACCCGATTAGATCATTTTATATTATAGTTAATTTAAGAATTCAGCGAAATTCTATCACATTTGTTCAATTTACGTCGCTCCTATTTCAGATATCGTATTGGGCTAAGCGGTATCTCAAAGCGCATGAAATGGCGAGTAAAATGCAGTACTAAACTTCTAGGATAAGGCAAACAGAGACCCGATTAGATCATTTTATATTACGGTTAATATAAGAATTCAGCGTAATTCTATCACATTTGTTCAACTTACGTCGCTCCTAATTTAGATAGCGTACTGGGCTAGGCGGCATCTTAAAGCGCGTGGAATGGCGAGTAAAATGCACTGCTAAACTTCTATGATAGGGCAATCAGAGACCCGATTAGATCATTTTATATTTTGTTTAATATAAGATTTCAGGGAAATTCTATCACATTTGTTCAATTTACGTCGCTCCTATTTCAGATAGCGTATTGGGCTAAGCGGCATCTCAAGGCGCATGAAATGGCGAATAAAATGCGCTATTTAACTTCTAGGCTAGGGCGAACAGAGACCCAATTAGATCATTTCACATTATGGTTCTTAAAAGAATTCAGCGAAATTCTATCACATTTGTTCAACGTACGTCGCTCCTATTTCAGATAGCGTATTGGGATAAGCGGCATCGAAAAGCGCATGAAATGGCGAGTAAAATGCACAATTAAACTACTAGGGTAGGGCAAACAGAGACCCGATTAGATCATTTTATATTGTGGTTAATTTAAGAATTCAGCAAAATTCTGTCACATTTGTTCAATTTACGTCGCTCGTATTTCAGATAGCGTACTGGGCTAGGCGGCAGCTTAAAGCGCATGGAATGGCGAGTAAAATGCACTATTAAACTTCTATGATAGGGCAATCAGAGACCCGATTAGATTATTTTATATTTTGTTTAATATAAGATTTCAGGGAAATTCTATCACATTTGTTTAATTTACGTCGCTCCTATTTCAGATAGCGTATTGGGCGAAGCGGCATCTCAAAGCGCATGAAATGGCGACTAAAATGCACTATTAAACTTCTAGGGTAGGGCAAGCAGAGACCCGATTAGATCATTTTATATTATGGTTAATTTAAGAATTCAGCAAAATTCTGTCACATTCGTTCAATTTAGGTCGCTCCTATTTCAGAAAGCGTACTGGGAGAGGCGGCATCTTAAAGCGCGTGGAAGGCCGAGTAAAATCCACTATTAAACTTCTAGGCTAGGGCGAACAGAGACCAGATTAGATCATTTTACATTCTGGTTAATAAAATAATTCAGCGAAATTCTATCACATTTGTTCAACTTTCGTCGCTCATATTTCAGATAGCGTATTGGGCTAAGCGGCATCTCAAAGTGCATGAAATGGCGAGTAAAATCCACTATTAAACTTCTAGGGTAGGGCAAACAGAGACCCGATTAGATCATTTTATATTATGGTTAATTTAAGAATTCAGCAAAATTCTAACACATTTGTTCAATTTACGTCGCTCCTATTTCAGATAGCGTATTCGGCTAAGCGGCATCTCAAAGCGCATGAAATGGCGAGTAAAGTGCAATACTAAACTTCTAGGACACGGCAAACAGAGACCCGATTAGATCATTTTATATTTTGGTTAATATAAGAATTCAGCGAAATTCTATCACATTTGTTCAATTTACGTCGCTCATATTTCAGATAGCGTATTGGGCTAAGCGGCATCTCGAAGCGCATGAAATGGCGAGCAAAATGCACTATTAAACTTCTAGGGTAGGGCAATCAGTGACCCGATTAGATCATTTTATATTATAGTTAATTTAAGAATTCAGCGAAATTCTATCACATTTGTTCAATTTACGTCGCTCCTATTTCAGATATCGTATTGGGCTAAGCGGTATCTCAAAGCGCATGAAATGGCGAGTAAAATGCAGTACTAAACTTCTAGGATAAGGCAAACAGAGACCCGATTAGATCATTTTATATTACGGTTAATATAAGAATTCAGCGTAATTCTATCACATTTGTTCAACTTACGTCGCTCCTAATTTAGATAGCGTACTGGGCTAGGCGGCATCTTAAAGCGCGTGGAATGGCGAGTAAAATGCACTGCTAAACTTCTATGATAGGGCAATCAGAGACCCGATTAGATCATTTTATATTTTGTTTAATATAAGATTTCAGGGAAATTCTATCACATTTGTTCAATTTACGTCGCTCCTATTTCAGATAGCGTATTGGGCTAAGCGGCATCTCAAGGCGCATGAAATGGCGAATAAAATGCGCTATTAAACTTCTAGGCTAGGGCGAACAGAGACCCAATTAGATCATTTCACATTATGGTTCTTAAAAGAATTCAGCGAAATTCTATCACATTTGTTCAACGTACGTCGCTCCTATTTCAGATAGCGTATTGGGATAAGCGGCATCGAAAAGCGCATGAAATGGCGAGTAAAATGCACAATTAAACTACTAGGGTAGGGCAAACAGAGACCCGATTAGATCATTTTATATTGTGGTTAATTTAAGAATTCAGCAAAATTCTGTCACATTTGTTCAATTTACGTCGCTCGTATTTCAGATAGCGTACTGGGCTAGGCGGCAGCTTAAAGCGCATGGAATGGCGAGTAAAATGCACTATTAAACTTCTATGATAGGGCAATCAGAGACCCGATTAGATTATTTTATATTTTGTTTAATATAAGATTTCAGGGAAATTCTATCACATTTGTTTAATTTACGTCGCTCCTATTTCAGATAGCGTATTGGGCGAAGCGGCATCTCAAAGCGCATGAAATGGCGACTAAAATGCACTATTAAACTTCTAGGGTAGGGCAAGCAGAGACCCGATTAGATCATTTTATATTATGGTTAATTTAAGAATTCAGCAAAATTCTATCACATTCGTTCAATTTAGGTCGCTCCTATTTCAGAAAGCGTACTGGGAGAGGCGGCATCTTAAAGCGCGTGGAAGGCCGAGTAAAATCCACTATTAAACTTCTAGGCTAGGGCGAACAGAGACCAGATTAGATCATTTTACATTCTGGTTAATAAAATAATTCAGCGAAATTCTATCACATTTGTTCAACTTTCGTCGCTCATATTTCAGATAGCGTATTGGGCTAAGCGGCATCTCAAAGCGCATGAAATGGCGAGTAAAATGCACTATTAAACTTCTAGGGTAGGGCAATCAGTGACCCGATTAGATCATTTTATATTATAGTTAATTTAAGAATTCGGCGAAATTCTATCACATTTGTTCAATTTACGTCGCTCCTATTTCAGATAGCGCATTGGGCTAAGCGGCATCTCAAAGTGCATGAAATGGCGAGTAAAATCCACTATTAAACTTCTAGGGTAGGGCAAACAGAGACCCGATTAGATCATTTTATATTATGGTTAATTTAAGAATTCAGCAAAATTCTAACACATTTGTTCAATTTACGTCGCTCCTATTTCAGATAGCGTATTCGGCTAAGCGGCATCTCAAAGCGCATGAAATGGCGAGTAAAGTGCAATACTAAACTTCTAGGACACGGCAAACAGAGACCCGATTAGATCATTTTATATTTTGGTTAATATAAGAATTCAGCGAAATTCTATCACATTTGTTGAATTTACGTCGCTCATATTTCAGATAGCGTATTGGGCTAAGCGGCATCTCGAAGCGCATGAAATGGCGAGCAAAATGCACTATTAAACTTCTAGGGTAGGGCAATCAGTGACCCGATTAGATCATTTTATATTATAGTTAATTTAAGAATTCAGCGAAATTCTATCACATTTGTTCAATTTACGTCGCTCCTATTTCAGATATCGTATTGGGCTAAGCGGTATCTCAAAGCGCATGAAATGGCGAGTAAAATGCAGTACTAAACTTCTAGGATAAGGCAAACAGAGACCCGATTAGATCATTTTATATTACGGTTAATATAAGAATTCAGCGTAATTCTATCACATTTGTTCAACTTACGTCGCTCCTAATTTAGATAGCGTACTGGGCTAGGCGGCATCTTAAAGCGCGTGGAATGGCGAGTAAAATGCACTGCTAAACTTCTATGATAGGGCAATCAGAGACCCGATTAGATCATTTTATATTTTGTTTAATATAAGATTTCAGGGAAATTCTATCACATTTGTTCAATTTACGTCGCTCCTATTTCAGATAGCGTATTGGGCTAAGCGGCATCTCAAGGCGCATGAAATGGCGAATAAAATGCGCTATTAAACTTCTAGGCTAGGGCGAACAGAGACCCAATTAGATCATTTCACATTATGGTTCTTAAAAGAATTCAGCGAAATTCTATCACATTTGTTCAACGTACGTCGCTCCTATTTCAGATAGCGTATTGGGATAAGCGGCATCGAAAAGCGCATGAAATGGCGAGTAAAATGCACAATTAAACTACTAGGGTAGGGCAAACAGAGACCCGATTAGATCATTTTATATTGTGGTTAATTTAAGAATTCAGCAAAATTCTATCACATTTGTTCAATTTACGTCGCTCGTATTTCAGATAGCGTACTGGGCTAGGCGGCAGCTTAAAGCGCATGGAATGGCGAGTAAAATGCACTATTAAACTTCTATGATAGGGCAATCAGAGACCCGATTAGATCATTTTATATTTTGGTTAATGTAAGAATTCATCGAAATTCTATCACATTTGTTCAATTTACGTCGCTCCTATTTCAGATAGCTTATTGGACTAAGCGGCATCTCAAAGCGCATGAAATGACGAGTGAAATGCACTATTAAACTTCTAGGATAGGGCGAACGGGGAACCGATTAGATCATTTTACATTAATGTTAATATAAGAATTCAGGGAAATTCTATCACATTTGTTCAATTTACGTCACTCCTATTTCCGATAGCGTACTGGGCTAGGCGGCACCTTAACGCGCGTGGAATGGCGAGTAAAATGCACTACTAAACTTCTATGATAGGGCAATCAGAGACCCGATTAGATCATTTTATATTTTGTTTAATATAAGATTTCAGGGAAATTCTATCGCATTTGTTCAATTTACGTTGCTCCTATTTCAGATAGCGTATTCGGCTAAGCGGCATCTCAAAGCGCATGAAATGGCGAATAAAATGCACTCTTAAACTTCTAGGCTAGGGCGAACAGAGACGCGATCAGATCATTTTACATTATGGTTAATAAAAGAATCCAGCGAAATTCTATCACATTTGTTCCATTTACGTCGATCCTATTTCAGATACCGTACTGGGCTCGGCGGCATCTTAAAGCGCGTGGAATGGGGAGTGAAATGCACTATTAGACTTCTATGGTAGGGCGAACAGAGACCCGATTAGATCATTTTATATTATGGTTAATTTAAGAATTCAGCGAAATTCTATCACATTTGTTCAATTTACGTCGCTCCTATTTCAGATAGCGTATTGGGCTAAGCGGCATCTCAAAGCGCATGAAATGGCGAGTAAAATGCACTATTAAACTTCTAGGATAAGGCAAACAGAGACCCGATTAGATCATTTTACATTATGTTTAATAAAAGAATTCAGCGAAATTCTATCACATTTGTTCAACTTATATCGCTTCTATTTCACATAGCGTATTAGGCTAAGCGGCATCTCAAAGCGCATGAAATGGCGAGTAAAATGCACTATTAAAGTTCTAGGGTAGGGCAAACAGAGACCCGATTAGATCATTTTATATTTTGGTTAATTTAAGAATTGAGCGAAATTCTATCACATTTGTTCAATTTACGTCGCTCCTATTTCAGATAGCGTATTGGGCTAAGCGGCATCTCAAAGCGCATGAAATGGCGAGTAAAATGCACTATTAAACTTCTAGGATAAGGCAAACAGAGACCCGATTAGATCATTTTATATTACGGTTAATATAAGAATTCGGCGTAGTTCTTTCACATTTGTTCAATTTAGGTCGCTGGTATTCCAGATAGCTTATTGTGCTTAGCGGCATCTCAAAGCGCATGAAATGACGAGTGAAATGCACTATTAAACTTCTAGGGTAGGGCAAACAGAGACCCGATTAGATCATTTTATATTAAGGTTACTTTAAGAATTCAGCGAAATTCTATCACATTTGTTCAACGTACGTCGCTCCTATTTCAGATAGCGTATTGGGATAAGCGGCATCTCAAAGCGCATGAAATGGCGAGTAAAATGCACTCTTAAACTTCTAGGGTAGGGCGAACAGAGACCAGATTAGATCATTTTACATTAAGGTTAATATAAGTATTCAGCGAGATTCTATCACATTTGTTCAATTTACGTCGCTCCTATTTCAGACAGCGTACTGGGCTAGGCGGCATCTTAAAGCGTGCCGAATGGCGAGCAAAATGCACTATTAACCTTCTATGATAGGGCAATCAGAGACCCGATTAGATCATTTTATGTTTTGTTTAATATAAGATTTCAGGGAAATTCTATCACATTTGTTTAATTTTCGTCGCTCCTATTTCAGATAGCGTATTGGGCGAAGCGGCATCTCAAAGCGCATGAAATGGCGACTAAAATGCACTATTAAACTTCTAGGGTAGGGCAAGCAGAGACCCGATTAGATCATTTTATATTATGGTTAATTTAAGAATTCTGCAAAATTCTATCACATTCGTTCAATTTAGGTCGCTCCTATTTCAGATAGCGTACTGGGCTAGGCGGCATCTTAAAGCGCGTGGAATGCCGAGTAAAATCCACTATTAAACTTCTAGGGTAGGGCGAACAGAGACCCGAAGAGATCATTTTACATTAAGGTGAATATAAGAATGCAGCGTAATTCTGTCACATTTGTTCAACTTACGTCGCTCCTATTTCAGATAGCGTATTGGGTTAAGCGTTATCTCAAAGCGCATGAAATGGCGAGTAAAATGCACTATTAAACTTCTACGGTAGGGCGAACAGAGACCCGATTAGATCATTTTACATTAAGGTTAATATAAGTATTCAGCGAGATTCTATCACATTTGTTCAATTTACGTCGCTCCTATTTCAGACGGCGTACTGGGCTAGGCGGCATCTTAAAGCGTGTGGAATGGCGAGTAAAATGCACTATTAACCTTCTATGATAGGGCAATCAGAGACCAGACTAGATCATTTTATACCTTGGTTAATATAAGAATTCAGCGAAATTCTATCACATTTGTTAAATTTACGTCGCTCCTATTTCAGATAGCCTATTGGGCTAAGCGGCATCTCAAAGCGCATGAAATGGCGTGTAAAATGCACGATTAAACTTCTATGATAGGGCAATCAGAGACCAGATTAGATCATTTTATACTTTGGTTAATATAAGAGTTCAGCGAAATTCTATCACATTTGTTCAATTTACGTCGCTCCTATTTCAGATAGCGTATTGGGCTAGGCGGCATCTCAAAGCGCATGAAATGACGAGTGAAATGCACTATTAAACTTCTAGGGTAGGGCGAACAGAGACCCGATTAGATCATTTTACATTAAGGTTAATATAAGTATTCAGCGAGATTCTATCACATTTGTTCAATTTGCGTCGCTCCTATTTCAGACAGCGTACTGGGCTAGGCGGCATCTTAAGGCGCGTGGAATGGCGAGTAAAATGCACTATTAAACTTCTATGGTAGGGAAACCAGAGACCCGATGTGATCATTTTATATTTTGTTTAATATAAGATTTCAGGGAAATTCTATCACATTTGTTCAATTTACGTAGCTCCTATTTCAGATAGCGTATTGGGCTAAGCGGCATCTCAAAGCGCATGAAATGGCGAGTAAAATGCACTATTAGATTTCTATGGTAGGGCGTACAGAGACCCGATTAGATCATTTTATATTATGGTTAATTTAAGAATTCAGCAAAATTCTATCACATTTGTTCAATTTACGTAGCTCCTATTTCAGATAGCGTATTGGGCTAAGCGGCATCTCAAAGCGCATGAAATGGCGAGTAAAATGCACTATTAGATTTCTATGGTAGGGCGTATAGAGACCCGATTAGATCATTTTATATTATGGTTAATTTAAGAATTCAGCAAAATTCTATCACATTTGTTCAGTTTACGTCGCTCCTATTTCAGATAGCGCATTGGGATAAGCGGCATCTCAAAGCGCATGAAATGGCGAGTAAAATGCACAATTAAACTAATAGGGTAGGGCAAACAGAGACCCGATTAGATCATTTTATATTGTGGTTAATTTAAGCATTCAGCAAAATTCTATCACATGTGTTCAATTTACGTCGCTCCTATTTCAGATAGCGTATTGGGCTAAGCGGCATCTCAAAGCGCATGAAATGGCGAGTAAAATGCACTATCTAACTTCTAGGATAAGGCAAACAGAGACCCGATTAGATCATTTTATATTACGGTTAATATAAAAATTCGGCGTAATTCTATCACATTTGTTCAATTTACGTCGCTGCTATTCCAGATAGCTTATTGTGCTTAGCGGCATCACAAAGCGCATGAAATGACGAGTGAAATGCACTATTAAACTTCTAGGATAAGGCAAACAGAGACCCGATTAGATCATTTTATATTTTGGTTAATATAAGAATTCAGCGAAATTCTATCACATTTGTTCAATTTACGTCGCTCATATTTCAGATAGCGAACTGGGCTATGCGGCATCTTAAAGCGCGCGGAATGGCGAGTAAAATGCACTATTAAACTTCTATGCTAGGGCAATCAGAGACCCGACTAGATCATTTCATATTTTGGTTAATATAACAATTCAGAGAAATTCTATCACATTTGTTTAATTTACGTCGCTCCTATTTCAGATAGCGTATTGGGCGAAGCGGCATCTCAAAGCGCATGAAATGGCGACTAAAATGCACTATTAAACTTCTAGGGTAGGACAAGCAGAGACCCGATTAGATCATTTTATATTATGGTTAATTTAAGAATTCGGCGAAATTCTATCACATTTGTTCAATTTACGTCGCTCCTATTTCAGATAGCGTATTGGGCTAAGCGGCATCTCAAAGCGCATGAAATGGCGAGTAAAATGCAATACTAAACTTATAGGATAAGGCAAACAGAGACCCGATTAGATCATTTTATATTACGGTTAATTTAAGAATTCAGCGTAATTCTATCACATTTGTTCAACTTACGTCGCTCCTAATTTAGATAGCGTACTGGGCTAGGCGGCATCTTAAAGCGCGTGGAATGGCGAGTAAAATGCACTGCTAAACTTCTATGATAGGGCAATCAGAGACCCGATTAGATCATTTTATATTTTGGTTAATATAAGAATTCAGCGAAATTCTATCACAATTGTTCTATTTACGTCGCTCGTATTTCAGATAGCTTATTGTGCTTAGAGGCATCTCAAAGCGCATGAAATGACGAGTGAAATGCACTATTAAACTTCTAGGGTAGGGCAAACAGAGACCCGATTAGATCATTTTATATTTTGGTTAATATAAGAATTCAACGAAATTCTATCACATTTGTTCAATTTACGTCGCTTCTATTACAGATAGCTTATTGGGCTTAGCGGCATCTCAAAGCGCATGAAATGACGAGTGAAATGCACTATTAAACTTCTAAGGTAGGGCAAACAGAGACCCGATTAGGTTATTTTATATTATGGTTAATTTAAGAATTCAGCGAAATTCTATCACATTTGTTCAACTTACGTCGCTCCTAATTTAGATACCGTACTGGGCTAGGCGGCATCTTAAAGCGCGTGGAATGGCGAGTAAAATGCACTGCTAGACTTCTATGATAGGGCAATCAGAGACCCGATTAGATCATTTTATATTTTGTTTAATATAAGATTTCAGGGAAATTCAATCACATTTATTCAATTTAGGTCGCTCCTATTTCAGATACCGTACTGGGCTAGGCGGCATCTTAAAGCGCGCGGAATGCCGAGCAAAATCCACTATTAAACTTCTAGGCTAGGGCGAACAGAGACCAGATTAGATCATTATACATTCTGGTTAATAAAATAATTCAGCGAAATTCTATCACATTTGTTCAACTTACGTCGCTCCTATTTCAGATAGCGTATTGGGCTAAGGGGCATCTCAAAGCGCATGAAATGGCGAGTGAAATGCACCATTAGACTTCTATGGTAGGGCGAACAGAGACACGATTAGATCATTTTATATTTTGGTTAATATAAGAATTCAGTGAAATTCTATCACATTTGTTCAATTTACGTCGCTCCTATTTCAAATAGCTTATTGGGCGAAGCGGCATCTCAAAGCGCATGAAATGACGAGTGAAATGCACTATTAAACTTCTAGGATAAGGCAAACAGAGACCCGATTAGATCATTTTATATTTTGGATAATATAAGAATTCAGCGAAATTCTATCACATTTGTTCAATTTACGTCGCTCCTATTTCAGATAGCTTATTGGGCAAAGCGGCATCTCAAAGCGCAAGAAATGGCGAGTAACATGCACTATTAAACTTCTAGGGTAGGGCAAACAGAGACCCGATTAGATCATTTTATATTATGGTTAATTTAAGATGTCAGCAAAATTTTATCACATTTGTTCAATTTACGTCGCTCCTATTTCAGATAGCGTACTGGGCTAGGCGGCATCTTAAAGCGCGTGGAATGGTGAGTAAAATGCACTATTAAACTTCTAGGGTAGGGCAATCAGAGACCCGATTAGATCATTTTATATTTTGGTTAATATAAGAATTCAACGAAATTCTATCACATTCGTTCAATTTACGTCGCTTCTATTACAGATAGCTTATTGGGCTTAGCGGCATCTCAAAGCGCATGAAATGACGAGTGAAATGCACTATTAAACTTCTAGGGTAGGGCAAACAGAGACCCGATTAGGTCATTTTATATTATGGTTAATTTAAGAATTCAGCGTAATTCTATCACATTTGTTCAACTTACGTCGTTCCTATTTCAGATAGCGTCCTCGGCTAAGCCGCATCTAAAAGCGCATGAAATGGCGAGTATAATGCACTATTATACTTCTAGGATAAGGCAAACAGAGACCCGATTAGATCATTTTATATTTTGTTTAATATAAGATTTCAGGGACATTCTATCACATTTGTTCAATTTACGTCGCTCCTATTTCAGATAGCGTATTGGGCTAAGCGGCATCTCAAAGCGCATGAAATGACGAGAGAAATGCACTATTATACTTCTTGGGTAGGGCAAACAGAGACCCGATTAGATCATTTTATATTATGGTTAATTCAAGATGTCAGCAAAATTCTATCACATTTGTTCAATTTACGTCGCTCCTATTTCAGATAGCTTATTGGGCTAAGCGGCATCTGAAGGCGCATGAAATGGCGAGTAAAATGCACTATTAAACTTCTAGGGTAGGGCAAACAGAGACCCGATGAGATCATTTTATATTATGGTTAATTTAAGATGTCAGCAAAATTTTATCACATTTGTTCAGTTTACGTCGCTCCTATTTCAGATAGCGTACTGAGCTAGGCGGCATCTTAAAGCGCGTGGAATGGTGAGTAAAATGCACTATTAAACTTCTAGGGTAGGGCAATCAGAGACCCGATTAGATCATTTTATATTTTGGTTAATATAAGAATTCAACGAAATTCTATCACATTCGTTCAATTTACGTCGCTTCTATTACAGATAGCTTATTGGGCTTAGCGGCATCTCAAAGCGCATGGAATGACGAGTGAAATGCACTATTAAACTTCTAGGGTAGGGCTACAGCCACGCGATTAGATCATTTTATATTATGGTTAATTTAAGAATTCAGCAAAATTCTATCACATTTGCTCAATTTACGTCGCTCCTATTTCAGATAGCGTATTGGGCTAAGCGGTATCTCAAAGCGCATGAAATGGCGAGTAAAATGCAATACTAAACTTCTAGGATAAGGCAAACAGAGACCCGATCAGATCATTTTATATTTTTGTTAATATAAGAATTCAGCGAAATTCTTTCACATTTGTTCAATTTACGTCGCTCATATTTCCGATAGCGTATTGTGCTAAGCGGCATCTCAAAGCGCATGAAATGACGAGTAAAATGCACTATTAAACTTCTAGGGTAGGGCAAACAGAGACCCGATTAGATCATTTTATATTTTGGTTAATATAAGAATTCAGCGAAATTCTATCACATTTGTTCAATTTACATCGCTCCTATTTCAGATAGCGAATTGGGCTAAGCGGCATCTCAAAGCGCATGAAATGACGAGTAAAATGCACTATTAAACTTCTAGGGGAGGGCAAACAGAGACCCGATTAGATCATCTAATATTATGGTTAATTTAAGAATTCAGCAAAATTCTATCACATTTGTTCAATTTACGTCGCTCCTATTTCAGATAGCGTATTGGGGTAAGCGGCATCTCAAAGCGCATGAAATGGCGAATAAAATGCGCTATTAAACTTCTAGGCTAGGGCGAACAGAGACCCGATTAGATCATTTTACAATATGGTTCATAAAAGATTTCAGCGTAATTCTATCACATTTGTTCAACGTACGTCGCTCCTATTTCAGATAGCGTACTGGACTAGGCCGCATCTTAAAGCGCGTGGAATGGCGGGTAAAATGCACTATTAAACTTCTATGATAGGGCTATCAGAGACCCGATTAGATCATTTTATATTATGGTTAATTTAAGAATTCAGCGAAATACTATCACATTTGTTCAATTTACGTCGCTCCTATTTCAGATAGCTAATTGGGCAAAGCGGCATCTCAAAGCGCATGAAATTACGAGTGAAATGCACTATTAATCTTCTAGGGTAGGGCGAACAGAGACCCGATTAGAACACTTTACATTAAGGTTAATATAAGAATTCAGCGAAAGTCTCTCACATTTGTTCAATTTACGTCGCTGATATTTCAGATAGCGTATTGGGCTAAGCGGCATCTCAATGCGCATGAAATGGCGAGTAAAATGCACTATTAAACTTCTAGGATAAGGCAAACAGAGACCCGATTCGATCATTTTATATTACGGTTAATATAAGAATTCAGCGTAATTCTATCACATTTGTTCAATCTACGTCGCTCCAATTTCAGATAGCGTACTGGGCTAGGCGGCATCTTAAAGCGTGTGGAAAGGCAAGCTAAATGCACTATTAAACTTCTATGATAGGGCAATCAGAGACCCGACTAGATCATTTTATATTTTGGTTAATATAAGAATTCAGCGAAATTCTATCACATTTGTTCAATTTACGTCGCTCCTATTTCAGATAGCTTATTGGGCTAAGCGGCATCTCAAAGCGCATGGAATGACGAGTGAAATGCACTATTAAACTTCTAGAGTAGGGCAAACAGAGACCCGATTAGATCATTTTATATTATGGTTAATTTAAGAATTCAGCCAAATTCTAACACATTTGTTCAATTTACGTCGCTCCTATTGCAGATATCGTATTGGGCTAAGCGGCATCTCAAAGCGCATGAAATGGCGAGTAAAATGCACTGCTAAACTTCTAGGGAAGGGCGAACAAAGGCCCGATTAGATCATTTTACATTAAGGTTAATATAAGAATTCAGGGAAATTCTATCACATTTGTTCAATTTACGTCGCTCCTATTTCAGATAGCGTATTGGGCTAAGCGCCATCTCAAAGCGCATGAAATTGCGAGTGAAATGCACTGTTAAACTTCTAGGGTAGGGCGAACAGAGACCCGATTAGATCATTTTACATTAAGGTTAATATAAGTATTCAGGGAAATTCTATCACATTTGTTCAATTTACGTCGCTCCTATTTCTGATAGCGTATTGGGCTAAGCAGCATCTCAAAGCCCATGAAATGGCGAGTAAAATGCACTGTTAAACTTCTAGGGTAGGGCAAACAGAGACCCGATTAGATCATTTTATATCATATACGGTTAATATAAGAATTCAGCGTAAGTCTATCACATTTGTTCAATTTAAGTCGCTCCTATTTCAGATAGCTTATTGGGCTAAGCGGCATCTCAAAGCGCATGAAATGACGAGTGAAATGCACTATTTAACTTCTAGGGTAGGGCAAACAGAGAACCGATTAGATCATTTTATATTATGGTTAATTTAAGAATTCAGCCAAATTCTATCACATTTGTTCAAGTTACGTCGCTCCTATTTCAGATAGCGTACTGGGCTAGGCGGTATCTTAAAGCGCGTGGATTGGCGAGTAAAATGCACTATTAAACTTCTATGATAGGGCAATCAGAGACCCGACTAGATCATTTTATATTCTGGTTAATATAAGAATTCAGCGAAATTCTATCACAATTGTTCTATTTACGTCGCTCCTATTTCAGATAGCATATTGGGCTAAGCGGCATCTCAATGCGCATGAAATGGCGAGTAAAATGCACTATTAAACTTCTAGGATAAGGCAAACAGAGACCCGATTCGTTCATTTTATATTACGGTTAATATAAGAATGCAGCGTAATTCTATCACATTTGTTCAACGTACGTCGCTCCTATTTCAGATAGCGTACTGGGCTAGGCGGCATCTTAAAGCGCGTGGAATGGCGGGTAAAATGCACTATTAAACATCTATGATAGGACTATCAGAGACCCGATTAGATCATTTTATATTTTGGTTAATATAAGAATTCAGCGAAATTCTATCACATTTGTTCAACTTACGTCGCTCCTATTTCAGATAGCTTATTGGGCTAAGCGGCATCTCAAAGCGCATGAAATGACGAGTGAAATGCACTATTAATCTTCAAGGGTAGGGCGAACAGAGACCCGATTAGAACATTTTACATCAAGGTTAATATAAGAATTCAGCGAAATTCTCTCACATTTGTTCAACTTACCTCGCTCCTATTTCAGATAGCTGATTGGGCAAAGCGGCATCTCAAAGCGCAAGAAATGGCGAGTAAAATGCACTATTAAACTTCTAGGGTAGGGCAAACAGAGACACGATTAGATCATTTTATGTTATGGTTAATTTAAGAATTCAGCGAAATTCTATCACATTTGTTCAATTTACGTCGCTCCAATTTCAGGTAGCGTACTGGGCTAGGCAGCATCTTAAAGCGTGTGGAAAGGCGAGCTAAATGCACTATTAAACTTCTAGGATAGGGCAATCAGAGACCCGACTAGATCATTTTATATTTTGGTTAATATAAGAATTCAGCGAAATTCTATCACATTTATTCAATTTACGTCGCTCCTATTTCAGATAGCTTATTGGGCTAAGCGGCATCTCAATGCGCATGAAATGGCGAGTAAAATGCACTATTAAACTTCTAGGATAAGGCAAACAGAGACCCGATTATATCATTTTATATGACGGTTAATATAAGAATTCAGCGTAATTCTATCACATTTGTTCAACTTACGTTGCTCCTATTTCAGATAGCGTACTGTGCTAGGCGGCATCTTAAAGCGCGTGGAATGGCGAGTAAAATGCACTATTAAACTTCTATGATAGGGCTATCAGAGACCCGATTAGATCATTTTATATTTTGGTTAATATATGAATCCAGCGAAATTCTATCACATTCGTTCAATTTACGTTGCTCCTATTTCAGATAGCGTATTGGGCTAAGCGCCATCTCAAAGCGCATGAAATGGCGAGTAAAATGCACTATTAAACTTCTAGGGTACGGCAAACAGAGACCCGATTAGATCATTTTATATTATGGTTAATTTAAGAATTCAGCCAAATTCTATCACATTTGTTCAATTTACGTCGCTCCTATTGCAGATATCGTATTGGGCTAAGCGGCATCTCAAAGCGCATGAAATGGCGAGTAAAGTGCACTGCTAAACTTCTAGGGTAGGGCGAACAAAGGCCCGATTAGATCATTTTACATTAAGGTTAATATAAGAATTCAGGGAAATTCTATTACATTTGTTCAATTTACGTCGCTCCTATTTCAGATAGCGGATTGAGCTAAGCGCCATCTCAAAGCGCATTAAATTGCGAGTGAAATGCACTATTAAACTTCTAGGGTAGGGCGAACAGAGACCCGATTAGATCATTTTACATTAAGGTTAATATAAGTATTCAGGGAAATTCTATCACATTTGTTCAATTTACGTCGCTCCTATTTCAGATAGCGTATTGGGCTAAGCAGCATCTCAAAGCCCATGAAATGGCGAGTAAAATGCACTGTTAAACTTCTAGGGTAGGGCAAACAGAGACCCGATTAGATCATTTCATATTATGGTTTATTTAAGAATTCAGAAAAATTCTATCACTTTTGTTCAACATACGTCGCTCCTATTTCAGACAGCTTATTGGGCTAAGCGGCATCTTAAAGCGCGTGGAAGGGCGAGTAAAATGCACTTCTAAACTTCTATGATAGGGCAATCAGAGTCCCGTTTAGATCATTTTATACTTTGTTTAATATAAGATTTCAGGGAAATTCTATCACATTTGTTGAATTTACGTCGCTCCTATTTCAGATAGCGTATTGGGCTAAGCGGCATCTCAAAGCGCATGAAATGACGAGAGAAATGCACTATTAAACTTCTTGGGTTAGGCAAACAGAGACCCGATTAGATCATTTTATATTATGGTTAATTCAAGATGTCAGCAAAATTCTATCACATTTGTTCAATTTACGTCGCTCCTATTTCAGATATCGTATTGGGCTAAGCGGCATCTCAAAGCGCATGAAATGACGAGTGAAATGCACTGTTGAACTTCTAGGGTAGGGCAAACAGAGACCCGATTAGATCATTTTATATTATGGTTAATTTAAGAATTCAGCCAAATTCTATCACATTTGTTCAATTTATGTCGCTCCTATTTCAGATAGCGTACTGGGCTAGGCGGAATCTTAAAGCGCATGGATTGGCGAGTAAAATGCACTATTAAACTTCTATGATAGGGCAATCAGAGACCCGATTAGATCATTTTATATTTTGGTTAATATAAGAATTCAGCGAAATTCTATCACAATTGTTCTATTTACGTCGCTCCTATTTCAGATAGCGTATTGGGCTAAGCGGCATCTCAAAGCGCATGAAATGGCGAGTGAAATGCACTGTTAAACTTCTAGGGTAGGGCGAACAGAGACCCGATTAGATCATTTTACATTAAGGTTAATATAAGTATTCAGGGAAATTCTATCACATTTGTTCAATTTACGTCGCTCCTATTTCAGATAGCGTATTGGGCTAAGCGGCATCTCAAAGAGCATGAAATGGCGAGTAAAATGCACTGTTAAACTTCTAGGGTAGGGCAAACAGAGACCCGATTCGGTCATTTCATATTATGGTTTATTTAAGAATTCAGAAAAATTCTATCACATTTGTTCAATTTACGTCGCTGATATTTCAGATAGCGTATTGGGCTAAGCGGCATCTCAAAGCGCATGAAATGACGAGTGAAATGCACTATTAATCTTCAAGGGTAGGGCGAACAGAGACCCGATTAAAACATTTTACATGAAGGTTAATATAAGAATTCAGCGAAATTCTCTCACATTTGTTCAATTTACGTCGCTCCTATTTCAGATAGCTTATTGGGCAAAGCGGCATCTCAAAGCGCAAGAAATGGCGAGTAAAATGCACTATTAAACTTCTAGGGTAGGGCAAACAGAGACCCGATTAGATCATTTTATGTTATGGTTAATTTAAGAATTCAGCGAAATTCTATCACATTTGTTCAATTTACGTCGCTCCAATTTCAGATAGCGTACTGTGCTAGGCGGCATCTTAAAGCGCGTGGAATGGCGAGCTAAATGCACTATTAAACTTCTATGATAGGGCAATCAGGGACCCGACTAGATCATTTTATATTTTGGTTAATATAAGAATTCAGCGAAATTCTATCACATTTGCTCAATTTACGTCGCTCCTATTTCACATAGATTATTGGGCTAAGCGGCATCTCAAAGCGCATGAAATGACGAGTGAAATGCACTATTAAACTTCTAGGGTAGGGCAAACAGAGACCCGATTAGATCATTTTATATTATGGTTAATTTAAGAATTCAGAAAAATTCTATCACATTTGTTCAATTTACGTCGCTCCTATTTCAGATAGCTTATTGGGCTAAGCGGCATCTCAAAGCGCATGAAATGACGAGTGAAATGCACTAGTAATCTTCTAGGGTAGGGCGAACAGAGATCCGATTAGATCATTTTATATTACGGTTAATATAAGAATTCAGCGTAATTCTATCACATATGTTCAACATACGTCGCTCCTATTTCAGATAGCGTACTGGGCTAGGCGGCATCTTAAAGCGCGTGGAAGGGCGAGTAAAATGCACTTCTAAACTTCTATGATAGGGCAATCAGAGACCCGATTAGGTCATTTAATATTATGGTTAATTCAAAATGTCAGCAAAATTCTATCACATTTGTTCAATTTACGTCGCTCCTATTTCAGATATCGTATTGGGCTAAGCGGCATGTCAGAGCGCATGAAATGGCCAGTAAAATGCACTGCTAAACTTGTAGGGTAGGGCAAACAGGGACCCGATTAGATCATTTTATATTATCGTTAATTCAAGATGTCAGCAAAATTCTATCACATTTGTTCAATCTACGTCGCTCCAATTTCAGATAGCTTATTGGGCTAAGCGGCATCTCAAAGCGCATGAAATGACGAGTGAAATGCACTATTAAACTTCTAGGGTAGGGCGAACAGAGACCCGATTAGATCATTTTACATTAAGGTTAATATAAGTATTCAGGGCAATTCTATCACACTTGTTCAATTTACGTCGCTCCTATTTCAGATAGCGTATTGGGCTAAGCGGCATCTCAAAGAGCATGAAATGGCGAGTAAAATGCACTGATATACTTCTAGGGTAGGGCAAACAGAGACCCGATTAGATCATTTCATATTATGGTTTATTTAAGACTTCAGGAAAATTCTATCACATTTGTTCAATTTACGTCGCTCCTATTGCAGATATCATATTGGGCTAAGCGGCATCTCAAAGCGCATGAAATGGCGAGTAAAATGCACTGCTAAACTTCTAGGGTAGGGCGAATAAAGGCCCGATTAGATCATTTTACATTAAGGTTAATATAAGAATTCAGGGAACTTCTATCACATTTGTTCAATTTAAGTCGCTCCTATTTCAGATAGCGTATTGGACTAAGCGCCATCTCAAAGCGCATGAAATTGCGAGTGAAATGCACTATTAAACTTCTAGGGTAGGGCGAAGAGAGACCCGATTAGATCATTTTACATTAAGGTTAATATAAGTATTCAGGGAAATTCTATCACATTTGTTCAATTTACGTCGCTCCTATTTCAGATAGCGTATTGGGCTAAGCAGCATCTCAAAGCCCATGAAATGGCGAGTAAAATGCACTGTTAAACATCTAGGGTAGGGCAAACAGAGACCCGATTAGAACATTTCATATTATGGTTTATTTAAGAATTCAGAAAAATTCTATCACATTAGTTCAATTTACGTCGCTGATATTTCAGATAGCGTATTGGGCTAAGCGGCATCTCAAAGCGCATGAAATGACGAGTGAAATGCACTATTAATCTTCAAGGGTAGGGCGAACAGAGACCCGATTAGAACATTTTACATTAAGGTTAATATAAGAATTCAGCGAAATTCTCTCACATTTGTTCAATTTACGTCGCTCCTATTTCAGATAGCTTATTGGGCAAAGCGGCATCTCAAAGCGCAAGAAATGGCGAGTAAAATGCACTATTAAACTTCTAGGGTAGGGCAAACAGAGACCCGATTAGATCATTTTATGTTATGGTTAATTTAAGAATTCAGCGAAATTCTATCACATTTGTTCAATTTACGTCGCTCCAATTTCAGATAGCGTACTGTGCTAGGCGGCATCTTAAAGCACGTGGAATGGCGAGCTAAATGCACTATTAAACTTCTATGATAGGGCAATCAGGGACCCGACTAGATTATTTTATATTTTGGTTAATATAAGAATTCAGCGAAATTCTATCACATTTGTTCAATTTACGTCGCTCCTATTTCAGATAGCTTATTGGGCTAGGCGGCATCTCAAAGCGCATGAAATGACGAGTAAAATGCACTATTAAACTTCTAGGGTAGGGCAAACAGAGACCCGATTAGATCATTTCATATTATGGTTAATTTAAGAATTCAGCGAAACTCTATCATATTTATTCAATTTACGTCGCTCCTATTTCAGATAGCGTATTGGGCTAAGCGGCATCTCAATGCGCATGAAATGGCCAGTAAAATGCACTATTAAACTTCTAGGATAATGCAAACAGAGACCCGATTAGATCATTTTATATTACGGTTAATATAAGAATTCAGCGTAATTCTATCACATTTGTTCAACTTACGTCGCTCCAATTTCAGATAGCGTACTGGGCTAGGCGGCATCTCAAAACGCATGAAATGGCGAGTAAAATGAACTATTAAACTTCTAGGGTAGGGCAAACAGAGACCCGATTAGATCATTTTATATTATGGTTAATTTAAGAATTCAGCCAAATTCTATCACATTTGTTCAATTTACGTCGCTCCTATTTCAGATAGCGTACTGGGCTAGGCGGAATTTTAAAGCGCGTGGATTGGCGAGTAAAATGCACTATTAAACTTCTATGATAGGGCAATCAGAGACCCGATTAGATCATTTTATATTTTGGTTAATATAAGAATTCAGCGTAATTCTATCACATTTGTTCAATTTACGTCGCTGATATTTCAGATAGCGTATTGGGCTAAGCGGCATCTCAATGCGCAAGAAATGGCGAGTAAAATGCACTTTTAAACTTCTAGGATAAGGCAAACAGAGACCTGATTCGTTCATTTTATATTACGGTTAATATAAGAATTCAGCGTAATTCTATCACATTTTTTCAACGTACGTCGCTCCTATTTCAGATAGCGTACTGGGCTAGACGGCATCTTAAAGCGCGTGGAATGGCGATCAAAATGCACTATTGAACTTCTATGATAGGGCAATCAGAGACCCGACTAGATCATTTTATATTTTGGTTAATATAAGAATTCAGCGAAATTCTATCACAATTGTTCAATTTACGTCGCTCCTATTTCAGATAGCGTATTGGGCTAAGCGGCATCTCAAAGCGCACGAAATGACGAGTGAAAGGCACTATTAAACTTCTAGGGTAGGCCGAACAGAGAACCGATTAGATGATTTTATATTACGGTTAATATAAGAATTCAGCGTAATTCTATCACATTTGTCCAACTTATGTCGCTCCTACCTCAGATAGCGTACTGGGCTCGGCGGCACCTTAAAGCGCAAGAATTGGCGAGTAAAATGCACTATTAAACTTCTAGGGTTGGGCAAACAGAGACCCGATAAGATGATTTTATATTATGGTTAATTTAAGAATTCAGCCAAATTCTATCACGTTTGTTCAATTTACGTCGCTCCTATTTCAGATAGCGTATTGGGCTAAGCGCCATCTCAAAGCGCATGAAATGGCGAGTAAAATGCACCATTAAACTTCTAGGGTAGGGCAAACAGAGACCCGATTAGATCATTTTATATTATGGTTAATTTAAGATGTCATCAAAATTCTGTCACATTTGTTCTATTTACGTCGCTCCAATTTCAGATAGCGTACTGGGTTAGGCGGCATCTTAAAGCGCGTGGAATGGCGATCAAAATGCACTATTAAACTTCTATGATAGGGCAATCAGAGACCCGTCTAGATCATTTTATATTTTGGTTAATATAAGAATTCAGCGAAATTCTATCACAATTGTTCAATTTACGTCGCTCCAATTTCAGATAGCGTATTGGGCTGAGCGGCATCTCAAAGCGCACGAAATTACGAGTGAAAGGCACTATTAAACTTCTAGGGTAGGGCGAACAGAGAACCGATTAGATGATTTTATATTACTGTTAATATAAGAATTCAGCGTAATTCTATCACATTTGTTCAACTTACGTCGCTCCTACTTCAAATAGCGTACTGGGCTCGGCGGCATCTTAAAGCGCATGAAATGGCGAGTAAAATGCACTATTAAACTTCTAGGGTAGGGCAAACAGAGACCCGATTTGATCATTTTATATTATGGTTAATTTAAGAATTCAGCCAAATTCTATCACATTTGTTCAATTTACGTCGCTCCTATTTCAGATAGCGTACTGGGCTAGGCGGAATCTTAAAGCGCGTGGATTGGCGAGTAAAATGCACTATTAAACTTCTGTGATAGGGCAATCAGAGACCCGATTAGATCATTTTATATTTTGGTTATTATAAGAATTCAGCGAAATTCTATCACAATAGTTCTATTTACGTCGCTCCTATTTCAGATAGCGTATTGGGCTAAGCGGCATCTCAAAGCGCATGAAATGGCGAGTGAAATGCACTATTACACTTCTACGGTAGGGCGAACAGAGACCCGATTAGATCATTTTACATTAAGGTTAATATAAGTATTCAGGGAAATTCTATCACATTTGTTCAATTTACGTCGCTCCTATTTCAGATAGCGTATTGGGCTAAGCGGCATCTCAAAGCGCATGAAATGGCGAGCAAAGTGCACTATTAAACTTCTAGGGTAGGGCAAACAGAGACCCGATTAGATAATTTTATATTACGGTTAATATAATAATTGAGCGTAATTCTATCACATTTTTTCAACGTACGTCGCTCCTATTTCAGATAGCGTACTGGGCTAGGCGGCATCTTAAAGCGCGTGGAATGGCGATCAAAATGCACTATTAAACTTCTATGATAGGGCAAACAGAGACCCGACTAGATCATTTTATATTTTGGTTAATATAAGAATTCAGCGAAATTCTATCACAATTGTTCAATTTACGTCGCTCCTATTTCAGATAGCGTATTGGGCTAAGCGGCATCTCAAAGCGCACGAAATGACGAGTGAAAGGCACTATTAAACTTCTAGGGTAGGGCGAACAGAGAACCGATTAGATGATTTTATATTACGGTTAATATAAGAATTCAGCGTAATTCTATCACATTTGTTCAACTTACGTCGCTCCTACTTCAGATAGCGTACTGGGCTCGGCGGCATCTTAAAGCGCAAGAAATGGCGAGTAAAATGCACTATTAAACTTCTAGGGTAGGGCAAACAGAGACCCGATAAGATGATTTTATATTATGGTTAATTTAAGAATTCAGCGAAACTCTATCATATTTGTTCAATTTACGTCGCTCCTATTTCAGATAGCGTATTGGGCTAAGCGGCATCTCAATGCGCATGAAATGGCGAGTAAAATGCACTATTAAACTTCTAGGATAAGGCAAACAGGGACCGGTTAGATCATTTTATATTACGGTTAATGTAAGAATTCAGGCAAATTCTATCACGTTTGTTCAATTTACGTCGCTCCTATTTCAGATAGCGTATTGGGCTAAGCGCCATCTCAAAGCGCATGAAATGGCGAGTAAAATGCACTATTAAACTTCTAGGGTAGGGCAAACAGAGACCCGATTAGATCATTTTATATTATGGTTAATTTGAGAATTCAGCCAAATTCTATCACATTTGTTCAATTTACGTCGCTCCTATTTCAGATAGCGTACTGGGCTAGGCGGATTCTTAAAGCGCGTAGATTGGCGAGTAGAATGCACTATTAAAGTTCTATGATAGGGCAATCAGAGACCCGATTAGATCATTTTATATTTTGGTTAATATAAGAATTCAGGGAAATTCTATCACATTTGTTCAATTTACGTCGCTCCTATTTCAGATAGCGTATTGGGCTAAGCGGCATCTCAAAGCGCATGAAATGGCGAGTAAAATGCACTGTTAAACTTGTAGGGTAGGGCAAACAGAGACCCGATTAGATCATTTTACATTATGGTTAATTTAAGAATTCAGCCAAATTCTATCACATTTGTTCAATTTACGTCGCTCCTATTTCAGATAACGTACTGGGCTAGGCGGAATCTTAAGGCGCGTGGATTGGCGAGTAAAATGCACTATTAAACTTCTATGATAGGGCAATCAGAGACCCGATTAGATCATTTTATATTTTGGTTAATATAAGAATTCAGCGAAATTCTATCACAATTGTTCAATTTACGTCGCTCCTACTTCAGATAGCGTACTGGGCTCGGCGGCATCTTAAAGCGCAAGAAATGGCGAGTAAAATGCACTATTAAACTTCTAGGGTAGGGCAAACAGAGACCCGATTAGATCATTTTATATTATGGTTAATTTAAGAATTCAGCCAAATTCTATCACATTTGTTCAATTTACGTCGCTCCTATTTCAGATAGCGTACTGGGCTAGGCGGAATCTTAAAGCGCGTAGATTGGCGAGTAGAATGCACTATTAAAGTTCTATGATAGGGCAATCAGAGACCCGATTAGATCATTTTATATTTTGGTTAATATAAGAATTCAGCCAAATTCTATCACATTTGTTCAATTTACGTCGCTCCTATTTCAGATAGCGTACTGGGCTAGGCGGAATCTTAAAGCGCGTGGATTGGCGAGTAAAATGCACTATTAAACTTCTGTGATAGGGCAATCAGAGACCCGATTAGATCATTTTATATTTTGGTTATTATAAGAATTCAGCGAAATTCTATCACAATAGTTCTATTTACGTCGCTCCTATTTCAGATAGCGTATTGGGCTAAGCGGCATCTCAAAGCGCATGAAATGGCGAGTGAAATGCACTATTACACTTCTACGGTAGGGCGAACAGAGACCCGATTAGATCATTTTACATTAAGGTTAATATAAGTATTCAGGGAAATTCTATCACATTTGTTCAATTTACGTCGCTCCTATTTCAGATAGCGTATTGGGCTAAGCGGCATCTCAAAGCGCCTGAAATGGCGAGCAAAGTGCACTATTAAACTTCTAGGGTAGGGCAAACAGAGACCCGATTAGATCATTTTATATTACGGTTAATATAATAATTGAGCGTAATTCTATCACATTTTTTCAACGTACGTCGCTCCTATTTCAGATAGCGTACTGGGCTAGGCGGCATCTTAAAGCGCGTGGAATGGCGATCAAAATGCACTATTAAACTTCTATGATAGGGCAATCAGAGACCCGACTAGATCATTTTATATTTTGGTTAATATAAGAATTCAGCGAAATTCTATCACAATTGTTCAATTTACGTCGCTCCTATTTCAGATAGCGTATTGGGCTAAGCGGCATCTCAAAGCGCACGAAATGACGAGTGAAAGGCACTATTAAACTTCTAGGGTAGGGCGAACAGAGAACCGATTAGATGATTTTATATTACGGTTAATATAAGAATTCAGCGTAATTCTATCACATTTGTTCAACTTACGTCGCTCCTACTTCAGATAGCGTACTGGGCTCGGCGGCATCTTAAAGCGCAAGAAATGGCGAGTAAAATGCAATATTAAACTTCTAGGGTAGGGCAAACAGAGACCCGATAAGATGATTTTATATTATGGTTAATTTAAGAATTCAGCGAAACTCTATCATATTTGTTCAATTTACGTCGCTCCTATTTCAGATAGCGTATTGGGCTAAGCGGCATCTCAATGCGCATGAAATGGCGAGTAAAATGCACTATTAAACTTCTAGGATAAGGCAAACAGGGACCGGTTAGATCATTTTATATTACGGTTAATGTAAGAATTCAGGCAAATTCTATCACGTTTGTTCAATTTACGTCGCTCCTATTTCAGATAGCGTATTGGGCTAAGCGCCATCTCAAAGCGCATGAAATGGCGAGTAAAATGCACTATTAAACTTCTAGGGTAGGGCAAACAGAGACCCGATTAGATCATTTTATATTATGGTTAATTTGAGAATTCAGCCAAATTCTATCACATTTGTTCAATTTACGTCGCTCCTATTTCAGATAGCGTACTGGGCTAGGCGGAATCTTAAAGCGCGTAGATTGGCGAGTAGAATGCACTATTAAAGTTCTATGATAGGGCAATCAGAGACCCGATTAGATCATTTTATATTTTGGTTAATATAAGAATTCAGGGAAATTCTATCACATTTGTTCAATTTACGTCGCTCCTATTTCAGATAGCGTATTGGGCTAAGCGGCATCTCAAAGCGCATGAAATGGCGAGTAAAATGCACTGTTAAACTTGTAGGGTAGGGCAAACAGAGACCCGATTAGATCATTTTATATTATGGTTAATTTAAGAATTCAGCCAAATTCTATCACATTTGTTCAATTTACGTCGCTCCTATTTCAGATAACGTACTGGGCTAGGCGGAAACTTAAGGCGCGTGGATTGGCGAGTAAAATGCACTATTAAACTTCTATGATAGGGCAATCAGAGACCCGATTAGATCATTTTATATTTTGGTTAATATAAGAATTCAGCGAAATTCTATCACAATTGTTCAATTTACGTCGCTCCTACTTCAGATAGCGTACTGGGCTCGGCGGCATCTTAAAGCGCAAGAAATGGCGAGTAAAATGCACTATTAAACTTCTAGGGTAGGGCAAACAGAGACCCG
Organism: Macropis europaea; assembly: GCA_916610135.2. NCBI lineage: Eukaryota > Metazoa > Arthropoda > Insecta > Hymenoptera > Melittidae > Macropis > Macropis europaea. Next base: position 53,736 of record CAKAJE020001068.1, on the reverse strand, counting down.
ATTAGATCATTTTATATTATGGTTAATTTAAGAATTCAGCCAAATTCTATCACATTTGTTCAATTTACGTCGCTCCTATTTCAGATAGCGTACTGGGCTAGGCGGAATCTTAAAGCGCGTAGATTGGCGAGTAGAATGCACTATTAAAGTTCTATGATAGGGCAATCAGAGACCCGATTAGATCATTTTATATTTTGGTTAATATAAGAATTCAGCCGAATTCTATCACATTTGTTCAATTTACGTCGCTCCTATTTCAGATAGCGTACTGGGCTAGGCGGAATCTTAAAGCGCGTGGATTGGCGAGTAGAATGCACTATTAAAGTTCTATGATAGGGCAATCAGAGACCCGATTAGATCATTTTATATTTTGGTTAATATAAGAATTCAGCGAAATTCTATCACAATTGTTCAATTTACGTCGCTCCTACTTCAGATAGCGTACTGGGCTCGGCGGCATCTTAAAGCGCAAGAAATGGCAAGTAAAATGCACTATTAAACTTCTAGGGTAGGGCAAACAGAGACCCGATAAGATGATTTTATATTATGGTTAATTTAAGAATTCAGCGAAACTCTATCAGATTTGTTCAATTTACGTCGCTCCTATTTCAGATAGCGTATTGGGCTAAGCGGCATCTCAATGCGCATGAAATGGCGAGTAAAATGCACTATTAAACTTCTAGGATAAGGCAAACAGGGACCGGTTAGATCATTTTATATTACGGTTAATGTAAGAATTCAGCGTAATTCTATCACATTTGTTCAACTTACGTCGCTCCTATTTCAGATAGCGTACTGGGCTACGCGGCATCTTAAAGCGCGTGGAATGGCGAGTAAAATGCACTACTAAACTTCTATGATAGGGCAATCAGAGTCCAGTTTAGATCATTTTATATTTTGTTTAATATAAGATTTCAGGGAAATTCTATCACATTTGTTCAATTTACGTCGCTCCTATTTCAGATAGCGTATTGGGCTAAGCGGCATCTCAAATCGCATGAAATGGCGAGTAAAATGCACTATTAAACTTCTATGATAGGGCTATCAGAGACCCGATTAGATCATTTTATATTTTGGTTAATATAAGAATTCAGCGAAATTCTATCACATTTGTTCAATTTACGTCGCTACTATTTCAGAAAGCGTATTGGGCTAAGCGCCATCTCAAAGCGCATGAAATGGCGAGTAAAATGCACTATTAAACTTCTAGGGTAGGGCAAACAGAGACCCGATTTGATCATTTTATATTATGGTTAATTTAAGAATTCAGCCAAATTCTATCACATTTGTTCAATTTACGTCGCTCCTATTTCAGATAACGTACTGGGCTAGGCGGAATCTTAAGGCGCGTGGATTGGCGAGTAAAATGCACTATTAAACTTCTATGATAGGGCAATCAGAGACCCGATTAGATCATTTTATATTTTGGTTATTATAAGAATTCAGCGAAATTCTATCACAATAGTTCTATTTACGTCGCTCCTATTTCGGATAGCTTATTGGGCTAAGCGGCATCTCAAAGCGCATGAAATGACGAGTGAAATGCACTATTTAACTTCTAGCGTAGGGCAAACAGAGACCCGATTAGATCATTTTATATTATGGTTAATTTAAGAATTCAGCCAAATTCTATCACATTTGTTCAATTTACGTCGCTCCTATTTCAGATAGCGTACTGGGCTAGGCGGAATCTTAAAGCGCGTGGATTGGCGAGTAAAATGCACTATTAAACTTCTATGATAGGGCAATCAGAGACCCGATTAGATCATTTTATATTTTGGTTAATATAAGAATTCAGCGAAATTCTATCACAATTGTTCTATTTACGTCGCTCCTATTTCAGATAGCGTATTGGGCTAAGCGGCATCTCAAAGCGCATGAAATGGCGAGCGAAATGCACTTTTAAACTTCTAGGATAAGGCAAACAGAGACCCGATTAGATCATTTTATATTACGGTTAATATAAGAATTCAGCGTAATTCTATCACATTTGTTCAACTTACGTCGCTCCTATTTCAGATAGCGTAATGGGCTAGGCGGCATCTTAAAGCGCGTGGAATGGCGGGTGAAATGCACTATTAAACTTCTATGATAGGGCTATCAGAGACCCGATTAGATCATTTTATATTACGGTTAATATAAGAATTCAGCGTAATTCTATCACATTTGTTCAATTTACGTCGCTGATATTTCAGATAGCGTATTGGGCTAAGCGGCATCTCAAAGCGCAAAAAATTGCGAGTAAAATGCACTATTAAACTTCTAGGGTAGGGCGAACAGAGACCCGATTAGATCATTTTATATTATGGTTAATTTAAGAATTCAGCCAAATTCTATCACATTTGTTCAATTTACGTCGCTCCTATTGCAGATAGCGTATTGGACTAAGCGGCATCTCAAAACGCATGAAATGACGAGTGAAATGCACTAGTAATCTTCTAGGATAGGGCGAACAGAAACCCGATTAGATCATTTTATATTACGGTTAATATAAGAATTCAGCGTAATTCTATCACATTTGTTCAACATACGTGGCTCCTATTTCAGATAGTGTACTGGGCTAGGCGGCATCTTAAAGCACGTGGAAGGGCGAGTAAAATGCACTACTAAACTTCTATGATAGGGCAATCAGAGTCCAGTTTAGATCATTTTATATTTTGTTTAATATAAGATTTCAGGGAAATTCTATCACATTTGTTCAATTTACGTCGCTCCTATTTCAGATAGCGTATTGGGCTAAGCGGCATCTCAAATCGCATGAAATGGCGAGTAAAATGAACTATTAAACTTCTATGATAGGGCTATCAGAGACCCGATTAGATCATTTTATATTTTGGTTAATATAAGAATTCAGCGAAATTCTATCACATTTGTTCAACTTACGTCGCTCCTATTTCAGATAGCGTATTGGGCTAAGCGGCATCTCAAAGCGCACGAAATGACGAGTGAAAGGCACTATTAAACTTCTAGGGTAGGGCGAACAGAGACCCGATTAGATCATTTTATATTATGGTTAATTTAAGAATTCAGCCAAATTCTATCACATTTGTTCAATTTACGTCGCTCCTATTGCAGATAGCGTATTGGACTAAGCGGCATCTCAAAACGCATGAAATGACGAGTGAAATGCACTAGTAATCTTCTAGGATAGGGCGAACAGAAACCCGATTAGATCATTTTATATTACGGTTAATATAAGAATTCAGCGTAATTCTATCACATTTGTTCAACATACGTGGCTCCTATTTCAGATAGTGTACTGGGCTAGGCGGCATCTTAAAGCACGTGGAAGGGCGAGTAAAATGCACTACTAAACTTCTATGATAGGGCAATCAGAGTCCAGTTTAGATCATTTTATATTTTGTTTAATATAAGATTTCAGGGAAATTCTATCACATTTGTTCAATTTACGTCGCTCCTATTTCAGATAGCGTATTGGGCTAAGCGGCATCTCAAATCGCATGAAATGGCGAGTAAAATGAACTATTAAACTTCTATGATAGGGCTATCAGAGACCCGATTAGATCATTTTATATTTTGGTTAATATAAGAATTCAGCGAAATTCTATCACATTTGTTCAACTTACGTCGCTCCTATTTCAGATAGCGTATTGGGCTAAGCGGCATCTCAAAGCGCACGAAATGACGAGTGAAAGGCACTATTAAACTTCTAGGGTAGGGCGAACAGAGAACCGATTAGATGATTTTATATTACGGTTAATATAAGAATTCAGCGTAATTCTATCACATTTGTTCAACTTACGTCGCTCCTACTTCAGATAGCGTACTGGGCTCGGCGGCATCTTAAAGCGCAAGAAATGGCGAGTAAAATGCACTATTAAACTTCTAGGGTAGGGCAAACAGAGACCCGATAAGATGATTTTATATTATGGTTAATTTAAGAATTCAGCGAAACTCTATCATATTTGTTCAATTTAGGTCGCTCCTATTTCAGATAGCGTATTGGGCTAAGCGGCATCTCAATGCGCATGAAATGGCGAGTAAAATGCACTATCACACTTCTAGGATAAGGCAAACAGGGACCGGTTAGATCATTTTATATTACGGTTAATGTAAGAATTCAGCCAAATTCTATCACGTTTGTTCAATTTACGTCGCTCCTATTTCAGATAGCGTATTGGGCTAAGCGCCATCTCAAAGCGCATGAAATGGCGAGTAAAATGCACTATCAAACTTCTAGGGTAGGGCAAACAGAGACCCGATTAGATCATTTTATATTATGGTTAATTTGAGAATTCAGCCAAATTCTATCACATTTGTTCAATTTACGTCGCTCCTATTTCAGATAGCGTACTGGGCTAGGCGGAATCTTAAAGCGCGTAGATTGGCGAGTAGAATGCACTATTAAAGTTCTATGATAGGGCAATCAGAGACCCGATTAGATCATTTTATATTTTGGTTAATATAAGAATTCAGGGAAATTCTATCACATTTGTTCAATTTACGTCGCTCCTATTTCAGATAGCGTATTGGGCTAAGCAGCATCTCAAAGCGCATGAAATGGCGAGTAAAATGCACTGTTAAACTTGTAGGGTAGGGCAAACAGAGACCCGATTAGATCATTTTATATTATGGTTAATTTAAGAATTCAGCCAAATTCTATCACATTTGTTCAATTTACGTCGCTCCTATTTCAGATAGCGTACTGGGCTAGGCGGAATCTTAAAGCGCGTGGATTGGCGAGTAGAATGCACTATTAAAGTTCTATGATAGGGCAATCAGAGACCCGATTAGATCATTTTATATTTTGGTTAATATAAGAATTCAGCGAAATTCTATCACAATTGTTCAATTTACGTCGCTCCTACTTCAGATAGCGTACTGGGCTCGGCGGCATCTTAAATCGCAAGAAATGGCGAGTAAAATGCACTATTAAACTTCTAGGGTAGGGCAAACAGAGACCCGATAAGATGATTTTATATTATGGTTAATTTAAGAATTCAGCGAAACTCTATCATATTTGTTCAATTTACGTCGCTCCTATTTCAGATAGCGTATTGGGCTAAGCGGCATCTCAATGCGCATGAAATGGCGAGTAAAATGCACTATTAAACTTCTAGGATAAGGCAAACAGGGACCGGTTAGATCATTTTATATTACGGTTAATGTAAGTGTAGCAGCTACGGCACTGCTACCACATCCCTGCCGTGAAAGATCGAGATATTACCCTCGCTTAGTTTCTTTTCTTTAAATGCTTACGGTCTATCTTTCTTTAAAAGTGTACGAACACAGGCGCGTCGTAGACCGGCGACGGACGACGGTTGCCGATTGCGCGACGAGTTTTTTCTGTTGTTTTCTGACCGCGCGCCGCGGTCACCATACGAGAACACGAGGCAGAACCTCTTACGACTCACCACGTGTACGACCGTGCGACGCAGACAATACTTGTTCTTATTCTGTTATATTAATTGTAAATAAATTGAGCGTGTAACGCAAATCGGAGTTATCCATTACACACACATTCACCTCACATATTGGTGACCCCGACGTGATCGCGACGTGATCGTGAAGTGATTGTGATCGTGATCGTGATCGTGACAAGACAAAATTTTTTTTTTTCTCCATCGACCGTATTTCTTCAAAGACTTCCGTGAACTTTTTATACAATAGTGTAATTCGCGCAGAACTGCTAAAAGTGTAAGTGATCTCTCCGCTGAAGCAGCAATACAGCCATGAACGCGGATATCCCTGCCAACGCCTCCACGAGCAGAGCGTCGATAGAAAGAGTCGCCGCTCGTATACCGGATTTTTGTCCTAGCGATCCGGAAATGTGGTTCAGCATGGTGGAAAGGAGTTTCGAGGTATCCGGAGTGACCACCGACAGCACCAGGTTCGGGTATATCCTGAGTGCCCTGGATCCACGTTACGCCACAGAGGTTCGAGACATAATAATGAACCCGCCAGCGACCGGTCAGTATGAAAAACTAAAAACCGAGCTGATCCGACGTTTGAGCGTGTCTCAAGAGCAGAAGACGCGACGCCTCTTGGAGCATGAGGAAATAGGCGATCGGAAACCTTCGCAATTTTTGAGGCATCTGCGCAGCCTAGCCGGGACGCAAGTATCAGACGCCTTATTGCGAACCCTTTGGCTAGGGAGGTTACCGACGAGCACGCAGGTAATTTTAGCCACGCAGAAGGACACGGAACTGGACAAAGTGGCCGAGCTGGCGGACGCTATCACCGATGCCAGGCCTCATCGCCATCAAATTGCCGAAGCGTCACCCCCGGCGCCGCAGGAAATCGACGCAGGTAGGTCCCTCGAGGCTTTATTGCAACTGAAAATGTCGCAGCTCGCTCTGTCGCTACGAGAAGAAATAGCGGCGCTTCGTCAAGAAATGACGAGCGATCGTACCTCGTGGAGAGATAGGGAGCCTCGATCCCGTTCACGTCCTCGGAGCCGTTCCGGATCTCGATCGAGGAAGCGCACACATGGCAAGGATGGAATATGCTGGTACCACTGGAGTTTCGGTACCGACGCAAGGGACTGCATTAAGCCGTGCACCTTCCAGGCGGGAAACATTCCGGGCAGTCGTTAACGACGGCTAGCGACCCCAGCCCGACTTTACGCCGTCTCTTCGTCATCGATCACGACACGAAGACGCAATTTTTGGTCGACACAGGCGCCGACCTCTGTGTCTTTCCACGAGCAATGATCCGAGGACGGCGCGAAAAATCATCCTACGAGCTTTCCGCAGCAAATGGCACCACCATCGCAACGTACGGGACTACGACTTTAACTCTCAATTTAGGGTTACGTCGGGTTTTCACATGGAGATTCGTAATCGCCGACGTCTCCAGGCCCATAATCGGGGTCGATTTCCTCGCTCACTTCGGACTAATGGTAGACGTTCGCAATCGCCGTCTCTTAGATCAAGTGACGTCTCTCTCGACACGAGGAATGCCTGCCCGTGAAGCCGTCCCGAGCATCAAAACAGTCTTCGGGGAATCCGCTTATCATGTTCTACTCCAGCGATTTCCCGAAATTACGAAACCGGAAGGAACACCTTCCGAACCAAAACACAGCACGATGCACCACATTCGTACTGCACCAGGTCCACCTGTTACCTGCAAACCACGGCGTCTTGCACCAGGTAGGCTACAGGCAGCCAAAAAGGAATTTGAAACCATGTCGCGATTAGGAACAACCCGACCGTCGGAGAGTAGCTGGTCGTCACCTTTGCACATGGTACCCAAAAAAGGAAGTGACGAATGGAGACCATGTGGCGATTATCGTGCTCTCAACGCCAGGACCTTGCCGGACCGATATCCCGTCAGGCATATTGAAGATTTTGCACAAACTTTGCGGGGTAAGAAAATTTTTTCTACCATTGATCTCGTTCGAGCTTACAACCAAATCCCCGTTGCACCCGAAGATATTCCGAAGACAGCTATTACCACTCCTTTCGGATTATTCGAATTTCCGTTCATGTCGTTTGGGTTACGCAACGCGGCTCAAACCTTTCAGCGCTTTATCGATGAAGCGTTGCGAGGTTTGAACTTTTGTTTCGCATACATTGACGACATATTGGTGGCTTCAACATCCGAAGAGGAACACCTTCAACACCTCAAGATAGTTTTTGAACGGCTAAAACAATACGGTATAGTGATAAATACTGCAAAATGTATCTTCGGAAGGGCGGAGTTAAAATTTTTAGGCTACCTGGTGTCGGAATCAGGCACCCGACCATCCACCGAAAAGGTTGAGGCCATTTTAAAGTATCCACGGCCGACCACAGCGAAACAATTACGGCAGTTTTTAGGTATGGTAAATTTTTATAGACGTTTCATACCTAAAGCCGCACAGGTACATGCACCTCTGAACGACATGCTGGCGGACAATATAAAAGGCAGCGCACCTGTAAATTGGACACCAGACGCCACCGCAGCATTTGAAGACTCTAAAAAGGCGTTAGTAGAGGCTACTCTACTAACACACCCTGAAATCGACGCACCATTGGCCATCATATGCGACGCCTCGAATTCTGCTGTTGGCGCCGCGCTTCAACAACGCATCGGTGATAATTGGGAACCACTGGGTTTCTTTTCAAAAAAACTCAGCTCAACGGAACAGAAATACGCTACATACGACAGAGAATTACTCGCTATCTACCTCGCAGTCAAATATTTCCGTCATATGATCGAGGGAAGAACTTTCACTATCTTCACAGACCATAAACCAATCATTTACGCTTTCCAACAGAAACCAGAAAAATTCACCCCAAGACAATTTCGATATCTCAGCTTCATTAGTGAATTCTCAACGGACATCCGCCACGTAGCAGGTCGAGATAACGTTGTCGCCGATGCGTTGTCAAGAGTGGACGAAATCGAAGAGACTTTGGATTTTGAAATGCTGGCCAAATCGCAAGAAGAAGATGAGGAATTACTGACGTACTTACAAAGCAACACCGGTTTGAATTTAAAACGCATATCCATTCCTGGAAGTACACAACAAATTTACTGTGACATATCTACAGACACCGTTCGCCCTTTCCTCACAAAATCGTTTCGTCAAACTGCATTCAACGCACTACACAAAATATCGCATCCAGGAATCAACGCCACTGTCAAACTGATCACGCAAAGGTACGTTTGGCCATCGATCAAAACAGACTGCAGAAGATGGGCCCGGAACTGTATCCAATGTCAACGCTCCAAGATCACCAGGCACGTATCAGCACCCCTCGGTTCTTTTTCGCGACCATCGGCGAGGTTCGAACATGTTCATTTGGACATTGTCATCCTACCGGTCTCCGAAGGATACAGATATTGCCTTACCTGCGTGGATCGCTTTACGCGCTGGCCTGAAGCAATACCTCTCCGCGACCAGGAAGCAGCCACAGTAGCTCGAGCCTTTTACGAGGGGTGGATTGTTCGGTTTGGAACGCCGCTAAGGATCACCACGGACCAAGGTAGACAGTTTGAGTCCAATCTTTTTAAACAATTAAGTTTGTTAACAGGTAGCAGACATCTAAGAACTACGGCATATCACCCGGCGGCTAATGGGATGGTGGAAAGGTTCCACCGTCAGTTAAAGGCAGCCATACGTTGCCATGAAAATCAACGTTGGACAGAGATTCTTCCCACCACGTTGCTGGGTATTCGTTCAGCCTGGAGGGAAGATTTAAAAGCAACGACAGCAGAGTTGGTGTACGGCGAACCATTGCGACTTCCTGGAGAATTCTTGTCTCCGCGTCCAGGTGAAGCTGACACTGACGCAACTTCATTTGTAAAGGAACTGCGACAACATTTCCAGGATCTGAGCCCAGTCGCAGGTTCTCACCATGGGTCACGGCGGACCTTCGTGTACAAAGACCTTGCCAGTTCCGAGCATGTTTTCGTACGACACGACGCATCGAAAGGCATTCTACAACAACCTTATGATGGACCATATCGTGTCATTAGCCGCGGACATAAAACTTTTCTAATAGACCGTCAAGGAAAACATGTCACAATTTCAATCGAGAGGTTAAAACCCGCGTATATTGTAAGTGATCATTTAACACATAAAAATTGTAATAATTCCGACACAGAACCAAATGTATCTCGCGATATTGTAACACCACAATTTACCACCCGCGCAGGTAGGCGAGTACGATTTCTCGACAGATTTCAAGCTGGATTTTCGTGATTAGGTAAATCACTGGCAGGGGGGTGATGTAGCAGCTACGGCACTGCTACCACATCCCTGCCGTGAAAGATCGAGATATTACCCTCGCTTAGTTTCTTTTCTTTAAATGCTTACGGTCTATCTTTCTTTAAAAGTGTACGAACACAGGCGCGTCGTAGACCGGCGACGGACGACGGTTGCCGATTGCGCGACGAGTTTTTTCTGTTGTTTTCTGACCGCGCGCCGCGGTCACCATACGAGAACACGAGGCAGAACCTCTTACGACTCACCACGTGTACGACCGTGCGACGCAGACAATACTTGTTCTTATTCTGTTATATTAATTGTAAATAAATTGAGCGTGTAACGCAAATCGGAGTTATCCATTACACACACATTCACCTCACATAAGAATTCAGCGTAATTCTATCACATTTGTTCAACTTACGTCGCTCCTATTTCAGATAGCGTACTGGGCTACGCGGCATCTTAAAGCGCGTGGAATGGCGAGTAAAATGCACTACTAAACTTCTATGATAGGGCAATCAGAGTCCAGTTTAGATCATTTTATATTTTGTTTAATATAAGATTTCAGGGAAATTCTATCACATTTGTTCAATTTACGTCGCTCCTATTTCAGATAGCGTATTGGGCTAAGCGGCATCTCAAATCGCATGAAATGGCGAGTAAAATGCACTATTAAACTTCTATGATAGGGCAATCAGAGACCCGATTAGATCATTTTATATTTTGGTTAATTTAAGAATTCAGCGAAATTCTATCACATTTGTTCAATTTACGTCGCTCCAATTTCAGATAGCGTACTGTGCTAGGCGGCATCTTAAAGCACGTGGAATGGCGAGCTAAATGCACTATTAAACTTCTATGATAGGGCAATCAGGGACCCGACTAGATCATTTTATATTTTGGTTAATATAAGAATTCAGCGAAATTCTATCACATATGTTCAATTTACGTCGCTCCAATTTCAGATAGCGTATTGGGCTAAGCGGCATCTCAAAGCGCACGAAATTACGAGTGAAAGGCACTATTAAACTTCTAGGGTAGGGCGAACAGAGAACCGATTAGATGATTTTATATTACTGTTAATATAAGAATTCAGCGTAATTCTATCACATTTGTTCAACTTACGTCGCTCCTACTTCAAATAGCGTACTGGGCTCGGCGGCATCTTAAAGCGCATGAAATGGTGAGTAAAATGCACTATTAAACTTCTAGGGTAGGGCAAACAGAGACCCGATTTGATCATTTTATATTATGGTTAATTTAAGAATTCAGCCAAATTCTATCACATTTGTTCAATTTACGTCGCTCCTATTTCAGATAGCGTACTGGGCTAGGCGGAATCTTAAAGCGCGTGGATTGGCGAGTAAAATGCACTATTAAACTTCTGTGATAGGGCAATCAGAGACCCGATTAGATCATTTTATATTTTGGTTATTATAAGAATTCAGCGAAATTCTATCACAATAGTTCTATTTACGTCGCTCCTATTTCAGATAGCGTATTGGGCTAAGCGGCATCTCAAAGCGCATGAAATGGCGAGTGAAATGCACTATTACACTTCTACGGTAGGGCGAACAGAGACCCGATTAGATCATTTTACATTAAGGTTAATATAAGTATTCAGGGAAATTCTATCACATTTGTTCAATTTACGTCGCTCCTATTTCAGATAGCGTATTGGGCTAAGCGGCATCTCAAAGCGCATGAAATGGCGAGCAAAGTGCACTATTAAACTTCTAGGGTAGGGCAAACAGAGACCCGATTAGATAATTTTATATTACGGTTAATATAATAATTGAGCGTAATTCTATCACATTTTTTCAACGTACGTCGCTCCTATTTCAGATAGCGTACTGGGCTAGGCGGCATCTTAAAGCGCGTGGAATGGCGATCAAAATGCACTATTAAACTTCTATGATAGGGCAATCAGAGACCCGACTAGATCATTTTATATTTTGGTTAATATAAGAATTCAGCGAAATTCTATCACAATTGTTCAATTTACGTCGCTCCTATTTCAGATAGCGTATTGGGCTAAGCGGCATCTCAAAGCGCACGAAATGACGAGTGAAAGGCACTATTAAACTTCTAGGGTAGGGCGAACAGAGAACCGATTAGATGATTTTATATTACGGTTAATATAAGAATTCAGCGAAATTCTATCACAATTGTTCAATTTACGTCGCTCCTACTTCAGATAGCGTACTGGGCTCGGCGGCATCTTAAAGCGCAAGAAATGGCGAGTAAAATGCACTATTAAACTTCTAGGGTAGGGCAAACAGAGACCCGATAAGATGATTTTATATTATGGTTAATTTAAGAATTCAGCGAAACTCTATCATATTTGTTCAATTTACGTCGCTCCTATTTCAGATAGCGTATTGGGCTAAGCGGCATCTCAATGCGCATGAAATGGCGAGTAAAATGCACTATTAAACTTCTAGGATAAGGCAAACAGGGACCGGTTAGATCATTTTATATTACGGTTAATGTAAGAATTCAGGCAAATTCTATCACGTTTGTTCAATTTACGTCGCTCCTATTTCAGATAGCGTATTGGGCTAAGCGCCATCTCAAAGCGCATGAAATGGCGAGTAAAATGCACTATTAAACTTCTAGGATAAGGCAAACAGGGACCGGTTAGATCATTTTATATTACGGTTAATGTAAGAATTCAGCCAAATTCTATCACATTTGTTCAATTTACGTCGCTCCTATTTCAGATAGCGTACTGGGCTAGGCGGAATCTTAAAGCGCGTAGATTGGCGAGTAGAATGCACTATTAAAGTTCTATGATAGGGCAATCAGAGACCCGATTAGATCATTTTATATTTTGGTTAATATAAGAATTCAGCGAAATTCTATCACATTTGTTCAATTTACGTCGCTACTATTTCAGAAAGCGTATTGGGCTAAGCGCCATCTCAAAGCGCATGAAATGGCGAGTAAAATGCACTATTAAACTTCTAGGGTAGGGCAAACAGAGACCCGATTTGATCATTTTATATTATGGTTAATTTAAGAATTCAGCCAAATTCTATCACATTTGTTCAATTTACGTCGCTCCTATTTCAGATAACGTACTGGGCTAGGCGGAATCTTAAGGCGCGTGGATTGGCGAGTAAAATGCACTATTAAACTTCTATGATAGGGCAATCAGAGACCCGATTAGATCATTTTATATTTTGGTTATTATAAGAATTCAGCGAAATTCTATCACAATAGTTCTATTTACGTCGCTCCTATTTCGGATAGCTTATTGGGCTAAGCGGCATCTCAAAGCGCATGAAATGACGAGTGAAATGCACTATTTAACTTCTAGCGTAGGGCAAACAGAGACCCGATTAGATCATTTTATATTATGGTTAATTTAAGAATTCAGCCAAATTCTATCACATTTGTTCAATTTACGTCGCTCCTATTTCAGATAGCGTACTGGGCTAGGCGGAATCTTAAAGCGCGTGGATTGGCGAGTAAAATGCACTATTAAACTTCTATGATAGGGCAATCAGAGACCCGATTAGATCATTTTATATTTTGGTTAATATAAGAATTCAGCGAAATTCTATCACAATTGTTCTATTTACGTCGCTCCTATTTCAGATAGCGTATTGGGCTAAGCGGCATCTCAAAGCGCAAAAAATTGCGAGTAAAATGCACTATTAAACTTCTAGGGTAGGGCGAACAGAGACCCGATTAGATCATTTTATATTATGGTTAATTTAAGAATACAGCAAAATTCTATCACATTTGTTCAATTTACGTCGCTCCTATTTCAGATAGCGTACTGGGCTAGGCGGAATCTTAAGGCGCGTGGATTGGCGAGTAAAATGCAGTATTAAACTTCTAGGATAGGGCGAACAGAGAACCGATTAGATCATTTTATATTATGGTTAATTTAAGAATTCAGCCAAATTCTATCACATTTGTTCAATCTACGTCGCTCCAATTTCAGATAGCTTATTGGGCTAAGCGGCATCTCAAAGCGCATGAAATGACGAGTGAAATGCACTATTAAACTTCTAGGGTAGGGCGAACAGAGACCCGATTAGATCATTTTACATTAAGGTTAATATAAGTATTCAGGGCAATTCTATCACACTTGTTCAATTTACGTCGCTCCTATTTCAGATAGCGTATTGGGCTAAGCGGCATCTCAAAGAGCATGAAATGGCGAGTAAAATGCACTGATAAACTTCTAGGGTAGGGCAAACAGAGACCCGATTAGATCATTTCATATTATGGTTTATTTAAGACTTCAGGAAAATTCTATCACATTTGTTCACTTTACGTCGCTCCTATTGCAGATATCATATTGGGCTAAGCGGCATCTCAAAGCGCATGAAATGGCGAGTAAAATGCACTGCTAAACTTCTAGGGTAGGGCGAATAAAGGCCCGATTAGATCATTTTACATTAAGGTTAATATAAGAATTCAGGGAAATTCTATCACATTTGTTCAATTTAAGTCGCTCCTATTTCAGATAGCGTATTGGACTAAGCGCCATCTCAAAGCGCATGAAATTGCGAGTGAAATGCACTATTAAACTTCTAGGGTAGGGCGAAGAGAGACCCGATTAGATCATTTTACATTAAGGTTAATATAAGTATTCAGGGAAATTCTATCACATTTGTTCAATTTACGTCGCTCCTATTTCAGATAGCGTATTGGGCTAAGCAGCATCTCAAAGCCCATGAAATGGCGAGTAAAATGCAGTGTTAAACATCTAGGGTAGGGCAAACAGGGACCCGATTAGAACATTTCATATTATGGTTTATTTAAGAATTCAGAAAAATTCTATCACATTAGTTCAATTTACGTCGCTGATATTTCAGATAGCGTATTGGGCTAAGCGGCATCTCAAAGCGCATGAAATGACGAGTGAAATGCACTATTAATCTTCAAGGGTAGGGCGAACAGAGACCCGATTAGAACATTTTACATTAAGGTTAATATAAGAATTCAGCGAAATTCTCTCACATTTGTTCAATTTACGTCGCTCCTATTTCAGATAGCTTATTGGGCAAAGCGGCATCTCAAAGCGCAAGAAATGGCGAGTAAAATGCACTATTAAACTTCTAGGGTAGGGCAAACAGAGACCCGATTAGATCATTTTATGTTATGGTTAATTTAAGAATTCAGCGAAATTCTATCACATTTGTTCAATTTACGTCGCTCCAATTTCAGATAGCGTACTGTGCTAGGCGGCATCTTAAAGCACGTGGAATGGCGAGCTAAATGCACTATTAAACTTCTATGATAGGGCAATCAGGGACCCGACTAGATCATTTTATATTTTGGTTAATATAAGAATTCAGCGAAATTCTATCACATTTGTTCAATTTACGTCGCTCCAATTTCAGATAGCGTATTGGGCTAAGCGGCATCTCAAAGCGCACGAAATTACGAGTGAAAGGCACTATTAAACTTCGAGGGTAGGGCGAACAGAGAACCGATTAGATGATTTTATATTACTGTTAATATAAGAATTCAGCGTAATTCTATCACATTTGTTCAACTTACGTCGCTCCTACTTCAAATAGCGTACTGGGCTCGGCGGCATCTTAAAGCGCATGAAATGGTGAGTAAAATGCACTATTAAACTTCTAGGGTAGGGCAAACAGAGACCCGATTTGATCATTTTATATTATGGTTAATTTAAGAATTCAGCCAAATTCTATCACATTTGTTCAATTTACGTCGCTCCTATTTCAGATAGCGTACTGGGCTAGGCGGAATCTTAAAGCGCGTGGATTGGCGAGTAAAATGCACTATTAAACTTCTGTGATAGGGCAATCAGAGACCCGATTAGATCATTTTATATTTTGGTTATTATAAGAATTCAGCGAAATTCTATCACAATAGTTCTATTTACGTCGCTCCTATTTCAGATAGCGTATTGGGCTAAGCGGCATCTCAAAGCGCATGAAATGGCGAGTGAAATGCACTATTACACTTCTACGGTAGGGCGAACAGAGACCCGATTAGATCATTTTACATTAAGGTTAATATAAGTATTCAGGGAAATTCTATCACATTTGTTCAATTTACGTCGCTCCTATTTCAGATAGCGTATTGGGCTAAGCGGCATCTCAAAGCGCATGAAATGGCGAGCAAAGTGCACTATTAAACTTCTAGGGTAGGGCAAACAGAGACCCGATTAGATAATTTTATATTACGGTTAATATAATAATTGAGCGTAATTCTATCACATTTTTTCAACGTACGTCGCTCCTATTTCAGATAGCGTACTGGGCTAGGCGGCATCTTAAAGCGCGTGGAATGGCGATCAAAATGCACTATTAAACTTCTATGATAGGGCAATCAGAGACCCGACTAGATCATTTTATATTTTGGTTAATATAAGAATTCAGCGAAATTCTATCACAATTGTTCAATTTACGTCGCTCCTATTTCAGATAGCGTATTGGGCTAAGCGGCATCTCAAAGCGCACGAAATGACGAGTGAAAGGCACTATTAAACTTCTAGGGTAGGGCGAACAGAGAACCGATTAGATGATTTTATATTACGGTTAATATAAGAATTCAGCGTAATTCTATCACATTTGTTCAACTTACGTCGCTCCTACTTCAGATAGCGTACTGGGCTCGGCGGCATCTTAAAGCGCAAGAAATGGCGAGTAAAATGCACTATTAAACTTCTAGGGTAGGGCAAACAGAGACCCGATAAGATGATTTTATATTATGGTTAATTTAAGAATTCAGCGAAACTCTATCATATTTGTTCAATTTACGTCGCTCCTATTTCAGATAGCGTATTGGGCTAAGCGGCATCTCAATGCGCATGAAATGGCGAGTAAAATGCACTATTAAACTTCTAGGATAAGGCAAACAGGGACCGGTTAGATCATTTTATATTACGGTTAATGTAAGAATTCAGCGTAATTCTATCACATTTGTTCAACTTACGTCGCTCCTATTTCAGATAGCGTACTGGGCTACGCGGCATCTTAAAGCGCGTGGAATGGCGAGTAAAATGCACTACTAAACTTCTATGATAGGGCAATCAGAGTCCAGTTTAGATCATATTATATTTTGTTTAATATAAGATTTCAGGGAAATTCTATCACATTTGTTCAATTTACGTCGCTCCTATTTCAGATAGCGTATTGGGCTAAGCGGCATCTCAAATCGCATGAAATGGCGAGTAAAATGCACTATTAAACTTCTATGATAGGGCTATCAGAGACCCGATTAGATCATTTTATATTTTGGTTAATATAAGAATTCAGCGAAATTCTATCACATTTGTTCAATTTACGTCGCTACTATTTCAGAAAGCGTATTGGGCTAAGCGCCATCTCAAAGCGCATGAAATGGCGAGTAAAATGCACTATTAAACTTCTAGGGTAGGGCAAACAGAGACCCGATTTGATCATTTTATATTATGGTTAATTTAAGAATTCAGCCAAATTCTATCACATTTGTTCAATTTACGTCGCTCCTATTTCAGATAACGTACTGGGCTAGGCAGAATCTTAAGGCGCGTGGATTGGCGAGTAAAATGCACTATTAAACTTCTATGATAGGGCAATCAGAGACCCGATTAGATCATTTTATATTTTGGTTATTATAAGAATTCAGCGAAATTCTATCACAATAGTTCTATTTACGTCGCTCCTATTTCGGATAGCTTATTGGGCTAAGCGGCATCTCAAAGCGCATGAAATGACGAGTGAAATGCACTATTTAACTTCTAGCGTAGGGCAAACAGAGACCCGATTAGATCATTTTATATTATGGTTAATTTAAGAATTCAGCCAAATTCTATCACATTTGTTCAATTTACGTCGCTCCTATTTCAGATAGCGTACTGGGCTAGGCGGAATCTTAAAGCGCGTGGATTGGCGAGTAAAATGCACTATTAAACTTCTATGATAGGGCAATCAGAGACCCGATTAGATCATTTTATATTTTGGTTAATATAAGAATTCAGCGAAATTCTATCACAATTGTTCTATTTACGTCGCTCCTATTTCAGATAGCGTATTGGGCTAAGCGGCATCTCAAAGCGCATGAAATGGCGAGCGAAATGCACTTTTAAACTTCTAGGATAAGGCAAACAGAGACCCGATTAGATCATTTTATATTACGGTTAATATAAGAATTCAGCGTAATTCTATCACATTTGTTCAACTTATGTCGCTCCTATTTCAGATAGCGTAATGGGCTAGGCGGCATCTTAAAGCGCGTGGAATGGCGGGTAAAATGCACTATTAAACTTCTATGATAGGGCTATCAGAGACCCGATTAGATCATTTTATATTACGGTTAATATAAGAATTCAGCGTAATTCTATCACATTTGTTCAATTTACGTCGCTGATATTTCAGATAGCGTATTGGGCTAAGCGGCATCTCAAAGCGCAAAAAATTGCGAGTAAAATGCACTATTAAACTTCTAGGGTAGGGCGAACAGAGACCCGATTAGATCATTTTATATTATGGTTAATTTAAGAATTCAGCCAAATTCTATCACATTTGTTCAATTTACGTCGCTCCTATTGCAGATAGCGTATTGGACTAAGCGGCATCTCAAAACGCATGAAATGACGAGTGAAATGCACTAGTAATCTTCTAGGATAGGGCGAACAGAAACCCGATTAGATCATTTTATATTACGGCTAATATAAGAATTCAGCGTAATTCTATCACATTTGTTCAACATACGTGGCTCCTATTTCAGATAGTGTACTGGGCTAGGCGGCATCTTAAAGCACGTGGAAGGGCGAGTAAAATGCACTACTAAACTTCTATGATAGGGCAATCAGAGTCCAGTTTAGATCATTTTATATTTTGTTTAATATAAGATTTCAGGGAAATTCTATCACATTTGTTCAATTTACGTCGCTCCTATTTCAGATAGCGTATTGGGCTAAGCGGCATCTCAAATCGCATGAAATGGCGAGTAAAATGAACTATTATACTTCTATGATAGGGCTATCAGAGACCCGATTAGATCATTTTATATTTTGGTTAATATAAGAATTCAGCGAAATTCTATCACATTTGTTCAACTTACGTCGCTCCTATTTCAGATAGCGTATTGGGCTAAGCGGCATCTCAAAGCGCACGAAATGACGAGTGAAAGGCACTATTAAACTTCTAGGGTAGGGCGAACAGAGAACCGATTAGATGATTTTATATTACGGTTAATATAAGAATTCAGCGTAATTCTATCACATTTGTTCAACTTACGTCGCTCCTACTTCAGATAGCGTACTGGGCTCGGCGGCATCTTAAAGCGCAAGAAATGGCGAGTAAAATGCACTATTAAACTTCTAGGGTAGGGCAAACAGAGACCCGATAAGATGATTTTATATTATGGTTAATTTAAGAATTCAGCGAAACTCTATCATATTTGTTCAATTACGTCGCTCCTATTTCCGATAGCGTATTGGGCTAAGCGGCATCTCAATGCGCATGAAATGGCGAGTAAAATGCACTATTAATCTTCTAGGATAAGGCAAACAGGGACCGGTTAGATCATTTTATATTACGGTTAATGTAAGAATTCAGCCAAATTCTATCACGTTTGTTCAATTTACGTCGCTCCTATTTCAGATAGCGTATTGGGCTAAGCGCCATCTCAAAGCGCATGAAATGGCGAGTAAAATGCACTATTAAACTTCTAGGGTAGGGCAAACAGAGACCCGATTAGATCATTTTATATTATGGTTAATTTGAGAATTCAGCCAAATTCTATCACATTTGTTCAATTTACGTCGCTCCTATTTCAGATAGCGTACTGGGCTAGGCGGAATCTTAAAGCGCGTAGATTGGCGAGTAGAATGCACTATTAAAGTTCTATGATAGGGCAATCAGAGACCCGATTAGATCATTTTATATTTTGGTTAATATAAGAATTCAGGGAAATTCTATCACATTTGTTCAATTTACGTCGCTCCTATTTCAGATAGCGTATTGGGCTAAGCAGCATCTCAAAGCGCATGAAATGGCGAGTAAAATGCACTGTTAAACTTGTAGGGTAGGGCAAACAGAGACCGATTAGATCATTTTATATTATGGTTAATTTAAGAATTCAGCCAAATTCTATCACATTTGTTCAATTTACGTCGCTCCTATTTCAGATAGCGTACTGGACTAGGCGGAATCTTAAAGCGCGTGGATTGGCGAGTAGAATGCACTATTAAAGTTCTATGATAGGGCAATCAGAGACCCGATTAGATCATTTTATATTTGGTTAATATAAGAATTCAGCGAAATTCTATCACAATTGTTCAATTTACGTCGCTCCTACTTCAGATAGCGTACTGGGCTCGGCGGCATCTTAAAGCGCAAGAAATGGCGAGTAAAATGCACTATTAAACTTCTAGGGTAGGGCAAACAGAGACCCGATAAGATGATTTTATATTATGGTTAATTTAAGAATTCAGCGAAACTCTATCATATTTGTTCAATTTACGTCGCTCCTATTTCAGATAGCGTATTGGGCTAAGCGGGCATCTCAATGCGCATGAAATGGCGAGTAAAATGCACTATTAAACTTCTAGGATAAGGCAAACAGGGACCGGTTAGATCATTTTATATTACGGTTAATGTAAGAATTCAGCGTAATTCTATCACATTTGTTCAACTTACGTCGCTCCTATTTCAGATAGCGTACTGGGCTACGCGGCATCTTAAAGCGCGTGGAATGGCGAGTAAAATGCACTACTAAACTTCTATGATAGGGCAATCAGAGTCCAGTTTAGATCATTTTATATTTTGTTTAATATAAGGTTTCAGGGAAATTCTATCACATTTGTTCAATTTACGTCGCTCCTATTTCAGATAGCGTATTGGGCTAAGCGGCATCTCAAATCGCATGAAATGGCGAGTAAAATGCACTATTAAACTTCTATGATAGGGCTATCAGAGACCCGATTAGATCATTTTATATTTTGGTTAATATAAGAATTCAGCGAAATTCTATCACATTTGTTCAATTTACGTCGCTACTATTTCAGAAAGCGTATTGGGCTAAGCGCCATCTCAAAGCGCATGAAATGGCGAGTAAAATGCACTATTAAACTTCTAGGGTAGGGCAAACAGAGACCCGATTTGATCATTTTATATTATGGTTAATTTAAGAATTCAGCCAAATTCTATCACATTTGTTCAATTTACGTCGCTCCTATTTCAGATAGCGTACTGGGCTAGGCGGAATCTTAAAGCGCGTAGATTGGCGAGTAGAATGCACTATTAAAGTTCTATGATAGGGCAATCAGAGACCCGATTAGATCATTTTATATTTTGGTTAATATAAGAATTCAGGGAAATTCTATCACATTTGTTCAATTTACGTCGCTCCTATTTCAGATAGCGTATTGGGCTAAGCAGCATCTCAAAGCGCATGAAATGGCGAGTAAAATGCACTGTTAAACTTGTAGGGTAGGGCAAACAGAGACCCGATTAGATCATTTTATATTATGGTTAATTTAAGAATTCAGCCAAATTCTATCACATTTGTTCAATTTACGTCGCTCCTATTTCAGATAGCGTACTGGGCTAGGCGGAATCTTAAAGCGCGTGGATTGGCGAGTAGAATGCACTATTAAAGTTCTATGATAGGGCAATCAGAGACCCGATTAGATCATTTTATATTTTGGTTAATATAAGAATTCAGCGAAATTCTATCACAATTGTTCAATTTACGTCGCTCCTACTTCAGATAGCGTACTGGGCTCGGCGGCATCTTAAAGCGCAAGAAATGGCGAGTAAAATGCACTATTAAACTTCTAGGGTAGGGCAAACAGAGACCCGATAAGATGATTTTATATTATGGTTAATTTAAGAATTCAGCGAAACTCTATCATATTTGTTCAATTTACGTCGCTCCTATTTCAGATAGCGTATTGGGCTAAGCGGCATCTCAAATCGCATGAAATGGCGAGTAAAATGCACTATTAAACTTCTATGATAGGGCTATCAGAGACCCGATTAGATCATTTTATATTTTGGTTAATATAAGAATTCAGCGAAATTCTATCACATTTGTTCAATTTACGTCGCTACTATTTCAGAAAGCGTATTGGGCTAAGCGCCATCTCAAAGCGCATGAAATGGCGAGTAAAATGCACTATTAAACTTCTAGGGTAGGGCAAACAGAGACCCGATTTGATCATTTTATATTATGGTTAATTTAAGAATTCAGCCAAATTCTATCACATTTGTTCAATTTACGTCGCTCCTATTTCAGATAACGTACTGGGCTAGGCGGAATCTTAAGGCGCGTGGATTGGCGAGTAAAATGCACTATTAAACTTCTATGATAGGGCAATCAGAGACCCGATTAGATCATTTTATATTTTGGTTATTATAAGAATTCAGCGAAATTCTATCACAATAGTTCTATTTACGTCGCTCCTATTTCGGATAGCTTATTGGGCTAAGCGGCATCTCAAAGCGCATGAAATGACGAGTGAAATGCACTATTTAACTTCTAGCGTAGGGCAAACAGAGACCCGATTAGATCATTTTATATTATGGTTAATTTAAGAATTCAGCCAAATTCTATCACATTTGTTCAATTTACGTCGCTCCTATTTCAGATAGCGTACTGGGCTAGGCGGAATCTTAAAGCGCGTGGATTGGCGAGTAAAATGCACTATTAAACTTCTATGATAGGGCAATCAGAGACCCGATTAGATCATTTTATATTTTGGTTAATATAAGAATTCAGCGAAATTCTATCACAATTGTTCTATTTATGTCGCTCCTATTTCAGATAGCGTATTGGGCTAAGCGGCATCTCAAAGCGCATGAAATGGCGAGCGAAATGCACTTTTAAACTTCTAGGATAAGGCAAACAGAGACCCGATTAGATCATTTTATATTACGGTTAATATAAGAATTCAGCGTAATTCTATCACATTTGTTCAACTTACGTCGCTCCTATTTCAGATAGCGTAATGGGCTAGGCGGCATCTTAAAGCGCGTGGAATGGCGGGTAAAATGCACTATTAAACTTCTATGATAGGGCTATCAGAGACCCGATTAGATCATTTTATATTACGGTTAATATAAGAATTCAGCGTAATTCTATCACATTTGTTCAATTTACGTCGCTGATATTTCAGATAGCGTATTGGGCTAAGCGGCATCTCAAAGCGCAAAAAATTGCGAGTAAAATGCACTATTAAACTTCTAGGGTAGGGCGAACAGAGACCCGATTAGATCATTTTATATTATGGTTAATTTAAGAATTCAGCCAAATTCTATCACATTTGTTCAATTTACGTCGCTCCTATTGCAGATAGCGTATTGGACTAAGCGGCATCTCAAAACGCATGAAATGACGAGTGAAATGCACTAGTAATCTTCTAGGATAGGGCGAACAGAAACCCGATTAGATCATTTTATATTACGGTTAATATAAGAATTCAGCGTAATTCTATCACATTTGTTCAACATACGTGGCTCCTATTTCAGATAGTGTACTGGGCTAGGCGGCATCTTAAAGCACGTGGAAGGGCGAGTAAAATGCACTACTAAACTTCTATGATAGGGCAATCAGAGTCCAGTTTAGATCATTTTATATTTTGTTTAATATAAGATTTCAGGGAAATTCTATCACATTTGTTCAATTTACGTCGCTCCTATTTCAGATAGCGTATTGGGCTAAGCGGCATCTCAAATCGCATGAAATGGCGAGTAAAATGAACTATTAAACTTCTATGATAGGGCTATCAGAGACCCGATTAGATCATTTTATATTTTGGTTAATATAAGAATTCAGCGAAATTCTATCACATTTGTTCAACTTACGTCGCTCCTATTTCAGATAGCGTATTGGGCTAAGCGGCATCTCAAAGCGCACGAAATGACGAGTGAAAGGCACTATTAAACTTCTAGGGTAGGGCGAACAGAGAACCGATTAGATGATTTTATATTACGGTTAATATAAGAATTCAGCGTAATTCTATCACATTTGTTCAACTTACGTCGCTCCTACTTCAGATAGCGTACTGGGCTCGGCGGCATCTTAAAGCGCAAGAAATGGCGAGTAAAATGCACTATTAAACTTCTAGGGTAGGGCAAACAGAGACCCGATAAGATGATTTTATATTATGGTTAATTTAAGAATTCAGCGAAACTCTAT
The DNA here is from genome assembly GCA_916610135.2 of Macropis europaea. Classification (NCBI taxonomy): domain Eukaryota; kingdom Metazoa; phylum Arthropoda; class Insecta; order Hymenoptera; family Melittidae; genus Macropis; species Macropis europaea. The sequence continues at coordinate 29,954 of CAKAJE020001068.1, read as the reverse complement.
CATATTTGTTCAATTTACGTCGCTCCTATTTCAGATAGCGTATTGGGCTAAGCGGCATCTCAATGCGCATGAAATGGCGAGTAAAATGCACTATTAAACTTCTAGGATAAGGCAAACAGGGACCGGTTAGATCATTTTATATTACGGTTAATGTAAGAATTCAGCCAAATTCTATCACGTTTGTTCAATTTACGTCGCTCCTATTTCAGATAGCGTATTGGGCTAAGCGCCATCTCAAAGCGCATGAAATGGCGAGTAAAATGCACTATTAAACTTCTAGGGTAGGGCAAACAGAGACCCGATTAGATCATTTTATATTATGGTTAATTTGAGAATTCAGCCAAATTCTATCACATTTGTTCAATTTACGTCGCTCCTATTTCAGATAGCGTACTGGGCTAGGCGGAATCTTAAAGCGCGTAGATTGGCGAGTAGAATGCACTATTAAAGTTCTATGATAGGGCAATCAGAGACCCGATTAGATCATTTTATATTTTGGTTAATATAAGAATTCAGGGAAATTCTATCACATTTGTTCAATTTACGTCGCTCCTATTCCAGATAGCGTATTGGGCTAAGCAGCATCTCAAAGCGCATGAAATGGCGAGTAAAATGCACTGTTAAACTTGTAGGGTAGGGCAAACAGAGACCCGATTAGATCATTTTATATTATGGTTAATTTAAGAATTCAGCCAAATTCTATCACATTTGTGCAATTTACGTCGCTCCTATTTCAGATAGCGTACTGGGCTAGGCGGAATCTTAAAGCGCGTGGATTGGCGAGTAGAATGCACTATTAAAGTTCTATGATAGGGCAATCAGAGACCCGATTAGATCATTTTATATTTTGGTTAATATAAGAATTCAGCGAAATTCTATCACAATTGTTCAATTTACGTCGCTCCTACTTCAGATAGCGTACTGGGCTCGGCGGCATCTTAAAGCGCAAGAAATGGCGAGTAAAATGCACTATTAAACTTCTAGGGTAGGGCAAACAGAGACCCGATAAGATGATTTTATATTATGGTTAATTTAAGAATTCAGCGAAACTCTATCATATTTGTTCAATTTACGTCGCTCCTATTTCAGATAGCGTATTGGGCTAAGCGGCATCTCAATGCGCATGAAATGGCGAGTAAAATGCACTATTAAACTTCTAGGATAAGGCAAACAGGGACCGGTTAGATCATTTTATATTACGGTTAATGTAAGAATTCAGCGTAATTCTATCACATTTGTTCAACTTACGTCGCTCCTATTTCAGATAGCGTACTGGGCTACGCGGCATCTTAAAGCGCGTGGAATGGCGAGTAAAATGCACTTCTAAACTTCTATGATAGGGCAATCAGAGTCCAGTTTAGATCATTTTATATTTTGTTTAATATAAGATTTCAGGGAAATTCTATCACATTTGTTCAATTTACGTCGCTCCTATTTCAGATAGCGTATTGGGCTAAGCGGCATCTCAAATCGCATGAAATGGCGAGTCAAATGCACTATTAAACTTCTATGATAGGGCTATCAGAGACCCGATTAGATCATTTTATATTTTGGTTAATATAAGAATTCAGCGAAATTCTATCACATTTGTTCAATTTACGTCGCTACTATTTCAGAAAGCGTATTGGGCTAAGCGCCATCTCAAAGCGCATGAAATGGCGAGTAAAATGCACTATTAAACTTCTAGGGTAGGGCAAACAGAGACCCGATTTGATCATTTTATATTATGGTTAATTTAAGAATTCAGCCAAATTCTATCACATTTGTTCAATTTACGTCGCTCCTATTTCAGATAACGTACTGGGCTAGGCGGAATCTTAAGGCGCGTGGATTGGCGAGTAAAATGCACTATTAAACTTCTATGATAGGGCAATCAGAGACCCGATTAGATCATTTTATATTTTGGTTATTATAAGAATTCAGCGAAATTCTATCACAATAGTTCTATTTACGTCGCTCCTATTTCGGATAGCTTATTGGGCTAAGCGGCATCTCAAAGCGCATGAAATGACGAGTGAAATGCACTATTTAACTTCTAGCGTAGGGCAAACAGAGACCCGATTAGATCATTTTATATTATGGTTAATTTAAGAATTCAGCCAAATTCTATCACATTTGTTCAATTTTCGTCGCTCCTATTTCAGATAGCGTACTGGGCTAGGCGGAATCTTAAAGCGCGTGGATTGGCGAGTAAAATGCACTATTAAACTTCTATGATAGGGCAATCAGAGACCCGATTAGATAATTTTATATTTTGGTTAATATAAGAATTCAGCGAAATTCTATCACAATTGTTCTATTTATGTCGCTCCTATTTCAGATAGCGTATTGGGCTAAGCGGCATCTCAAAGCGCATGAAATGGCGAGCGAAATGCACTTTTAAACTTCTAGGATAAGGCAAACAGAGACCCGATTAGATCATTTTATATTACGGTTAATATAAGAATTCAGCGTAATTCTATCACATTTGTTCAACTTACGTCGCTCCTATTTCAGATAGCGTAATGGGCTAGGCGGCATCTTAAAGCGCGTGGAATGGCGGGTAAAATGCTCTATTAAACTTCTATGATAGGGCTATCAGAGACCCGATTAGATCATTTTATATTACGGTTAATATAAGAATTCAGCGTAATTCTATCACATTTGTTCAATTTACGTCGCTGATATTTCAGATAGCGTATTGGGCTAAGCGGCATCTCAAAGCGCAAAAAATTGCGAGTAAAATGCACTATTAAACTTCTAGGGTAGGGCGAACAGAGACCCGATTAGATCATTTTATATTATGGTTAATTTGAGAATTCAGCCAAATTCTATCACATTTGTTCAATTTACGTCGCTCCTATTTCAGATAGCGTACTGGGCTAGGCGGAATCTTAAAGCGCGTAGATTGGCGAGTAGAATGCACTATTAAAGTTCTATGATAGGGCAATCAGAGACCCGATTAGATCATTTTATATTTTGGTTAATATAAGAATTCAGGGAAATTCTATCACATTTGTTCAATTTACGTCGCTCCTATTTCAGATAGCGTATTGGGCTAAGCAGCATCTCAAAGCGCATGAAATGGCGAGTAAAATGCACTGTTAAACTTGTAGGGTAGGGCAAACAGAGACCCGATTAGATCATTTTATATTATGGTTAATTTAAGAATTCAGCCAAATTCTATCACATTTGTTCAATTTACGTCGCTCCTATTTCAGATAGCGTACTGGGCTAGGCGGAATCTTAAAGCGCGTGGATTGGCGAGTAGAATGCACTATTAAAGTTCTATGATAGGGCAATCAGAGACCCGATTAGATCATTTTATATTTTGGTTAATATAAGAATTCAGCGAAATTCTATCACAATTGTTCAATTTACGTCGCTCCTACTTCAGATAGCGTACTGGGCTCGGCGGCATCTTAAAGCGCAAGAAATGGCGAGTAAAATGCACTATTAAACTTCTAGGGTAGGGCAAACAGAGACCCGATAAGATGATTTTATATTATGGTTAATTTAAGAATTCAGCGAAACTCTATCATATTTGTTCAATTTACGTCGCTCCTATTTCAGATAGCGTATTGGGCTAAGCGGCATCTCAATGCGCATGAAATGGCGAGTAAAATGCACTATTAAACTTCTAGGATAAGGCAAACAGGGACCGGTTAGATCATTTTATATTACGGTTAATGTAAGAATTCAGCGTAATTCTATCACATTTGTTCAACTTACGTCGCTCCTATTTCAGATAGCGTACTGGGCTACGCGGCATCTTAAAGCGCGTGGAATGGCGAGTAAAATGCACTACTAAACTTCTATGATAGGGCAATCAGAGTCCAGTTTAGATCATTTTATATTTTGTTTAATATAAGATTTCAGGGAAATTCTATCACATTTGTTCAATTTACGTCGCTCCTATTTCAGATAGCGTATTGGGCTAAGCGGCATCTCAAATCGCATGAAATGGCGAGTAAAATGCACTATTAAACTTCTATGATAGGGCTATCAGAGACCCGAGTAGATCATTTTATATTTTGGTTAATATAAGAATTCAGCGAAATTCTATCACATTTGTTCAATTTACGTCGCTACTATTTCAGAAAGCGTATTGGGCTAAGCGCCATCTCAAAGCGCATGAAATGGCGAGTAAAATGCACTATTAAACTTCTAGGGTAGGGCAAACAGAGACCCGATTTGATCATTTTATATTATGGTTAATTTAAGAATTCAGCCAAATTCTATCACATTTGTTCAATTTACGTCGCTCCTATTTCAGATAGCGTATTGGGCTAAGCGGCATCTCAAAGCGCATGAAATGGCGAGCGAAATGCACTTTTAAACTTCTAGGATAAGGCAAACAGAGACCCGATTAGATCATTTTATATTACGGTTAATATAAGAATTCAGCGTAATTCTATCACATTTGTTCAACTTACGTCGCTCCTATTTCAGATAGCGTAATGGGCTAGGCGGCATCTTAAAGCGCGTGGAATGGCGGGTAAAATGCACTATTAAACTTCTATGATAGGGCTATCAGAGACCCGATTAGATCATTTTATATTACGGTTAATATAAGAATTCAGCGTAATTCTATCACATTTGTTCAATTTACGTCGCTGATATTTCAGATAGCGTATTGGGCTAAGCGGCATCTCAAAGCGCAAAAAATTGCGAGTAAAATGCACTATTAAACTTCTAGGGTAGGGCGAACAGAGACCCGATTAGATCATTTTATATTATGGTTAATTTAAGAATTCAGCAAAATTCTATCACATTTGTTCAATTTACGTCGCTCCTATTTCAGATAGCGTACTGGGCTAGGCGGAATCTTAAGGCGCGTGGATTGGCGAGTAAAATGCAGTATTAAACTTCTAGGATAGGGCGAACAGAGAACCGATTAGATCATTTTATATTATGGTTAATTTAAGAATTCAGCCAAATTCTATCACATTTGTTCAATTTACGTCGCTCCAATTTCAGATAGCTTATTGGGCTAAGAGGCATCTCAAAGCGCATGAAATGACGAGTGAAATGAACTATTAAACTTCTAGGATAAGGCAAACAGAGACCCGATTAGATCATTTTATATTACGGTTAATATAAGAATTCAGCGTAATTCTATCACATTTGTTCAATTTACGTCGCTGATATTTCAGATAGCGTATTGGGCTAAGCGGCATCTCAAAGCGCAAAAAATGGCGAGTAAGATGCACTATTAGACTTCTATGGTAGGGCGAACAGAGACCCGATTAGATCATTTTACATTAAGGTTAATATAAGAATTCAGGGAAATTCTATCACATTTGTTCAATTTACGTCGCTCCTATTCCAGATAGCGTATTGGGCTATGCGGCACCTTAAAGCACATGAAATGGCGAGTAAAATGCACTATTAAACTTCTATGATAGGGCAAACAGAGACCCGATTATATCATTTTATATTACGGTTAATATAAGAATTCAGCGTAATTCTATCACATTTGTTCAACTTACGTCGCTCCTACTTCAGGTAGCGTACTGGGCTAGGCGGCATCTTAAAGCGCGTGGAATGGCGAGTAAAATGCACTGCTAAACTTCTATGATAGGGCAATCAGAGACCCGATTAGATCATTTTATATTTTGTTTAATATAAGATTTCAGGGAAATTCTATCACATTTGCTTAATTTACGTCGCTCCTATTTCAGATAGCGTATTGGGCGAAGCGGCATCTCAAAGCGCATGAAATGGCCACTAAAATGCTATATTAAACTTCTAGGGTAGGGCAAGCAAAGACCCGATTAGATCATTTTATATTATGGTTAATTTAAGAATTCAGCAAAATTCTATCACATTTGTTCAATTTACGTCGCTCCTATTTCAGATAGCGTATTGGGCTAAGCGGCATCTCAAAGCGCATGAAATGGCGAGTAAAATGCACTATTAAACTTCTAGGGTAGGGCAAGCAGAGACCCGATTACATCATCTAATATTATGGTTAATTTAAGAATTCAGCAAAATTCTATCACATTTGTTCAATTTACGTCGCTCCTATTTCAGAAAGCGTATTGGGCTAAGCGGCACCTCAAAGCACATGAAATGGCGAGTAAAATGCACTATTAAACTTCTAGGCTAGGGCGAACAGAGACCAGATTAGATCATTTTACATTCTGGTTAATAAAATAATTCAGCGAAATTCTATCACCTTTGTTCAACTTTCGTCGCTCCTATTTCAGATAGCGTATTGGGCTAAGCGGCATCTCAAAGCGCATGCAATGGCGAGTAAAATGCACTATTAAACTTCTAGGGTAGGGCAAACAGAGACCCGATTAGATCATTTTATATTATGGTTAATTTAAGAATTCAGCAAAATTCTGTCACATTTGTTCACTTTACGTCGCTCCTATTTCGGATAGCGTACTGGGAGAGGCGGCATCCTAAAGCGCGTGGTGTGGCGAGTAAAATGCACTATTAATCTTCTATGATAGGGCAATCAGAGACCCGATTAGATCATTTTATATTTTGGTTAATATAAGAATTCAGCGAAATTCTATCACATTTGTTCAATTTACGTCGCTCGTATTTCAGATAGCGTATTGGGCTAAGCGGCATCTCAATGCGCATGAAATGGCGAGTAAAATGCACTATTAAACTTCTAGGATAACGCAAACAGGGACCCGATTAAATCATTTTATATTACGGTTAATATAAGAATTCAGCGTAATTCTATCACATTTGTTCAACTTACGTCGCTCCTATTTCAGATAGCGTACTGGGCTAGGAGGCATCTTAAAGCGCGTGGAATGGCGAGTAAAATGCACTGCTAAACTTCTATGATAGGGCAATCAGAGTCCCGTTTAGATCATTTTATATTTTGTTTAATATAAGATTTCAGGGAAATTCTATCACATTTGCTCAATTTACGTCGCTCCTATTTCAGATAGCGTATTGGGCTAAGCGGTATCTCAAAGCGCATGAAATGGCGAGTAAAATGCAATACTAAACTTCTAGGATAAGGCAAACAGAGACCCGATCAGATCATTTTATATTTTTGTTAATATAAGAATTCAGCGAAATTCTTTCACATTTGTTCAATTTACGTCGCTCCTATTCCAGATAGCGTATTGGGCTAAGCGGCATCTCAAAGCGCATGAAATTACGAGTGAAATGCACTATTAAACTTCTAGGGTAGGACAAACAGAGACCCGATTAGATCATTTTACATTATGGTTAATAAAAGAATTCAGCGAAATTCTATCACATTTGTTCAATTTACGTCGCTCCTATTCCAGATAGCGTATTGGGCTAAGCGGCATCTCAAAGCGCATGAAATGGCGAGCAAAATGCACTATTAAACTTCTAGGGTAGGGCAATCAGTGACCCGATTAGATCATTTTATATTATAGTTAATTTAAGAATTCAGCGAAATTCTATCACATTTATTCAATTTACGTCGCTCCTATTTCAAATAGCGTATTGGGCTAAGCGGCATCTCAAAGCGCATGAAATGACGAGTAAAATGCAATACTAAACTTCTAGGATAAGGCAAACAGAGACCCGATTAGATCATTTTATATTATTGTTAATTTAAGAATTCAGCGAAATTCTATCACATTTGTTCAATTTACGTCGCTCCTATTTCGGATAGCGTATTGGGCTAAGCGGTATCTCAAAGCGCATGAAATGGCGAGTAAAATGCAATACTAAACTTCTAGGATAAGGCAAACAGAGACCCGATTATATCATTTTATATTACGGTTAATATAAAAATTCAGCGTAATTCTATCACATTTGTTCAACTTACGTCGCTCCTATTTCAGGTAGCGTACTGGGCTAGGCGGCATCTTAAAGCGCGTGGAATGGCGAGTAGAATGCACTGCTAAACTTCTATGATAGGGCAATCAGAGACCCGATTAGATCATTTTATATTTTGTTTAATATAAGATTTCAGGGAAATTCTATCGCATTTGTTCAATTTACGTCGCTCCTATTTCAGATAGCGTATTGGGCTAAGCGGCATCTCAAAGCGCATGAAATGGCGAGTAAAATGCACTATCAAACTTCTAGGATAAGGCAAACAGAGACCGGATTAGATCATTTTATATTACGGTTAATATAAGAATTCAGCGTAATTCTATCACATTTGTTCAATTTACGTCGCTGCTATTTCAGATAGCGCATTGGGCTAAGCGGCATCTCAAAGCGCATGAAATGGCGAGTAAAATGCACAATTAAACTACTAGGGTAGGGCAAACAGAGACCCGATTAGATCATTTTATATTGTGGTTAATTTAAGAATTCAGCAAAATTCTATCACATTTGTTCAATTTACGTCGCTCCTATTTCAGTTAGCGTATTGGGCTAAGCGGCATCTCAAAGCGTATGAAATGGCCAATAAAATGCACTATCAAACTTCTAGGATAAGGCAAACAGAGACCCGATTAGATCATTTTATATTACGGTTAATATAAGAATTCAGCGAAATTCTATCACATTTGTTCAATTTACATCGCTCCTATTTCAGACAGCTTATTGGGCTTAGCAGCATCTCAAAGCGCATCAAATGGCGAACAAAATGCACTATTAAACTTCTAGGCTAGGGCGAACAGAGACCAGATTAGATCATTTTATATTTTGGTTAATATAAGAATTCAGTGAAATTCTATCACATTTGCTCAATTTACGTCGCTCCTATTTCAGATAGCGTATTGGGCTAAGCGGTATCTCAAAGGGCATGAAATGCCGAGTAAAATGCAATACTAAACTTCTGGGGTAGGGCAAACAGTGACGCGATTAGATCATTTTATATTATGGTTAATATAAGAATTCAGCGTAATTCTATCACATTTGTTCAACTTACGTCGCTGCTAATTTAGATAGCGTACTGGGATAGGCGGCATCTTAAAGCGCGTGGAATGGCGAGTAAAATGCACTGCTAAACTTCTATGATAGGGCAATCAGAGGCCCGATTAGATCATTGTATATTTTGTTTAATATAAGATTTCAGGGAAATTCTATCACATTTGTTCAATTTACGTCGCTCCTATTTCAGATAGCGTATTGGGCTAAGCGGCATCTCAAGGCGCACGAAATGGCGAATAAAATGCGCTATTAAACTTCTAGGCTAGGGCGAATAGAGAACCGATTAGATCATTTTACATTATGGTTCTTAAAAGAATTCAGCGAAATTCTATCACATTTGTTCAACGTACGTCGCTCCTATTTCAGATGGCGTATTGGGATAAGCGGCATCGAAAAGCGCATGAAATGGCGAGTAAAATGCACAATTAAACTACTAGGGTAGGGCAAACAGAGACCCGATTAGATCATTTTATATTGTGGTTAATTTAAGAATTCAGCAAAATTCTATCACATTTGTTCAATTTACGTCGCTCCTATTTCAGATATCGTATTGGGCTAAGCGGCATCTCAAAGCGCATGAAATGGCCAGTAAAATGCACTATCAAACTTCTAGGATAAGGCAAACAGAGACCCGATTAGATCATTTGATATTACGGTTAATATAAGAATTCAGCGTAATTCTATCACATTTGTTCAACTTACGTCGATCCTATTTCAGGTAGCGCACTGGGCTAGGCGGCATCTTAAAGCGCGTGGAATGGCGAGTAAAATGCACTATTAAACTTCTAGGATAAGGCAAACAGAGACCCGATTAGATAATTTTATATTACGGTTAATATAAGAATGCGGCGTAATTCTTTCACATTTGTTCAATTTACGTCGCTGCTATTCCAGATAGCTTATTGTGCTTAGCGGCGTCTCAAAGCGCATGAAATGACGAGTGAAATGCACTATTAAACTTCTAGGGTAGGGCAAACAGAGACCCGATTAGATCATTTGATATTATGGTTAATTTAAGAATTCAGCGAAATTCTATCACATTTGTTCAATTTACGTCGCTCCTATTTCAGATATCGTATTGGGATAAGCGGCATCTCAAAGCGCATGAAATGGCGAGTAAAATGCACTATTAAACTTCTAGGGTAGGGCGAACAGAGACCCGATTAGATCATTTTACATTAAGGTTAATATAAGTCTTCAGCGAGATTCTATCACATATTTTCAATTTACGTCGCTCCTATTTCCGACAGCGTACTGGGCTAGGCGGCATCTTAAAGCGTGTGGAATGGCGAGTAAAATGCACTATTAACCTTCTATGATAGGGCAATCAGAGACCAGTCTAGATCATTTTATACTTTGGTTAATATAAGAATTCAGCGAAATTCTATCACATTTGTTCAATTTACGTCGCTCCTATTTCAGATAGCGTATTGGGCTACGCGGCATATCAAAGCGCATGAAATGACGAGTGAAATGCAATATTATACTTCTAGGGTAGGGCGAACAGAGACCCGAAGAGATCATTTTACATTAAGGTGAATATAAGAATGCAGCGTAATTCTGTCACATTTGTTCAACTCACGTCGCTCCTATTTCAGATAGCGTATTGGGTTAAGCGTCATCTCAAAGCGCATGAAATGGCGAGTAAAATTCACTATTAAACTTCTACGGTAGGGCGAACATAGACCCGATTAGATCATTTTACATTAAGGTTAATATAAGTATTCAGCGAGATTCTATCACATTTGTTCAATTTACGTCGCTCCTATTTCAGACAGCGTACTGGGCTAGGCGGCATCTTAAAGCGTGTGGAATGGCGAGTAAAATGCACTGCTATACTTCTATGATAGGGCAATCAGAGACCCGATTAGATCATTTTATATTTTGGTTAATATAAGAATCCAACGAAATTCTATCACATTTGTTCAATTTACGTCGCTTCTATTACAGATAGCGTCCTGGGCTAAGCGGCATCTAAAAGCGCATGAAATGGCGAGTATAATGCACTATTATACTTCTAGGATAAGGCAAACAGAGACCCGATTAGATCATTTTAGATTACGGTTAATATAAGAATGCAGCGTGATTCTATCACATTTGTTCAAGTTACGTCGCTCCTATTTCAGATAGCGTACTGGGCTAGGCGGCATCTTAAAGCGCGTGGAATGGCGAGTGAAATGCACTATTAAACTTTTATGATAGGGCAATCAGAGACCCGATTAGATCATTTTATGTTTTGGTTAATATAAGAATTCAACGAAATTCTATCACATTTGTAAAATTTACGTCGCTCCAATTTCAGATAGCGTATTGGGCTAAGCGGCATCTCAAAGCGTATGAAATGGCGAATAAAATGCACTATTAAAGTTCTAGGCTAGGGCGAACAGAGACCCGAGCAGATCATTTTACATTATGGTTAATAAAAGAATTCAGCGTAATTCTATCACATTTGTTCAACTTACGTCGCTCCTATTTCAGATAGCGTATTGGGCTAGGCGCCATCTTAAAGCGCGTGGAATGGCGAGTAAAATGCACTGCTCAACTTTTAAGATAGGGCAATCAGAGACCCGATTAGCTCATTTAATATTTTGTTTAATATAAGATTTCAGGGAAATTCTATCACATTTGTTCAATTTACGTCGCTCCTATTTCAGATAGCTTATTGGGCTAAGAGGCATGTCAAAGCGCATGAAATGACGAGTGAAATGCACTGTTAAACTTCTATGATAGGGCAATCAGAGACCCAATTAGATCATTTTATATTTTGTTTAATATAAGATTTCAGGGAAATTCTATCACATTTGTTCAATTTACGTCGCTCCTATTTCAGATAGCTTATTGGGCTAAGCGGCATCTGAAGGCGCATGAAATGGCGAGTAAAATACACTATTAAACTTCTAGGGTAGGGCAAACAGAGACCCGATGAGATCATATTATATTATGGTTAATTTAAGATGTCAGCAAAATTTTATCACATTTGTTCAATTTACGTCGCTCCTATTTCAGATAGCGTACTGGGCTTGGCGGCATCTTAAAGCGCGTGGAATGGCGAGTAATATGCACTACTAAACTTCTATGATAGGGCAATCAGTGACCCGATTAGATCTTTTTATATTTTGTTTAATATAAGATTTCAGGGAAATTCTATCACATTTGTTCAATTTACGTCGCTCCTATTTCAGATAGCGTATTGGGCTATGCGGCATCTCAAAGCGCATGAAATGGCGAATAAAATGCGCTATTAAACTTCTAGGCTAGGGCGAACAGAGACCCGATTAGATCATTTTACATTATGGTTCTTAAAAGAATTCAGCGAAATTCTATCACATTTGTTCAACGTACGTCGCTCCTATTTCAGATAGCGTATTGGGATAAGCGGCATCGAAAAGCGCATGAAATGGCGAGTAAAATGCACAATTAAACTACTAGGGTAGGGCAAACAGAGACCCGATTAGATCATTTTATATTTTGGTTAATATAAGAATTCAGTGAAATTCTATCACATTTGTTCAATTTACGTCGCTCCTATTTCAAATAGCGTATTGAGCTCCGCGGCATCTCAAAGCGCATGAAATGGCGAGCAAAATGCACTATTAAACTTCTAGGGTAGGGCAAACAGAGACCCGATTAGATCATTTTATGTTATGGTTAATTTAAGAATTCAGCGAAATTCTATCACATTTGTTCAACTTACGTCGCTCCTATTTCAAATAGCGTATTGAGCTAAGCGGCATCTCAAAGCGCATGAAATGGCGAGCAAAATGCACTATTAAACTTCTAGGGTAGAGCAAACAGAGACCCGATTAGATCATTTTATATTACGGTTAATATAAGAATGCAGCGTGATTCTATCACATTTGTTCAAGTTACGTCGCTCCTATTTCAGATAGCGTACTGGGCTAGGCGGCATCTTAAAGCGCGTGGAATGGCGAGTAAAATGCACTATTAAAATTCTATGAGAGGGCAATCAGAGACCCGATTAGATCATTTTATATTATGGTTAATTTAAGAATTCAGTGAAATTCTATCACATTTGTTCAACTTACGTCGCTCCTATTTCAGATAGCGTATTGGGCTAAGCGTCATCTCAAAGCGCAAGAAATGGCGAGTAAAATGCACTATTAAACTTCTAGGGTAGGGCAAACAGAGACCCGATTAGATCATTTCATGTTATGGTTAATTTAAGAATCGAGCGAAATTCTATCACATTTGTTCAACTTACGTCGCTCCTAATTTAGATAGCGTACTGGGCTAGGCGGCATCTTAATGCGCGTGGAATGGCGAGTAAAATGCACTGCTAAACTTCTATGATAGGGCAATCAGAGACCCGATTAGATCATTTTATATTTTGTTTAATATAAGATTTCAGGGAAATTCTATCACATTTGTTTAATTTACGTCGCTCCTATTTCAGATAGCGTATTGGGCGAAGCGGCATCTCAAAGCGCATGAAATGGCGAGTAAAATGCACAATTAAACTACTAGGGTAGGGCAAACAGAAACCCGATTAGATCATTTTATATTGTGGTTAATTTAAGAATTCAGCAAAATTCTGTCACATTTGTTCAATTTACGTCGCTCCTATTTCAGATAGCGTATTGGGCTAAGCGGCATCTCAAAGCGCATGAAATGGCCAGTAAAATGCACTATTAAACTTCTAGGCTAGGGCGAACAGAGACCAGATTAGATCATTTTACATTCTGGTTAATAAAATAATTCAGTGAAATTCTATCACATTTGTTCAACTTTCGTCGCTCATATTTCAGATAGCGTATTGGGCTAAGCGGCATCTCAAAGCGCATGAAATGGCGAGTAAAATGCACTATTAAACTTCTAGGGTAGGGCAATCAGTGACCCGATTAGATCATTTTATATTATAGTTAATTTAAGAATTCAGCGAAATTCTATCACATTTGTTCAACTTACGTCGCTCCTAATTTAGATAGCGTACTGGGCTAGGCGGCATCTTAAAGCGCGTGGAATGGCGAGTAAAATGCACTGCTAAACTTCTATGATAGGGCAATCAGAGACCCGATTAGATCATTGTATATTTTGTTTAATATAAGATTTCAGGGAAATTCTATCACATTTGTTCAATTTACGTCGCTCCTATTTCAGATAGCGTATTGGGCTAAGCGGCATCTCAAGGCGCATGAAATGGCGAATAAAATGCGCTATTAAACTTCTAGGCTAGGGCGAACAGAGACCCGATTAGATCATTTTACATTATGGTTCTTAAAAGAATTCAGCGAAATTCTATCACATTTGTTCAACGTACGTCGCTCCTATTTCAGATAGCGTATTGGGATAAGCGGCATCGAAAAGCGCATGAAATGGCGAGTAAAATGCACAATTAAACTACTAGGGTAGGGCAAACAGAAACCCGATTAGATCATTTTATATTGTGGTTAATTTAAGAATTCAGCAAAATTCTATCACATTTGTTCAATTTACGTCGCTCCTATTTCAAATAGCGTACTGTGCTAGACGGCATCTTAAGGCGCGTGGAATGGCGAGTAAAATGCACTATTAAACTTCTATGGTAGGGAAACCAGAGACCCGATTAGATCATTTTATATTAAGGTTACTTTAAGAATTCAGCGAAATTCTATCACATTTGTTCAATTTACGTCGCTCCTATTTCAGATAGCGTATTGGGCTAAGCGGCATCTCAAAGCGCATGAAATGGCCAGTAAAATGCACTATTAAACTTCTAGGATAAGGCAAACAGAGACCCGATTAGATCATTTTATATTACGGTTAATATAAGAATGCAGCGTAATTCTGTCACATTTGTTCAACTTACGTCGCTCCTATTTCAGATAGCGTATTGGGTTAAGCGTCATCTCAAAGCGCATGAAATGACGAGTGAAATGCACTATTAAACTTCTAGGGTAGGGCGAACAGAGACCCGATTACATCATTTTACATTAAGGTTAATATAAGTATTCAGCGAGATTCTATCACACTTGTTCAATTTACGTCGCTTCTATTTCAGACAGCGTACCGGGCTAGGCGGCATCTTAAAGCGCGTCGAATGGCGAGTAAAATGCACTGTTAACCTTCTATGATAGGGCAATCAGAGACCAGATTAGATCATTTTATACTTTGGTTAATATAAGAATTCAGCGAAATTCTATCACATTTGTTCAATTTACGTGGCTTCTATTTCAGATAGCGTATTGGGCTAGGCGGCATCGAAAAGCGCATGAAATGGCGAGTAAAATGCACAATTAAACTACTAGGGTAGGGCAAACAGAGACCCGATTAGATCATTTTATATTTTGGTTAATATAAGAATTCAGTGAAATTCTATCACATTTGTTCAATTTACGTCGCTCCTATTTCAGATAGCGTCCTGGGCTAAGCGGCATCTAAAAGCGCATGAAATGGCGAGTATAATGCACTATTATACTTCTAGGATAAGGCAAACAGAGACCCGATTAGATCATTTTATATTACGGTTAATATAAGAATGCAGCGTGATTCTATCACATTTGTTCAAGTTACGTCGCTCCTATTTCAGATAGCGTACTGGGCTAGGCGGCATCTTAAAGCGCGTGGAATGGCGAGTAAAATGCACTATTAAACTTCGATGATAGGGCAATCAGAGACCCGATTAGATCATTTTATATTTTGGTTAATATAAGAATTCAACGAAATTCTATCACATTTGTAAAATTTACGTTGCTCCTATTACAGATAGCTTATTGGGCTTAGCGGCATCTCAAAGCACATGCAATGGCGAGTAAAATGCACTATTAAACTTCTACGGTAGGGCAAACAGAGACCCGATTAGATCAGTTTATATTATGGTTAATTTAAGAATTCAGTGAAATTCTATCACATTTGCTCAATTTACGTCGCTCCTATTTCAGATAGCGTACTGGGCTAGGCGGCATCTTAAAGCGCGTGGAATGGCGAGAAAATGCACTATTAAAATTCTATGAGAGGGCAATCAGAGACCCGATTAGATCATTTTATATTATGGTTAATTTAAGAATTCAGTGAAATTCTATCACATTTGTTCAACTTACGTCGCTCCTATTTAAGATAGCGTATTGGGCTAAGCGGCATCTCAAAGCGCATGAAATGGCGAGTGAAACGCACTATTAGACTTCTATGGTAGGGCGAACAGAGACCCGATTGCATCATTTTACATGAAGGTTAATATAAGAATTCACGGGAATTCTATCACATTTGTTCAATTTACGTCGCTCCTATTCCAGACAGCGTATTGGGCTAAGCGGCATCTCAAAGCGCATGAAATGGCGAGTAAAATGCGCTATTAAACTTCTAGGATAAGGCAAACAGAGACCCGATTAAATCATTTTATATTACGGTTAATATAAGAATTCAGCGTAATTCTATCACATTTGTTCAAGTTACGTTGCTCCTATTTCAGATAGCGTACTGGGCTAGGCGGCATCTTAAAGCGCGTGGAATGGCGAGTAAAATGCACTACTAATCTTCTATGATAGGGCAATCAGAGACCCGATTAGATCATTTTATATTTTGATTAATATAAGATTTCAGGGAAATTCTATCACATTTGTTCAACTTACGTCGCTTCTATTTCAGATAGCGTATTGGGCTAAGCGGGATCTCAAAGCGAATGAAATGGCGACTAAAATGCACTATTAAACTTCTAGGGTAGGGCAAACGGAGACCCGATTAGATCATTTTATATTATGGTTAATTTAAGAATTCAACAAAATTCAATCACATTTGTTCAACTTACGTCGCTCCTCTTTCAGATAGCGTACTGGGCTAGGCGGCATCTTAAAGCGCGTGGAATGGCGAGTAAAATGCACTACTAAACTTCTATGATAGGGCAATCAGAGACCCGATTAGATCATTTTATATTTTGTTTAATATAAGATTTCAGGGAAATAGTATCACATTTGTTTAATTTGCGTCGCTCCTATTTCAGATAGCGTATTCGCCTAAGCGGCATCTCAAAGCGCATGAAGTGGCGAATAAAATGCACTATTAAACTTCTAGGCTAGGGCGAACAGAGACCCGATCAGATCATTTTACATTATGATTAATAAAAGAATTCAGCGAAATTCTATCACATTTGTTCAACTTACGTCGCTCCTATTTCAGATAGCGTATTGGGCTAAGCGGCATCACAAAGCGCATGAAATGGCGAGTGAAATGCACCATTAGACTTCTATGGTAGGGCGAACAGAGACCCGATTAGATCATTTTACATTAAGGTTAATATAAGGATTCACGGAAATTCTGTCACATTTGTTCAATTTACGTCGCTCCTATTTCAGATAGCGTATTGGGCAATGCGGCATCTCAAAGCGCATGAAATGGCGAGTAAAATGCACTATTAAACTTCTATGGTAGGTCGAACAGAGACCCGATTAGATCATTTCACATTAAGGTTAATATAAGGACTCACGGAAATTCTATCACATTTATTCAATTTACGTCGCTCCTATTTCAGATAGCGTATTGGGTTAAGCGTCATCTCAAAGCGCATGAAATGACGAGTGAAATGCACTATTAAACTTCTAGGGTAGGGCGAACAGAGACCCGATTACATCATTTTACATTAAGGTTAATATAAGTATTCAGCGAGATTCTATCACACTTGTTCAATTTACGTCGCTTCTATTTCAGACAGCGTACTGGGCTAGGCGGCATCTTAAAGCGCGTGGAATGGCGAGTAAAATGCACTACTAATCTTCTATGATAGGGCAATCAGAGACCCGATTAGATCATTTTATATTTTGATTAATATAAGATTTCAGGGAAATTCTATCACACTTGTTCAATTTGCGTCGCTCCTATTTCAGATAGCGTATTGGGCTAAGCGGGATCTCAAAGCGCATGAAATGGCGACTAAAATGCACTGTTAAACTTCTAGGCTAGGGCGAACAGAGACCCGATTAGATGATTTTACATTAAGGTTAATATAAGAATTCACGGAAATTCTATCACATTTGTTCAATTTACGTCGCTCCTATTTCAGATAGCTTATTGGGCTAAGCGGCATGTCAAAGCGCATGAAATGACGAGTGAAATGCACTGTTAAACTTCTATGATAGGACAATCAGAGACCCGATTAGATCATTTTATATTTTGTTTAATATAAGATTTCAGGGAAATTCTATCACATTTGTTCAACTTACGTCGCTCCTAATTTAGATAGCGTACTGGGCTAGGCGGCATCTTAATGCGCGTGGAATGGCGAGTAAAATGCACTGCTAAACTTCTATGATAGGGCAATCAGAGACCCGATTAGATCATTTTATATTTTGTTTAATATAAGATTTCAGGGAAATTCTATCACATTTGTTTAACTTACGTCGCTCCTATTTCAGATAGCGTATTGGGCGAAGCGGCATCTCAAAGCGCATGAAATGGCGAGTAAAATGCACAATTAACCTACTAGGGTAGGGCAAACAGAAACCCGATTAGATCATTTTATATTGTGGTTAATTTAAGAATTCAGCAAAATTCTGTCACATTTGTTCAATTTACGTCGCTCCTATTTCAGATAGCGTATTGGGCTAAGCGGCATCTCAAAGCGCATGAAATGGCCAGTAAAATGCACTATTAAACTTCTAGGCTAGGGCGAACAGAGACCAGATTAGATCATTTTACATTCTGGTTAATAAAATAATTCAGCGAAATTCTATCACATTTGTTCAACTTTCGTCGCTCATATTTCAGATAGCGTATTGGGCTAAGCGGCATCTCAAAGCGCATGAAATGGCGAGTAAAATGCACTATTAAACTTCTAGGGTAGGGCAATCAGTGACCCGATTAGATCATTTTATATTATAGTTAATTTAAGAATTCAGCGAAATTCTATCACATTTGTTCAACTTACGTCGCTCCTAATTTAGATAGCGTACTGGGCTAGGCGGCATCTTAAAGCGCGTGGAATGGCGAGTAAAATGCACTGCTAAACTTCTATGATAGGGCAATCAGAGACCCGATTAGATCATTGTATATTTTGTTTAATATAAGATTTCAGGGAAATTCTATCACACTTGTTCAATTTACGTCGCTCCTATTTCAGATAGCGTATTGGACTAAGCGTCATCCCAAGGCGCATGAAATGGCGAACAAAATGCGCTATTAAACTTCTAGGCTAGGGCGAACAGAGACCCGATTAGATCATTTTACATTATGGTTCTTAAAAGAATTCAGAGAAATTCTATCACATTTGTTCAACGTACGTCGCTCCTATTTCAGATAGCGTATTGGGATAAGCGGCATCGAAAAGCGCATGAAATGGCGAGTAAAATGCACAATTAAACTACTAGGGTAGGGCAAACAGAAACCCGATTAGATCATTTTATATTGTGGTTAATTTAAGAATTCAGCAAAATTCTATCACATTTGTTCAATTTACGTCGCTCCTATTTCAGATAGCGTATTGGGCTAAGCGGCATCTCAAAGCGCATGAAATGGCCAGTAAAATGCACTATTAAACTTCTAGGATAAGGCAAACAGAGACCCGATTAGATCATTTTATATTACGGTTAATATAAGAATGCGGCGTAATTCTTTCACATTTGTTCAATTTACGTCGCTGCTATTCCAGATAGCTTATTGTGCTTAGCGGCATCTCAAAGCGCATGAAATGACGAGTGAAATGCACTATTAAACTTCTAGGGTAGGGCAAACAGAGACCCGATTAGATCATTTTATATTAAGGTTACTTTAAGAATTCAGCGAAATTCTATCACATTTGTTCAATTTACGTCGCTCCTATTTCAAATAGCGTACTGTGCTAGACGGCATCTTAAGGCGCGTGGAATGGCGAGTAAAATGCACTATTAAACTTCTATGGTAGGGAAACCAGAGACCCGATTAGATCATTTTATATTAAGGTTACTTTAAGAATTCAGCGAAATTCTATCACATTTGTTCAATTTACGTCGCTCCTATTTCAAATAGCTTATTGGGCGAAGCGGCTTCTCAAAGCGCATGAAATGACGAGTGAAGTGCACAATTAAACTACTAGGGTAGGGCAAACAGAGACCCGATTAGATAATTTTATATTACGGTTAATATAAGAATTCAGCGTAATTCTATCACATTTGTTCAACTTACGTCGCTCCTAATTTAGATAGCGTACTGGGCTAGGCGGCATCTTAAAGCGCGTGGAATGGCGAGTAAAATGCACTGCTAAACTTCTATGATAGGGCAATCAGAGACCCGATTAGATCATTGTATATTTTGTTTAATATAAGATTTCAGGGAAATTCTATCACATTTGTTCAATTTACGTCGCTCCTATTTCAGATAGCGTATTGGGCTAAGCGGCATCTCAAGGCGCATGAAATGGCGAATAAAATGCGCTGTTAAACTTCTAGGCTAGGGCGAACAGAGACCCGATTAGATCATTTTACATTATGGTTCTTAAAAGAATTCAGCGAAATTCTATCACATTTGTTCAACGTACGTCGCTCCTATTTCAGATAGCGTATTGGGATAAGCGGCATCTCAAAGCACATGCAATGGCGAGTAAAATGCACTATTAAACTTCTACGGTAGGGCAAACAGAGACCCGATTAGATCATTTTATATTATGGTTAATTTAAGAATTCAGTGAAATTCTATCACATTTGCTCAATTTACGTCGCTCCTATTTCAGATAGCGTACTGGGCTAGGCGGCATCTTAAAGCGCGTGGAATGGCGAGAAAATGCACTATTAAAATTCCATGAGAGGGCAATCAGAGACCCGATTAGATCATTTTATATTATGGTTAATTTAAGAATTCAGTGAAATTCTATCACATTTGTTCAACTTACGTCGCTCCTATTTCAGATAGCGTATTGGGCTAGGCGGCATCTTAAAGCGCGTGGAATGGCGAGTAATATGCACCACTAAACTTCTATGATAGGGCAATCAGAGACCCGATTAGATCATTTTATATTTTGGTTAGTATAAGAATTCACGGAAATTCTATCACATTTGTTCAATTTACGTCGCTCCTATTTCAGATAGCTTATTGGGCTAAGCGGCATGTCAAAGCGCATGAAATGGCGAGTGAAATGCACTGTTAAACTTCTATGATAGGACAATCAGAGACCCGATTAGATCATTTTATATTTTGTTTAATATAAGATTTCAGGGAAATTCTATCACATTTGTTCAACTTACGTCGCTCCTATTTCAGATAGCTTATTGGGCTAAGCGGCATATGAAGGCGCATGAAATGGCGAGTAAAATGCACTATTAAACTTCTATGATAGGGCAATCAGAGACCCGATTAGATCATTTTATATTTTGGTTAATATAAGAATTCAACGAAATTCTATCACATTTGTTCAATTTACGTCGCTTCTATTACAGATAGCTTATTGGGCTTAGCGGCATCTCAAAGCGCATGAACTGACGTGTGAAATGCACTATTAAACTTCTAGGGTAGGGCAAACAGAGACCCGATTAGGTCATTTTATATTATGGTTAATTTCAGAATTCAGCGAAATTCTATCACATTTGTTCAATTTACGTCGCTCCTATTACAGATAGCTTATTGGGCTCAGCGGCATCTCAAAGCGCATGAAATGACGAGTGAAATGCACTATTAAACTTCTAGGCTAGGGCGAACAGAGACCCGATTAGATCATTTTACATTAAGGTGAATATAAGAATGCAGCGTAATTCTGTCACATTTGTTCAACTTACGTCGCTCCTATATCACATAGCGTATTGGGTTAAGCGTCATCTCAAAGCGCAAGAAATGGCGAGTAAAATGCACTATTAAACTTCTAGGGTAGGGCAAACAGAGACCCGATTAGATCATTTCATGTTACGGTTAATTTAAGAATCGAGCGAAATTCTATCACATTTGTTCAACTTACGTCGCTCCTAATTTAGATAGCGTACTGCGCTAGGCGGCATCTTAATGCGCGTGGAATGGCGAGTAAAATGCACTGCTAAACTTCTATGATAGGGCAATCGGAGACCCGATTAGATCATTTTATATTTTGTTTAATATAAGATTTCAGGGAAATTCTATCACATTTGTTTAATTTACGTCGCTCCTATTTCAGATAGCGTATTGGCCTAAGCGGCATCTCAAGGCGCATGAAATGGCGAATAAAATGCGCTATTAAACTTCTAGGCTAGGGCGAACAGAGACCCGATTAGATCATTTTACATTATGGTTCTTAAAAGAATTCAGCGAAATTCTATCACATTTGTTCAACGTACGTCGCTCCTATATCAGATAGCGTATTGGGATAAGCGGCATCGAAAAGCGCATGAAATGGCGAGTAAAATGCACAATTAAACTACTAGGGTAGGGCAAACAGAAACCCGATTAGATCATTTTATATTGTGGTTACTTTAAGAATTCAGCGAAATTCTATCACATTTGTTCAATTTACGTCGCTCCTATTTCAAATAGCGTACTGTGCTAGACGGCATCTTAAGGCGCGTGGAATGGCGAGTAAAATGCACTATTAAACTTCTATGGTAGGGAAACCAGAGACCCGATTAGATCATTTTATATTAAGGTTACTTTAAGAATTCAGCGAAATTCTATCACATTTGTTCAATTTACGTCGCTCCTATTTCAAATAGCTTATTGGGCGAAGCGGCGTCTCAAAGCGCATGAAATGACGAGTGAAGTGCACAATTAAACTACTAGGGTAGGGCAAACAGAGACCCGATTAGATCATTTTATATTACGGTTAATATAAGAATTCAGCGTAATTCTATCACATTTGTTCAACTTACGTCGCTCCTAATTTAGATAGCGTACTGGGCTAGGCGGCATCTTAAAGCGCGTGGAATGGCGAGTAAAATGCACTGCTAAACTTCTATGATAGGGCAATCAGAGACCCGATTAGATCATTTTATATTTTGGTTAATATAAGAATTCAACGAAATTCTATCACATTTGTTCAACTTACGTCGCTCCTATTTCAGATAGCGTATTGGGCTAAGCGGCATCTCAAAGCGCATGAAATGGCGAGTGAAACGCACTATTAGACTTCTATGGTAGGGCGAACAGAGACCCGATTGCATCATTTTACATTAAGGTTAATATAAGAATTCACGGGAATTCTATCACATTTGTTCAATTTACGTCGCTCCTATTCCAGACAGCGTATTGGGCTAAGCGGCATCTCAAAGCGCATGAAATGGCGAGTAAAATGCGCTATTAAACTTCTAGGATAAGGCAAACAGAGACCCGATTAGATCATTTTATATTACGGTTAATATAAGAATTCAGCGTAATTCTATCACATTTGTTCAAGTTACGTTGCTCCTATTTCAGATAGCGTACTGGGCTAGGAGGCATCTTAAAGCGCGTGGAAGGGCGAGTAAAATGCACTACTAAACTTCTATGATAGAGCAATCAGAGACCCGATTAGATCATTTTATATTTTGATTAATATAAGATTTCAGTGAAATTCTATCACACTTGTTCAATTTGCGTCGCTCCAATTTCAGATAGCGTATTGGGCTAAGCGGGATCTCAAAGCGCATGAAATGGCGACTAAAATGCACTGTTAAACTTCTAGGCTAGGGCGAACAGAAACCCGATTAGATCATTTTACATTAAGGTTAATATAAGAATTCACGGAAATTCTATCACGTTTGTTCAATTTACGTCGCTCCTATTTCAGATAGCGTATTAGGCTATGCGGCATCTCAAAGCGCATGAAATGGCGAATAAAATTCACTATTAAACTTCTAGGGTAGGGCAAACAGAGACCCGATTAGATCATTTTATATTACGATTAATATAAGAATTCAGCATAATTCTATCACATTTGTTCATCTTACGTCGCTCCTATTTCAGATAGCGTACTGGGCTAGGCGGCATCTTAAAGCGCGTGGAAGGGCGAGTAAAATGCACTACTAAACTTCTATGATAGAGCAATCAGAGGCCCGATTAGATCATTTTATATTTTGTTTAATATAAGATTTCAGGGAAACTCTATCACATTTGTCCAATTTACGTCGCTCCTATTTCAGATAGCGTATTGGGCTAAGCGGCATCACAAAGCGCATGAAATGGCGAACAAAATGCACTATTAAACTTCTAGGCTATGGCGAACAGAGACCAGATCAGATCATTTTATATTTTGGTTAACATAAGAATTCTGCGAAATTCTATCACATTTGTTCAATTTACGTCGCTCCTATTTCCGATAGCTTATTGGGCTTAGCGGCATCTCAAAGCGCATAAAGTGACGAGTGAAATGCATTATTAAACTTCTAGGGTAGGGCAAACAGAGACCCGATTAGATCATTCTATATTATGGTTAATTTAAGAATTCAGCAAAATTCTATCACATTTGTTCAACTTACGTCGCTCCTATTTCAGATAGCGTACTGGGCTAGGCGGCACCTTAAAGCGCGTGGGATGACGAGTAAAATGCACTACTAAACTTCTATGATAGGGCAATCAGAGACCCGATTAGATCATTTTATATTTTGTTTAATATAAGATTTCAGGGAAATTCTATCACATTTGTTCAATTTACGTCGCTCCTATTTCAGATAGCTTATTGGGCTAAGCGGCATCTGAAGGCGCATGAAATGGCGAGTAAAATGCACTATTAAACTTCTATGATAGGGCAATCAGAGACCCGATTAGATCATTTTATATTTTGGTTAATATAAGAATTCAACGAAATTCTATCACATTTGTTCAATTTACGTCGCTTCTATTACAGATAGCTTATTGGGCTTAGCGGCATCTCAAAGCGCATGAAATGACGTGTGAAATGCACTATTAAACTTCTAGGGTAGGGCAAACAGAGACCCGATTAGGTCATTTTATATTATCGTTAATTTTTGAATTCAGCGAAATTCTATCACATTTGTTCAATTTACGTCGCTCCTATTACAGATAGCTTATTGGGCTCAGCGGCATCTCAAAGCGCATGAAATGACGAGTGAAATGCACTATTAAACTTCTAGGCTAGGGCGAACAGAGACCCGATTAGATCCTTTTACATTAAGGTGAATATAAGAATGCAGCGTAATTCTGTCACATTTGTTCAACTTATGTCGCTCCTATTTCACATAGCGTATTGGGTTAAGCGTCATCTCAAAGCGCAAGAAATGGCGAGTAAAATGCACTATTAAACTTCTAGGGTAGGGCAAACAGAGACCCGATTAGATCATTTTATGTTATGGTTAATTTAAGAATTGAGCGAAATTCTATCACATTTGTTCAACTTACGTCGCTCCTAATTTAGATAGCGTACTGGGCTAGGCGGCATCTTAATGCGCGTGGAATGGCGAGTAAAATGCACTGCTAAACTTCTATGATAGGGCAATCAGAGACCCGATCAGATCATTTTATATTTTGTTTAATATAAGATTTCAGGGAAATTCTATCACATTTGTTTAATTTACGTCGCTCCTATTTCAGATAGCGTATTGGGCGAAGCGGCATCTCAAAGCGCATGAAATGGCGACTAAAATGCACTATTAAACTTCTAGGGTGGGGCAAGCAGAGACCCGATTAGATCATTTTATATTATGGTTAATTTAAGAATTCAGCAAAATTCTATCACATTCGTTCAATTTAGGTCGCTCCTATTTCAGATAGCGTACCGGGATAGGCGGCATCTTAAAGCGCGTGGAATGCCGAGTAAAATCCACTATTAAACTTCTAGGCTAGGGCGAACAGAGACCAGATTAGATCATTTTACATTCTGGTTAATAAAATAATTCAGCGAAATTCTATCACCTTTGTTCAACTTTCGTCGCTCCTATTTCAGATAGCGTATTGGGCTAAGCGGCATCTCAAAGCGCATGAAACGGCGAGTAACATGCACCATTAAACTTCTAGGGTAGGGCAAACAGAGACCCGATTAGATCATTTTATATTATGGTTAATTTCAGAATTCCGCAAAATTCTATCACATTTGTTCAATGTACGTAGCTCCTATTTCGGATAGCGTACTGGGCTAGGCGGCACCCAAAAGCGCGTGGAGTGGCGAGTAAAATGCACTATTAATCTTCTATGATAGGGCAATCAGAGACCCGATCAGATCATTTTATATTTTGGTTAATATAAGAATTCAGCGAAATTCTATCACATTTGTTCAATTTACGTCGCTCGTATTTCAGATACCTTATTGTGCTTAGCGGCATCTCAAGGCGCATGAAATGGCGAATAAAATGCGCTATTAAACTTCTAGGCTAGGGCGAACAGAGACCCGATTAGATCATTTTATACTTTGGTTAACATAAGGATTCTGCGAAATTTTATCACATTTGTTCAATTTACGTCGCTCCTATTTCAGATAGCGTATTGGGCTAGGCGGCATCTCAAAGCGCATGAAATGACGAGTGAAATGCACTATTAAACTTCTAGGGTAGGGCGAACAGAGACCCGATTACATCATTTTACATTAAGGTTAATATAAGTAATCAGCGAGATTCTATCACACTTGTTCAATTTACGTCGCTTCTATTTCAGACAGCGTACTGGGCTAGGCGGCATCTTAAATCGCGTGGAATGGCGAGTAAAATGCACTATTAACCTTCTATGATAGGGCAATCAGAGACCAGATTAGATCATTTTATACTTTGGTTAATATAAGAATTCAGCGAAATTCTATCACATTTGTTCAATTTACGTGGCTCCTATTTCAGATAGCGTATTGGGTTAGGCGGCATCTTAAAGCGCGTGGAATGGCGAGTAATATGCACCACTAAACTTCTATGATAGGGCAATCAGAGACCCGATTAGATCATTTTATATTTTGGTTAATATAAGAATTCAGCGAAATTCTATCACATTTGTTCAATTTACGTCGCTCCTATTACAGATAACTTATTGTGCTTAGCGGCATCTCAAAGCGCATGAAGTGGCGAGTGAAATGCACTATTAAACTTCTAGGGTAGTGCAAACAGAGACCCGATTAGATCATTTTACATTATGGTTAATGTAAGAATTCAGCGTAATTCTATCACATTTGTTCAACTTACGTGGCTCCTATTTCAGATAGCGTACTGGGCTAGGCGGCATCTTAAAGCGCGTGGAATGGCGAGTAAAATGCACTACTAAACTTCTATGATAGAGCAATCACAGACCCGATTAGATCATTTTATATTTTGTTTAATATAAAATTTCAGGGAAATTCTATCACATTTGTTCAATTTACGTCGCTCCTATTTCAGATAGCGTATTGGGCTAAGCGGCATCACAAAGCGCATGAAGTGGCGAGTGAAATGCACTATTAAACTTCTAGGGTAGTGCAAACAGAGACCCGATTAGATCATTTTACATTATGGTTAATGTAAGAATTCAGCGTAATTCTATCACATTTGTTCAACTTACGTGGCTCCTATTTCAGATAGCGTACTGGGCTAGGCGGCATCTTAAAGCGCGTGGAATGGCGAGTAAAATGCACTACAAATCTTCTATGATAGGGCAATCAGAGACCCGATTAGATCATTTTATATTTTGATTAATATAAGATTTCAGGGAAATTCTATCACATTTGTCCAATTTACGTCGCTCCTATTTCAGATAGCGTATTGGGCTAAGCGGCATGACAAAGCGCATGAAATGGCGAACAAAATGCACTATTAAACTTCTAGGCTATGGCGAACAGAGACCAGATCAGATCATTTTATATTTTGGTTAACATAAGAATTCTGCGAAATTCTATCACATTTGTTCAATTTACGTCGCTCCTATTTCCGATAGCTTATTGGGCTTAGCGGCATCTCAAAGCGCATAAAGTGACGAGTGAAATGCACTATTAAACTTCTAGGGTAGGGCAAACAGAGACCCGATTAGATCATTTTATATTATGGTTAATTTAAGAATTCAGCAAAATTCTATCACATTTGTTCAACTTACGTCGCTCCTATTTCAGATAGCGTACTGGGCTAGGCGGCACCTTAAAGCGCGTGGGATGACGAGTAAAATGCACTACTAAACTTCTATGATAGGGCAATCAGAGACCCGATTACATCATTTTATATTTTGTTTAATATAAGATTTCACGGAAATTCTATCACATTTGTTCAATTTACGTCGCTCCTATTTCAGATAGCTTATTGGGCTAAGCGGCATGTCAAAGCGCATGAAATGACGAGTGAAATGCACTGATAAACTTCTATGATAGGACAATCAGAGACCCGATTAGATCATTTTATATTTTGTTTAATATAAGAGTTCAGGGAAATTCTATCACATTTGTTCAATTTACGTCGCTCCTATTTCAGATAGCTTATTGGGCTAAGCGGCATCTGAAGGCGCATGAAATGGCGAGTAAAATGCACTATTAAACTTCTATGATAGGGCAATCAGAGACCCGATTAGATCATTTTATATTTTGGTTAATATAAGAATTCAACGAAATTCTATCACATTTGTTCAATTTACGTCGCTTCTATTACAGATAGCTTATTGGGCTTAGCGGCATCTCAAAGCGCATGAAATGACGTGTGAAATGCACTATTAAACTTCTAGGGTAGGGCAAACAGAGACCCGATTAGGTCATTTTATATTATGGTTAATTTAGGAATTCAGCGAAATTCTATCACATTTGTTCAATTTACGTCGCTCCTATTACAGATAGCTTATTGGGCTCAGCGGCATCCCAAAGCGCATGAAATGACGAGTGAAATGCACTATTAAACTTCTAGGCTAGAGCGAACAGAGACCCGATTAGATCATTTTACATTAAGGTGAATATAAGAATGCAGCGTAATTCTGTCACATTTGTTCAACTTACGTCGCTCCTATTTCACATAGCGTATTGGGTTAAGCGTCATCTCAAAGCGCAAGAAATGGCGAGTAAAATGCACTATTAAACTTCTAGGGTAGGGCAAACAGAGACCCGATTAGATCATTTTATATTATGGTTAATTTAAGAATTCAGCAAAATTCTATCACATTCGTTCAATTTAGGTCGCTCCTATTTCAGATAGCGTACTGGGATAGGCGGCATCTTAAAGCGCGTGGAATGCCGAGTAAAATCCACTATTAAACTTCTAGGCTAGGGCGAACAGAGACCAGATTAGATCATTTTACATTCTGGTTAATAAAATAATTCAGCGAAATTCTATCACCTTTGTTCAACTTTCGTCGCTCCTATTTCAGATAGCGTATTGGGCTAAGCGGCATCTCAAAGCGCATGAAACGGCGAGTAACATGCACCATTAAACTTCTAGGGTAGGGCAAACAGAGACCCGATTAGATCATTTTATATTATGGTTAATTTCAGAATTCCGCAAAATTCTATCACATTTGTTCAATGTACGTAGCTCCTATTTCGGATAGCGTACTGGGCTAGGCGGCACCCAAAAGCGCGTGGAGTGGCGAGTAAAATGCACTATTAATCTTCTATGATAGGGCAATCAGAGACCCGATCAGATCATTTTATATTTTGGTTAATATAAGAATTCAGCGAAATTCTATCACATTTGTTCAATTTACGTCGCTCGTATTTCAGATACCTTATTGTGCTTAGCGGCATCTCAAGGCGCATGAAATGGCGAATAAAATGCGCTATTAAACTTCTAGGCTAGGGCGAACAGAGACCCGATTAGATCATTTTATACTTTGGTTAACATAAGGATTCTGCGAAATTTTATCACATTTGTTCAATTTACGTCGCTCCTATTTCAGATAGCGTATTGGGCTAGGCGGCATCTCAAAGCGCATGAAATGACGAGTGAAATGCACTATTAAACTTCTAGGGTAGGGCGAACAGAGACCCGATTACATCATTTTACATTAAGGTTAATATAAGTAATCAGCGAGATTCTATCACACTTGTTCAATTTACGTCGCTTCTATTTCAGACAGCGTACTGGGCTATGCGGCATCTTAAATCGCGTGGAATGGCGAGTAAAATGCACTATTAACCTTCTATGATAGGGCAATCAGAGACCAGATTAGATCATTTTATACTTTGGTTAATATAAGAATTCAGCGAAATTCTATCACATTTGTTCAATTTACGTGGCTCCTATTTCAGATAGCGTATTGGGTTAGGCGGCATCTTAAAGCGCGTGGAATGGCGAGTAATATGCACCACTAAACTTCTATGATAGGGCAATCAGAGACCCGATTAGATCATTTTATATTTTGGTTAATATAAGAATTCAGCGAAATTCTATCACATTTGTTCAATTTACGTCGCTCCTATTACAGATAAC
>CAKAJE020001067.1:0-100985 GCA_916610135.2 Macropis europaea | reverse complement strand
CGAAATTCTATCACATTTTTTCAACTTATATCACTCCAATTTCAGATAGCGTATTAGGCTAAGCGGCAACTCAAAGCGCATGAAATAACGAGTAAAATGCACTATTAAAGTTCTAGGGTAGGGCAAACAGAGACCCGATTAGATCATTTTATATTATGGTTAATTTAAGAATTGAGCGAAATTCTATCACATTCGTTCAATTTAGGTCGCTCCTATTTCAGATAGCGTATTGGGCTAAGCGGCATCTCAAAGCGCATGAAATGGCGAGTGAAATGCACTATAAGACTTCTATGGTAGGGCGAACAGAGACCCGATTAGATCATTTTATATTGAGGTTAATATAAGAATTCACGGAAATTCTATCACATTTGTTCAATTTACGTCGCTCCTATTCCAGATAGCGTATTGGGCTAAGCGGCATCTCAAAGCGCATGAAATGGCGAGTAAAATGCGCTATTAAACTTCTAGGATAAGGCAAACAGAGACCCGATTAGATCGTTTTATATTACGGTTAATATAAGAATTCAGCGTAATTCTATCACATTTGTTCAAGTTACGTCGCTCCTATTTCAGATAGCGTACTGGGCTAGGCGGCATCTTAAAGCGCGTGGAATGGCGAGTAAAATGCACTACTAATCTTCTATGATAGGGCAATCAGAGACCCGATTAGATCATTTTATATTTTGATTAATATAAGATTTCAGGGAAATTCTATCACATTTGTTCAATTTACGTCGCTCCTATTTCAGATGGCGTATTGGGCTAAGCGGGATCTCAAAGCGCATGAAATGGCGAGTGAAATGCACTACTAATCTTTTATGATACGGCAATCAGAGACCCGATTAGATCATTTTATATTTTGATTAATATAAGGTTTCAGGGAAATTCTATCACATTTGTTCAATTTACGTCGCTCCTATTTCAGATAGCGTATTCGGCTAAGCGGCATCTCAAAGCGCATGAAATGGCGAATAAAATGCACTATTAAACTTCTAGGCTAGGGCGAACAGAGACCCGATCAGATCATTTTACGTTATGGTTAATAAAAGAATTCAGCGAAATTCTATCACATTTGTTCAACTTACGTCGCTCCTATTTTAGATAGCGTATTGGTTTAAGCGGCATCACAAACCGCATGAAATGGCGAGTTAAATGCACCATTAGACTTCCATGGTAGGGCGAACAGAGACCCGATTAGATCATTTTACATTAAGGTTAATTTAAGAATTCAGCGTAATTCTATCACATTTGTTCAAGTTACGTCGCTCCTATTTCAGATAGCGTACTGGGCTATGCGGCATCTTAAAGCGCGTGGAATGGCGAGTAAAATGCACTATTAAACTTCTATGATAGGGCAATCAGAGACCCGATAAGATCAATTTATATTTTGGTTAATATAAGAATTCAGGGAAATTCTATCACAATTTTCAATTTACGTTGCTCCTATTTCAGATAGCGTATTGGGCTAAGCGGCATCTCAAAGCGCATGAAATGACGAGTGAAATGCACTATTAGACTTCTATGGTAGGGCGAACAGAGACCCGATTAGATCATTTTACATTAAGGTTAATATAAGGACTCACGGAAATTCTATCACATTTGTTCAATTTACGTCGCTCCTATTTCAGATAGCGTATTGGGCTAAGCGGCATCTCAAAGCGCATGACATGACGAGTGAAATGCACTATTCAACTTCTAGGGTAGGGCAAACAGGGACCCGATTAGATCATTTTATATTATGGTTAATTTAAGAATTCAGCGAAATTCTATCACATTTGTTCAATTTACGTCGTTCCTATTTCAGATAGCGTATTGTGCTAAGCGGCATCTCAAAGCGCATGAAATGGCAAGTAAAATGCACTATTAAACTTCTAGGGTAGGGCAATCAGTGACCCGATTAGATCATTTTATATTATAGTTAATTTAAGAATTCAGTGACATTCTATCACATTTGTTCAATTTACGTCGCTCCTATTTCAGATAGCGTATTGGGCAAAGCGGCATCTCAAAGCGCATGAAATGACGAGTAAAATGCACTATTAAACTTCTAGGGTAGGGCAAGCAGAGACCCGATTAGATCATTTTATATTATGGTTAATTTAAGAATTCAGCAAGATTCTATCACATTCGTTCAATTTAGGTCGCTCCTATTTCAGATAGCGTATTGGGCTAAGCGGCATCTCAAAGCGCATGAAATGGCGAGTGAAATGCACTATAAGACTTCTATGGTACGGCGAACAGAGACCAGATTAGATCATTTTACATTCTGGTTAATAAAATAATTCAGAGAAATTCTATCACATTTGTTCAACTTTCGTCGCTCCTATTTCAGATAGCGTATTGAGCTAAGCGGCATCTCGAAGCGCATGAAATGGCGAGTGTAATGCACTATTAAACTTCTAGGATAAGGCAAACAGATACCCGATTAGATCATTTTATATTACGGTTAATATAAGAATGCAGCGTAATTCTATCACATTTGTTCAAGTTACGTCGCTCCTATTTCAGATAGCGTACTGGGCTATGCGGCATCTTAAAGCGCGTGGAATGGCGAGTAAAATGCACTATTAAACTTCTATGATAGGGCAATCAGAGACCCGATAAGATCAATTTATATTTTGGTTAATATAAGAATTCAGGGAAATTCTATCACAATTTTCAATTTACGTTGCTCCTATTTCAGATAGCGTATTGGGCTAAGCGGCATCTCAAAGCGCATGAAATGACGAGTGAAATGCACTATTAGACTTCTATGGTAGGGCGAACAGAGACCCGATTAGATCATTTTATATTATGGTTAAATTAAGAATTCAGCGAAATTCTATCACATTTGTT
The DNA here is from genome assembly GCA_916610135.2 of Macropis europaea. NCBI lineage: Eukaryota > Metazoa > Arthropoda > Insecta > Hymenoptera > Melittidae > Macropis > Macropis europaea. The sequence goes on along the minus strand of CAKAJE020001067.1, from coordinate 98,150 downwards.
CAACTTACGTCGCTCCTATTTCAGATAGCGTACTGGGCTAGGCGGCATCTTAAAGCGCGTGGAATGGCGAGTAAACTGCACCACTAAACTTCTATGATAGGGCAATCAGAGACCCGATTAGATCATTTTATATTTTGGTTAATATAAGTATTCAGCGAAATTCTATCACATTTGTTCAATTTACATCGCTCCTATTTCAGATAGCGTATTGGGCTAAGCGGCATCTCAAAGCGCATGAAATGACGAGTAAAATGCACTATTAAACTTCTAGGGTAGGGCAAACAGAGACCCGATTAGATAATTTCATATTATAGTTAATTTAAGAATTCAGCGAAATTCTATCACATTTGTTCAATTTACGTCGCTCCTATTTCAGACAGCGTACTGGGCTAGGCGGCATCTTAAAGCGTGTGGACTGGGGAGTAAAATTCACTATTAACCTTCTATGATAGGGCAATCAGAGACCAGACTACATCATTTTATACTTTGGTTAATATAAGAATTCAGCGAAATTCTATCACATTTGTTCAATTTACGTCGCTCCTATTTCAGATAGCGTATTGTGCTAAGCGGCATCTCAAAGCGCATGAAATGACGAGTGAAAGGCAATATTAAACTTCTAGGGTAGGGCGAACAGAGACCCGAATAGATCATTTTACATTAAGGTTAATATAAGAATTCAGGGAAATTCTATCACATTTGTTCAATTTACGTCGCTCTTATTTCAGATAGCGTATTGGGCTAAGCGGCATCTCAAAGCGCATGAAATGGCGAGTAAAATGCACTATTAAACTTCGAGGGTAGGGCAAACAGAGACCCGATTAGATCATTTTATATTATGGTTAATTTATGAATTCAGCAAAGTTCTATCACATTTGTTCAATTTACATCGCTCCTATTTCAGATAGCGTACTGGGCTAGGCGGATTCTTAAAGCGCGTGGATTGGCGAGTAAAATGCATTATTAACCTTCTATGATAGGGCAATCAGAGACCCGATTAGATCATTTTATATGTCGGGTAATATAAGAATTCAACGAAATTCTATCACATTTGTTCAATTTACGTCGCTCGTATTTCAGATAGCGTATTGGGCTAAGCGGCATCTCAAAGCGCATGAAATGGCGAGTAAAATGCACTATTAAACTTCTAGGGTAGGGCAAACAGAGACCCGATTAGATCATTTTATATTATGGTTAATTTAAGAATTCAGCGAAATCCTATCACATTTGTTCAATTTACGTCGCTCCTATTTCAGATAGCGTACTGGGCTAGGCGGCATCTTAAAGCGCGTGGAAGGGCGTGTAAAATGCACTACTAAACTTCTATGAGAGGGCAATCAGAGTCCCGTTTAGATCATTTTATATTTTGTTTAATATAAGATTTCAGGGAAATTCTATCACATTTGTTCAATTTACGTCGCTCCTATTTCAGATAGCGTATTGGGCTAAGCGGCGTCTCAAAGCGCATGAAATGACGAGAGAAATGCACTATTAAACTTCTTTGGTAGGGCGAATAGAGACCCGATTACATCATTTTATATTATGGTTAATTTAAGAATTCAGCAAAATTCTATCACATTGTTCAATTTACGTCGCTCCTATTTCAGATAGCGTACTGGGATAGGCGGCATCTTAAAGCGCGTGGAATGGCGAGTAAAATGCACTATTAAACTCCTAGGGTAGGGCAAACAGAGACCCGATTAGATCATTTTACATTATGGTTAATTTAAGAATTCAGCGAAATTCTATCACATTTGTTCAATTTACGTCGTTCCTATTTCAGATAGCGTATTGTGCTAAGCGGCATCTCAAAGCGCATGAAATGGCAAGTAAAATGCACTATTAAACTTCTAGGGTAGGGCAATCAGTGACCCGATTAGATCATTTTATATTATAGTTAATTTAAGAATTCAGTGACATTCTATCACATTTGTTCAATTTACGTCGCTCCTATTTCAGATAGCGTATTGGGCAAAGCGGCATCTCAAAGCGCATGAAATGACGAGTAAAATGCACTATTAAACTTCTAGGGTAGGGCAAGCAGAGACCCGATTAGATCATTTTATATTATGGTTAATTTAAGAATTCAGCAAGATTCTATCACATTCGTTCAATTTAGGTCGCTCCTATTTCAGATAGCGTATTGGGCTAAGCGGCATCTCAAAGCGCATGAAATGGCGAGTGAAATGCACTATAAGACTTCTATGGTACGGCGAACAGAGACCAGATTAGATCATTTTACATTCTGGTTAATAAAATAATTCAGAGAAATTCTATCACATTTGTTCAACTTTCGTCGCTCCTATTTCAGATAGCGTATTGAGCTAAGCGGCATCTCGAAGCGCATGAAATGGCGAGTGTAATGCACTATTAAACTTCTAGGATAAGGCAAACAGATACCCGATTAGATCATTTTATATTACGGTTAATATAAGAATGCAGCGTAATTCTATCACATTTGTTCAAGTTACGTCGCTCCTATTTCAGATAGCGTACTGGGCTATGCGGCATCTTAAAGCGCGTGGAATGGCGAGTAAAATGCACTATTAAACTTCTATGATAGGGCAATCAGAGACCCGATAAGATCAATTTATATTTTGGTTAATATAAGAATTCAGGGAAATTCTATCACAATTTTCAATTTACGTTGCTCCTATTTCAGATAGCGTATTGGGCTAAGCGGCATCTCAAAGCGCATGAAATGACGAGTGAAATGCACTATTAGACTTCTATGGTAGGGCGAACAGAGACCCGATTAGATCATTTTACATTAAGGTTAATATAAGGACTCACGGAAATTCTATCACATTTGTTCAATTTACGTCGCTCCTATTTCAGTTAGCGTATTGGGCTCAGCGGCCTCTCAAAGCGCATGAAATGGCGAGTAAAATGCGCTATTAAACTTCGATGATAGGGCAATCAGAGACCAGACTAGATCATTTTATACTTTGGTTAATATAAGAATGCAGCGTAATTCTGTCACATTTGTTCAATTTACGTCGCTCCTATTTCAGATAGCGTATTGGGCTAGGCGGCATCTCAAAGCGCATGAAATGACGAGTGAAATGCACTATTAAACTTCTAGGGTAGGGCGAACAGAGACCCGATTACATCATTTTACATTAAGGTTAATATAAGTATTCAGCGAGATTCTATCACACTTGTTCAATTTACGTCGCTTCTATTTCAGACAGCGTACTGGGCTAGGCAGCATCTTAAAGCGCGTGGAATGGCGAGTAAAATGCACTATTAACCTTCTATGATAGGGCAATCAGAGACCAGATTAGATCATTTTATACTTTCGTTAATATAAGATTTCAGCGAAATTCTATCACATTTGTTCAATTTACGTAGCTCCTATTTCAGATAGCGTATTGGGCTAAGCGGCATCTCAAAGCGCATGAAATGGCGAGTGAAATGCACTACTAATCTTTTATGATACGGCAATCAGAGACCCGATTAGATCATTTTATATTTTGATTATTATAAGATTTCAGGGAAATTCTATCACATTTGTTCAAATTACGTCGCTCCTATTCCAGATAGCGTACTGGGCTGGCCGCTATCTCAAAGCGCAAGAAATGGCGAGTAAAATGCACTATTAAACTTCTAGGGTAGGGCAAACGGAGACCCGATTAGATCAGTTTATATTATGGTTAATTTAAGAATTCAGCAAGATTCTATCACATTTGTTGGATTTACGTCGCTCCTATTTCAGATAGCGTACTGGGCTAGGCGGCATCCTAAAGCGCGTGGAGTGGCGAGTAAAATGCACTATTAATCTTCTATGATAGGGCAATCAGAGACCCGATTAGATCATTTTATATTTTGTTTAATACAAGATTTCAGGGAAATTCTATCACATTTGTTCAATTCGTGTCGCTCATATTTCAGATAGCGTATTGGGCTAAGCGGCATCTCAAAGCGCATGAAATGGCGAGTAAAATGCACTATTAAACTCCTAGGGTAGGGCAAACAGAGACCCGATTAGATCATTTTACATTATGGTTAATAAAAGAATTCAGCGAAATTCTATCACATTTTTTCAACTTATATCACTCCAATTTCAGATAGCGTATTAGGCTAAGCGGCAACTCAAAGCGCATGAAATAACGAGTAAAATGCACTATTAAAGTTCTAGGGTAGGGCAAACAGAGACCCGATTAGATCATTTTATATTATGGTTAATTTAAGAATTGAGCGAAATTCTATCACATTCGTTCAATTTAGGTCGCTCCTATTTCAGATAGCGTATTGGGCTAAGCGGCATCTCAAAGCGCATGAAATGGCGAGTGAAATGCACGATAAGACTTCTATGGTAGGGCGAACAGAGACCCGATTAGATCATTTTATATTGAGGTTAATATAAGAATTCACGGAAATTCTATCACATTTGTTCAATTTACGTCGCTCCTATTCCAGATAGCGTATTGGGCTAAGCGGCATCTCAAAGCGCATGAAATGGCGAGTAAAATGCGCTATTAAACTTCTAGGATAAGGCAAACAGAGACCCGATTAGATCGTTTTATATTACGGTTAATATAAGAATTCAGCGTAATTCTATCACATTTGTTCAAGTTACGTCGCTCCTATTTCAGATAGCGTACTGGGCTAGGCGGCATCTTAAAGCGCGTGGAATGGCGAGTAAAATGCACTACTAATCTTCTATGATAGGGCAATCAGAGACCCGATTAGATCATTTTATATTTTGATCAATATAAGATTTCAGGGAAATTCTATCACATTTGTTCAATTTACGTCGCTCCTATTTCAGATGGCGTATTGGGCTAAGCGGGATCTCGAAGCGCATGAAATGGCGAGTGAAATGCACTACTAATCTTTTATGATACGGCAATCAGAGACCCGATTAGATCATTTTATATTTTGATTAATATAAGATTTCAGGGAAATTCTATCACATTTGTTCAATTTACGTCGCTCCTATTTCAGATAGCGTATTCGGCTAAGCGGCATCTCAAAGCGCATGAAATGGCGAATAAAATGCACTATTAAACTTCTAGGCTAGGGCGATCAGAGACCCGATCAGATCATTTTACGTTATGGTTAATAAAAGAATTCAGCGAAATTCTATCACATTTGTTCAACTTACGTCGCTCCTATTTCAGATAGCGTATTGGTTTAAGCGGCATCACAAACCGCATGAAATGGCGAGTTAAATGCACCATTAGACTTCCATGGTAGGGCGAACAGAGACCCGATTAGATCATTTTACATTAAGGTTAATTTAAGAATTCAGCGTAATTCTATCACATTTGTTCAAGTTACGTCGCTCCTATTTCAGATAGCGTACTGGGCTATGCGGCATCTTAAAGCGCGTGGAATGGCGAGTAAAATGCACTATTAAACTTCTATGATAGGGCAATCAGAGACCCGATAAGATCAATTTATATTTTGGTTAATATAAGATTTCAGGGAAATTCTATCACATTTGTTCAATTTACGTCGCTCCTATTTCAGATAGCGTATTGGGCTAAGCGGCATCTCAAAGCGCATGAAATGACGAGTGAAATGCACTATTCAACTTCTAGGGTAGGGCAAACAGGGACCCGATTAGATCATTTTATATTATGGTTAATTTAAGAATTCAGCGAAATTCTATCACATTTGTTCAATTTACGTCGTTCCTATTTCAGATAGCGTATTGTGCTAAGCGGCATCTCAAAGCGCATGAAATGGCAAGTAAAATGCACTATTAAACTTCTAGGGTAGGGCAATCAGTGACCCGATTAGATCATTTTATATTATAGTTAATTTAAGAATTCAGTGAAATTCTATCACATTTGTTCAATTTACGTCGCTCCTATTTCAGATAGCGTATTGGGCAAAGCGGCATCTCAAAGCGCATGAAATGACGAGTAAAATGCACTATTAAACTTCTAGGGTAGGGCAAGCAGAGACCCGATTAGATCATTTTATATTATGCTTAATTTAAGAATTCAGCAAGATTCTATCACATTCGTTCAATTTAGGTCGCTCCTATTTCAGATAGCTTATTGGGCTAAGCGGCATCTCAAAACGCATGAAATGGCGAGTGAAATGCACTATAAGACTTCTATGGTAGGGCGAACAGAGACCAGATTAGATCATTTTACATTCTGGTTAATAAAATAATTCAGAGAAATTCTATCACATTTGTTCAACTTTCGTCGCTCCTATTTCAGATAGCGTATTGAGCTAAGCGGCATCTCGAAGCGCATGAAATGGCGAGTATAATGCACTATTAAACTTCTAGGATAAGGCAAACAGATACCCGATTAGATCATTTTATATTACGGTTAATATAAGAATGCAGCGTAATTCTATCACATTTGTTCAAGTTACGTCGCTCCTATTTCAGATAGCGTACTGGGCTAGGCGGCATCTTAAAGCGCGTGGAATGGCGAGTAAAATGCACTGCTAATCTTCTATGATAGGGCAATCAGAGACCCGATTAGATCATTTTATATTTTGTTTAATACAAGGTTTCAGGGATATTCTATCACATTTGTTCAATTTACGTCGCTCCTATTTCAGATAGCGTATTGGGCTAAGCGGCAACTGAAAGCGCATGAAATGACGAGTGAAATGCACTATAAAACTTCTAGGCTAGGGCGAACAGAGACCCGATTAGATCATTTTACATTCTGGTTAATAAAATAATTCAGCGAAATTCTATCACATTTGTTCAATTTACGTCTTTGATATTTCAGATAGCGTACTGGGCTAGGCGGCATCTTAAAGCGCGTGGAATGGCGAGTGAAATGCACTATTAAACTTCTATGATAGGGCAATCAGAGACCCGATTAGATCATTTTATATTTTGGTTAATACAAGAATTCAGCGAAATTCTATCACATTTGTTCAATTTACGTCGCTCCTATTTCATATAGCTAATTGGGCTATGCGGCATCTCAAAGCGCATGCAATTACGAGTGAAATGCACTATTAAACTTCTAGGGTAGGGCGAACAGAGACCCGATTAGATCATTTTACATTAAGGGTAATATAAGAATTCAGCGAAATTCTATCACATTTGTTCAATTTACGTCTTTGATATTTCAGATACCGTATTGGGCTAAGCGGCATCTGAAAGCGCATGGAATGGCGAGTAAAACGCACTATTAAACTTCTAGGGTAGGGCAAACAGAGACCCGATTAGATCATTTTACATTAAGGTTAATATAAGAATTCAGCGAAATTCTATCACATTTGTTCAATTCACGTCGCTCCTATTCAGATGGCTTTTTGGGCTTAGCGGCATCTCAAAGCGCATGAAATGACGAGTGAAATGCACTATTAAACTTCTAGGGAAGGGCAAACAGAGACCCGATTAGATCATTCACATTATGGTTAATAAAAGAATTCAACGAAATTCTATCACATTTGTTCAACTTACGTCGCTCCTATTTCAGATAGCGTATTGGGCTAAGCAGCATCTCAAAGCGTATGAAATGGCGAATAATGTGCACTATTAAAGTTCTAGGGTAGGGCAAACAGAGACCCGAGTAGATCACTTTATATTATGGTTAATTTAAGAATTCAGCAAAATTCTATCACATTTGTTCAATTTACGTCGTTCCTATTTCAGATAGCGTATTGGGCTAAGCGGCATCTCAAAGCACATGAAATGTCGAGTGAAATGCACTATTAGACTTCTATGGTAGGGCGAACAGAGACCCGATTAGATCATTTTATATTATGGTTAATTTAAAACGTCAGCAAAATTTTATCACATTCGTCCAATTTACGTCGCTCCTATTTCAGATAGCGCACTGGGCTAGGCGGCATCTTAAAGCGCGTGGAATGGCGAGTAAAATGCACTATTAAACTTCTATGATAGGGCAATCAGAGACCCGATTGGATCATTTTATATTATGGATAATTTAAGAATTCAGCGTAATTCTATCACATTTTTCAATTTACGTGACTCCTATTTCAGATAGCGTATTGTGCTATGCGGCTTCTCAAAGCGCATGAAATGGCGAGTAAAATGCACTATTAAACTTCTAGGGTAGGACAAACAGAGACCCGATTAGATCATTTTATATTATGGTTAATTTAAGAATTCAGCGAAATTCTATCACATTTGTTCAACTTTCGTCGCTCCTATTTCAGATAGCGTATTGAGCTAAGCGGCATCTCGAAGCGCATGAAATGGCGAGTATAATGCACTATTAAACTTCTAGGATAAGGCAAACAGATACCCGATTAGATCATTTTATATTACGGTTAATATAAGAATGCAGCGTAATTCTATCACATTTGTTCAAGTTACGTCGCTCCTATTTCAGATAGCGTACTGGGCTAGGCGGCATCTTAAAGCGCGTGGAATGGCGAGTAAAATGCACTGCTAATCTTCTATGATAGGGCAATCAGAGACCCGATTAGATCATTTTATATTTTGTTTAATACAAGATTTCAGGGATATTCTATCACATTTGTTCAATTTACGTCGCTCCTATTTCAGATAGCGTATTGGGCTAAGCGGCAACTGAAAGCGCATGAAATGACGAGTGAAATGCACTATAAAACTTCTAGGCTAGGGCGAACAGAGACCCGATTAGATCATTTTACATTCTGGTTAATAAAATAATTCAGCGAAATTCTATCACATTTGTTCAATTTACGTCTTTGATATTTCAGATAGCGTACTGGGCTAGGCGGCATCTTAAAGCGCGTGGAATGGCGAGTGAAATGCACTATTAAACTTCTATGATAGGGCAATCAGAGACCCGATTAGATCATTTTATATTTTGGTTAATACAAGAATTCAGCGAAATTCTATCACATTTGTTCAATTTACGTCGCTCCTATTTCATATAGCTAATTGGGCTATGCGGCATCTCAAAGCGCATGCAATTACGAGTGAAATGCACTATTAAACTTCTAGGGTAGGGCGAACAGAGACCCGATTAGATCATTTTACATTAAGGGTAATATAAGAATTCAGCGAAATTCTATCACATTTGTTCAATTTACGTCTTTGATATTTCAGATACCGTATTGGGCTAAGCGGCATCTGAAAGCGCATGGAATGGCGAGTAAAACGCACTATTAAACTTCTATGGTAGGGCGAACAGAGACCCGATTAGATCATTTTATATTATGGTTAATTTAAAACGTCAGCAAAATTTTATCACATTCGTCCAATTTACGTCGCTCCTATTTCAGATAGCGCACTGGGCTAGGCGGCATCTTAAAGCGCGTGGAATGGCGAGTAAAATGCACTATTAAACTTCTATGATAGGGCAATCAGAGACCCGATTGGATCATTTTATATTATGGATAATTTAAGAATTCAGCGTAATTCTATCACATTTTTCAATTTACGTGACTCCTATTTCAGATAGCGTATTGTGCTATGCGGCTTCTCAAAGCGCATGAAATGGCGAGTAAAATGCACTATTAAACTTCTAGGGTAGGACAAACAGAGACCCGATTAGATCATTTTATATTATGGTTAATTTAAGAATTCAGCGAAATTCTATCACATTTGTTCAATTTACGTCGCTCCTATTTCAGATAGCGTATTGGGCTAAGCAGCATTTCAAAGCGCATGAAATGGCGAGTAAAATGCACTATTAAACTTCTAGGAGAAGCCAAACAGTGACCCGATTAGATCATTTTATATTACGGTTAATATAAGAATTCAGCGTAATTCTATCACATTTGTTCAACTCACGTCGCTCCTATTTCAGATAGCATACTGGGCTAGGCGGTATCTTAAAGCGCGTGGAAGGGCGAGTAAAATGCACTACTAAACTTCTATGATAGGGCAATCAGAGTCCCGTTTAGATCATTTTATATTTTCTTTAATATAAGATTTCAGGGAAGTCCTATCACATTTGTTCAACTTACGTCGCTCCTATTTCAGATAGCGTACTGGGCTAGGCGGCATCTCAAAGCGGGTGGAATGGCGAGTAAAATGCACTCTTAAACATCTATGATAGGGCAATCAGAGACCCGGTTAGATCATTTTATATTTTGGTTAATATAAGAATTCAGCGAAATTCTATCACGTTTGTTCAATTTACGTCGCTCCTATTTCAGATAGCGTATTGGGCTAAGCGGCATCTCAAAGCACACGGAATGGCGAGTGAAATGCACTATTAAACTTCTAGGGTAGGGCGAACAGAGACCCGAATAGATCATTTTATATTACGGTTAATATAAGAATTCAGCGTAATCCTATCACATTTGTTCAACTAACGTCGCTCCTATTTCAGATAGCGTACTGCGCTAGGCGGCATCTTAAAGCGCGTGGAAGGGCGAGTACAATGCACTACTAAACTTCTATGATAGGGCAATCAGAGTTCCGAATAGATCATTTTATATTTTGTTTACTATAACATTTCAGGGAAATTCTATCACATTTGTTCAATTTACGTCGCTCCTATTTCAGATAGCGTATTGGGCTAAGCGGCATCTCAAAGCGCAAGAAATGGCGAGTAAAATGCACTATTAAGCTTCTAGGGCTGGGCACATAGAGACCCGATTAGATCATTTTATATTATGGTTAATTTAAGAATTCAGCGAAATCCTATCACATTTGTTGATTTTACGTCGCTCCTATTTAAGATAGCATATTGGGCTAAGCGGCATTTCAAAGCGCATGAAATGGCGAGTAAAATGCACTATTAAACTGCTAGGGCAGGGCGAACAGAGACCCGATTAGATCATTTTACATTAAGGTTAATATAAGTATTCAGGGAACTTCTATCACATTTGTTCAATTTACGTCGCTCCTATTTCAGGCAGCTTATTGGGCTAAGCGGCATCTCAAAGCGCATGAAATGACGAGTAAAATGCACTATTACACTTCTAGGGTAGGGCAATCAGAGACCCGATTAGATCATTTTATATTATGGTTAATTTAAGAATTCAGCAAAATTCTATCACATTTGTTCAATTTACGTCGTTCCTATTTCAGATAGCATACTGGGCTGGGCTGCATCTTAAAGCGCGTGGAATGGCGAGTAAAATGCACTATTAATCTTCTATGATAGGGCAATCAGAGACCCGATTAGATCATTTTATATTTTGGTTAATATAAGAATTCAGCGTAATTCTATCACATTTGTTCAATTTACGTCGCTCCTATATCAGATAGCATATTGGGCTAAGCGGCATCGCAAAGCGCATGAATTGACGAGTGGAATGCACTATTAAACTTCTTGGGTAGGGCGAACAAAGACCGGATTAGATCATTTTACATTAAGGTTAATATACGAATTGAGTGAAATTCTATCACATTTGTTCAATTTAAATCGCACCTATTTCAGATAGCGACTTGTGCTAAGCGGCATCTCAAAGCGCAAGAAATGGCAAGTAAAATGCACTATTAAACTTCTAGGGTAGGGCAAACAGAGACCCCATTAGATCATTTTATATTATGGTTAATTTAAGAATTCAGCGAAATTCTATCACATTTGTTCAATTTACGTCGCTCCTATTTCAGATAGCGTATTGGGCTAAGCGGCATCTCAAAGCGCATGAAATGGCGAGTAAAATGCTATATTAAAGTTCTAGGGTAGGGCAATCAGAGAACCGATTAGATCATTTTATATTTTGGTTAATAAATGAATTCATCGAAATTCTATCACATTTGTTCAATTTGCGTCGCTCCTATTTCAGATAGCGTATTGGGCTAAGCGGCATCTCAAAGCGCATGAGATGACGAATAAAATGCACTATTAAGCTTCTACGCTAGGGCGAACAGAGACCCGATTAGATCATTTAACATTACGGTAAATAAAAGAATTCAGCGAAATTCTATCACATTTGTTCAATTTACGTCGCTCCTATTTCAGATAGCGTACTGGGCTAGGCGGCATCTCAAAGCGCATGAAATGACGAGTTGAATGCTCTATTAAACTTCTAGGGTAAGGCAAACAGAGACCCGATTAGGTCATTTCATATTATGGTTAATTAAAGAATTCATCGAAATTCTATCACATTTGTTCAATTTACGTCGCTCCTATTTCAGATAGCTTATTGGGCTAAGCGGCATCTCAAAGCGCATGAAATGACGAGTAAAATGCTCTATTAAACTTCTAGGGTAGGGCAAACAGAGACCCGATTAGGTCATTTCATATTATGGTTAATTTAAGAATCCAGCGAAGTTCTATCACATTTGTTTAATTTACGTCGCTCCTATTTCAGATAGCGTATTGGGCTAAGCGGCATCTCAAAGCGCATGAAATGGCGAGTAAAATGCACTATTAAACTTCTAGGGTAGGGCAAACAGAGACCCCATTAGATCATTTTATATTATGGTTAATTTAAGAATTCAGCGAAATTCTATCACATTTGTTCAACTTACGTAGCTCCTATTTCAGATAGCGTGCTGGGCGAGGCGGCAACTTAAAGCGCGTGGAATGGCGAGTAAAATGCACTGTTAAACTTCTATGATAGGGCAATGAGAGACCCGATTAGATCATTTTATATTTTGGTTAATATAAGAATTCAGCGAAATTCTATCACATTTGTTCAATTTACGTCGCTCCTATTTCAGATAGCTTATTGGGCTAAGAGGCATCGCAAAGCGCATGAATTGACGAGCAAAATGCACTATTAAACTTCTAGGATAAGGCAAACAGAGACCCGATTAGATCATTTTATATTACGGTTAATATAAGAATTCAGCGTGATTCTGTGACATTTGTTCAACTTACGTAGCTCCTATTTCAGATAGCGTACTGGGCTAGGCGGCAACTTAAAGCGCGTGGAATGGCGAGTAAAATGCACTATTAAACTTCTATGATAGGGCAATCAGAGACCCGATTAGATCATTTTATATTTTCGTTAATATAAGAATCCAGCGAAATTCTATCACATTTGTTCAATTTACGTCGCTCCTATTTCAGATAGCGTATTGGGCTAAGCGGTATCTCACAGCGCACGAAAGGGCGAGTAAAATGCACTATTAAACTTCTAGGGTAGGGCAATCAGAGACCCGATAAGATCATTTCATATTTTCGTTAATATAAGAATTCAGCGAAGTTCTATCACATTTGTTCAATTTACGTCGCTCCTATTTCAGATAGCGTATTGGGCTAAGCTGCATCTCAAAGCGCAAGAAATGGCTCGTAAAATGCACTATTAAACTTCTAGGGTAGGGCAAACAGAGACCGGATTAGATCATTTTATATTTTGGTTAATATAAGAATTCAGCCAAATTCTATCACATTTGTTCAATTTACGTCGCTCCTATTTCAGATAGCGTATTGGGCTAAGAGGCATCTCAAAGCGCATGAAATGGCGAGTAAAATGCACTATTAAACTTCTAGGATAAGGCAAACAGGGACCCGATTAGATCATTTTATATTACGGTTAATATAAGAAATCAGCGTAATTCTGTCACATTCGTTCAACTTACGTAGCTCCTATTTCAGATAGCGTACTGGGCTAGGCGGCATCTTAAAGCGCGCGGAATGGCGAGTAAAATGCACTATTAACCTTCTATGATAGGGCAATCAGAGACCCGATTAGATCATTTTATATTTTGGTTAATATAAGAATTCAGCGAAATTCTATCACATTTGTTCAATATACGTCGCTCCAATTTCAGATAGCTTATTGGGATAAGCGGCATCGCAAAGCGCATGAATTGACGAGTGAAATGCACTATTAAACTTCTTGGGTTGGGCGAACAAAGACCCGATTACATCCTTTTACATTAAGGTTAATATAAGAATTCAGCGAAATTCTATCACATTTGTTCAATTTACATCGCTCCTATTTCAGATAGCGACTTGTGCTAAGCGGCATCTCAAAGCGCAAGAAATGGCGAGTAAAATGCACTATTAAACTTCTAGGGTAGGGCAAACAGAGACCCCATTAGATCATTTTATATTATGGTTAATTTAAGAATTCAGCGAAATTCTATCACATTTGTTCAATTTACGTCGCTCCTATTTCAGATAGCGTATGGGGCTAAGCGGCATCTCAAAGCGCATGAAATGGCGAGTAAAATGCACTATTAAACTTCTAGGGTAGGGCAATCAGAGACCCGATTAGATCATTTTATATTTTGGTTAATAAATGAATTCATCGAAATTCTATCACATTTGTTCAATTTACATCGCTCCTATTTCAGATAGCGTACTGGGCTAAGCGGCATCTCAAAGCGCAAGAAATGGCGAGTAAAATGCACTATTAAACTTCTAGGAGAAGTCAAACAGAGACCCGATTAGATCATTTTATATTACGGTTAATATAAGAATTCAGCGTAATTCTGTGACATTTGTTCAACTTACGTAGCTCCTATTTCAGATAGCGTGCTGGGCTAGGCGGCAACTTAAAGCGCGTGGAATGGCGAGTAAAATGCACTGTTAAACTTCTATGATAGGGCAATCAGAGACCCGATTAGATCATTTTAAATTTTGGTTAATATAAGAATTCAGCGAAATTCTATCACATTTGTTCAATTTACGTCGCTCCTATTTCAGATAGCTTATTGGGCTAAGCGGCTTCGCAAAGCGCATGAATTGACGAGTAAAATGCACTATTAAACTTCTAGGATAAGGCAAACAGAGAGCCGATTAGATCATTTTATATTACGGTTAATATAAGAATTCAGCGTAATTCTGTGACATTTGTTCAACTTACGTAGCTCCTATTTCAGATAGCGTACTGGGCTAGGCGGCAACTTAAAGCGCGTGGAATGGTGAGTAAAATGCACTATTAAACTTCTAGGGTAGGGCAATCAGAGACCCGATTAGATCATTTTATATTATGGTTAATATAAGAATTCAGCGAAGTTCTATCACATTTGTTTAATTTACGTCGCTCCTACTTCAGATAGCGTATTGGGCTAAGCGGCATCTCAAAGCGCATGAAATGGCGAGTAAAATGCACTATTAAACTTCTAGGGTAGGGCAATCAGAGACCCGATTAGATCATTTTATATTTTGGTTAATATAAGAATTCAGCGAAATTCTATCACATTTGTTCAATTTACGTCGCTCCTACTTCAGATAGCGTATTCGGCTAAGCGGCATCTCAAAGCGCATGAAATGGCGAGTAAAATGCACTATTAAACTTCTAGGGTAGGGCAATCAGAGACCCGATTAGATCATTTTATATTATGGTTAATATAAGAATTCAGCGAAATTCTATCACATTTGTTCAATTTACGTCGCTCCTATTTCAGATAGCGTATCGGGCTAAGCGGCATCTCAAAGCGCATGAAATGGCGAGTAAAATGCACTATTAAACTTCTAGGGTAGGGCAAACAGAGACCCCATCAGATCATTTTATATTTTGGTTAATATAAGAATTCAGCGAAATTCAATCACATTTTTTCAATTTACGTCGCTCCTATTTCAGATAGTGTACTGGGCTAGGCGGCATCTTAAAGCGCGTGGAAGGGCGAGTAAAATGCACTACTAAACGTCTATGATAGGGCAATCAGAGTCCCGTTTAGATCATTTTATATTTTCTTTAATATAAGATTTCAGGGAAATTCTGTCACATTTGTTCAATTTACGTCGCTCCTATTTCAGATAGCTATTGGGCTAAGCGGCATCTCAAAGCGCATGAAATGACGAGAGAAATGCACTATTAAACTTCTTGGGTAGGGCGAACAGAGACCCGATTACATCATTTTATATTATGGTTAATTTAAGAATTCAGCAAAATTCTATCACATTTGTTCAATTTACATCGCTCCTATTTCAGATAGCGTATTGGGCTAAGCGGCATCTCAAAGCGCATGGAATGACGAGTAAAATGCACTAATAAACTTCTAGGATAAGGCAAACGGAGATCCGATTAGACCATTTTATATTACGGTTAATATAAGAATTCAGCGTAATTCTATCACATTTGTTCAATTTACGTCGTTCCTATTTCAGATAGCATACTGGGCTAGGCGGCATCTTAAAGCGCGTGGAATGGCGAGTAAAATGCACTATTAAACTTCTATAATAGGGCAATCAGAGACCCCATTAGGTCATTTTATATTTTGGTTAATATAAGGATTCAGCGTAATTCTATCACATTTGTTCAATTTACATCGCTCCTATTTCAGATAGCGTATTGGGCTAAGCGGCATCTCAAAGCGCATGAGATGGAGAGTAAAATGCACTATTAAACTTCTAGGGTAAGGCAAACAGAGACCCGATTAGATCATTTTATATTACGGTTAATATAAGAATTCAGCGTAATTCTATCACATTTGTTCAACATACGTCGCTCCTATTTCAGATAGTGTACTGGGCTAGGCGGCATCTTAAAGCGCGTGGAAGGGCGAGTAAAATGCACTACTAAACTTCTATGGTAGGGCAATCAGAGTCCCGTTTAGATCATTTTATGTATTGTTTAATATAAGATTTCAGGGAAATTCTATCACATTTGTTCAATTTACGTCGCTCCTATTTCAGATAGCGTATTGGGCTAAGCGGCATCTCAAAGCGTATGAAATGACGAGAGAAATGCACTATTAAACTTCTTGGGTAGGGCGAGCAGAGACCCGATTACGTCATTTCATATTATGGTTAATTTAAGAATTCAGCGAAATTCTATCACATTTGTTCAATTTACATCGCTCCTATTTCAAATAGCGTATTGGGCTAAGCGGCATCTCCATGCGCATGAAATGGCGAGTAAAATGCACTATCAAACTTCTAGGATAAGGCAAATGGAGACCCGATTAGACCATTTTATATTACGGTTAATATAAGAATTCAGCGTTATTCTATCACATTTGTTCAACTTACGTCGCTCCTATTTCAGATAGCGTACTCGGATAGGCGGCATCTTAAAGCGCGTGGAAAGGCGAGTAAAATGCACTATTAAACTTCGAGGGTAATGCAAACAGAGACCCGATTAGATCATTTTATATTACGGTTAATATAAGAATTCAGCGTAATTCTGTGACATTTGTTCAACTTACGTAGCTCCTATTTCAGATAGCGTACTTGGCTAGGCGGCAACTTAAAGCGCGTGGAATGGTGAGTAAAATGCACTGTTAAACTTCTAGGGTAGGGCAATCAGAGACCCGATTAGATCATTTTATATTATGGTTAATATAAGAATTCAGCGAAGTTCTATCACATTTGTTTAATTTACGTCGCTCCTACTTCAGATAGCGTATTGGGCTAAGCGGCATCTCAAAGCGCATGAAATGGCGAGTAAAATGCACTATTAAACTTCTAGGGTAGGGCAATCAGAGACCCGATTAGATCATTTTATATTTTGGTTAATATAAGAATTCAGCGAAATTCTAACACATTTGTTCAATTTACGTCTCTCCTATTTCAGATAGCGTATTGGGCTAAGCGGCATCTCAAAGCGCATGAAATGGCGAGTAAAATGCACTATTAAACTTCTAGGGTAGGGCAATCAGAGACCCGATTAGATCATTTTATATTATGGTTAATATAAGAATTCAGCGAAATTCTATCACATTTGTTCAATTTACGTCGCTCCTATTTCAGATAGCGTATTGGGCTAGGCGGCAACTTAAAGCGCGTGGAATGGCGAGTAAAATGCACTGTTAAACTTCTATGATAGGGCAATGAGAGACCCGATTAGATCATTTTATATTACGGTTAATATAAGAATTCAGCGTGATTCTGTGACATTTGTTCAACTTACGTAGCTCCTATTTCAGATAGCGTACTGGGCTAGGCGGCAACTTAAAGCACGTGGAATGGTGAGTAAAATGCACTATTAAACTTCTAGGGTAGGGCAATCAGAGACCCGATTAGATCATTTTATATTATGGTTAATATAAGAATTCAGCGAAATTCTATCACATTTGTTCAATTTACGTCGCTCCTATTTCAGATAGCGTATTGGGCTAAGCGGCATCTCAAATCGTATGAAATGACGAGAGAAATGCACTATTAAACTTCTTGGGTAGGGCGAACAGAGACCCGATTACGTCATTTCATATTATGGTTAATTTAAGAATTCAGCGAAATTCTATCACATTTGTTCAATTTACATCGCTCCTATTTCAAATAGCGTATTGGGCTAAGCGGCATCTCCATGCGCATGAAATGGCGAGTAAAATGCACTATCAAACTTCTAGGATAAGGCAAATGGAGACCCGATTAGACCATTTTATATTACGATTAATATAAGAATTCGGCGTTATTCTATCACATTTGTTCAACTTACGTCGCTCCTATTTCAGATAGCGTACTCGGATAGGCGGCATCTTAAAGCGCGTGGAAAGGCGAGTAAAATGCACTATTAAACTTCGAGGGTAATGCAAACAGAGACCCGATTAGATCATTTTATATTACGGTTAATATAAGAATTCAGCGTAATTCTGTGACATTTGTTCAACTTACGTAGCTCCTATTTCAGATAGCGTACTGGGCTAGGCGGCAACTTAAAGCGCGTGGAATGGTGAGTAAAATGCACTATTAAACTTCTAGGGTAGGGCAATCAGAGACCCGATTAGATCATTTTATATTATGGTTAATATAAGAATTCAGCGAAGTTCTATCACATTTGTTTAATTTACGTCGCTCCTACTTCAGATAGCGTATTGGGCTAAGCGGCATCTCAAAGCGCATGAAATGGCGAGTAAAATGCACTATTAAACTTCTAGGGTAGGGCAATCAGAGACCTGATTAGATCATTTTATATTTTGGTTAATATAAGAATTCAGCGAAATTCTATCACATTTGTTCAATTTACGTCGCTCCTATTTCAGATAGCGTATTGGGCTAAGCGGCATCTCAAAGCGCATGAAATGGCGAGTAAAATGCACTATTAAACTTCTAGGGTAGGGCAATCAGAGACCCGATTAGATCATTTTATATTTTGGTTAATATAAGAATTCAGCGAAATTCTATCACATTTGTTCAATTTACGTCGCTCCTATTTCAGATAGCGTATTGGGCTAAGCGGCATCTCAAAGTGCATGAAATGGCGAGTAAAATGCACTCTTAAACTTCTAGGATAAGACAAACAAAGACCCGATTAGATCATTTTATATTACGGTTAATATTAGAATTCAGCGTAATTCTATCACATTTGTTCAATTTACGTCGCTCCTATTTCAGATAGCGTATTGGGCTAAGCGGCATCTCAAAGCGCATGGAATGACGAGTAAAATGCACTAATAAACTTCTAGGATAAGGCAAACGGAGATCCGATTAGACCATTTTATATTACGGTTAATATAAGAATTCAGCGTAATTCTATCACATTTGTTCAATTTACGTCGTTCCTATTTCAGATAGCATACTGGGCTAGGCGGCATCTTAAAGCGCGTGGAATGGCGAGTAAAATGCACTATTAAACTTCTATAATAGGGCAATCAGAGACCCCATTAGGTCATTTTATATTTTGGTTAATATAAGGATTCAGCGTAATTCTATCACATTTGTTCAATTTACATCGCTCCTATTTCAGATAGCGTATTGGGCTAAGCGGCATCTCAAAGCGCATGAGATGGAGAGTAAAATGCACTATTAAACTTCTAGGGTAAGGCAAACAGAGACCCGATTAGATCATTTTATATTACGGTTAATATAAGAATTCAGCGTAATTCTATCACATTTGTTCAACATACGTCGCTCCTATTTCAGATAGTGTACTGGGCTAGGCGGCATCTTAAAGCGCGTGGAAGGGCGAGTAAAATGCACTACTAAACTTCTATGGTAGGGCAATCAGAGTCCCGTTTAGATCATTTTATGTATTGTTTAATATAAGATTTCAGGGAAATTCTATCACATTTGTTCAATTTACGTCGCTCCTATTTCAGATAGCGTATTGGGCTAAGCGGCATCTCAAAGCGTATGAAATGACGAGAGAAATGCACTATTAAACTTCTTGGGTAGGGCGAGCAGAGACCCGATTACGTCATTTCATATTATGGTTAATTTAAGAATTCAGCGAAATTCTATCACATTTGTTCAATTTACATCGCTCCTATTTCAAATAGCGTATTGGGCTAAGCGGCATCTCCATGCGCATGAAATGGCGAGTAAAATGCACTATCAAACTTCTAGGATAAGGCAAATGGAGACCCGATTAGACCATTTTATATTACGGTTAATATAAGAATTCAGCGTTATTCTATCACATTTGTTCAACTTACGTCGCTCCTATTTCAGATAGCGTACTCGGATAGGCGGCATCTTAAAGCGCGTGGAAAGGCGAGTAAAATGCACTATTAAACTTCGAGGGTAATGCAAACAGAGACCCGATTAGATCATTTTATATTACGGTTAATATAAGATTTCAGGGAAATTCTATCACATTTGTTCAATTTACGTCGCTCCTATTTCAGATAGCGTATTGGGCTAAGCGGCATCTCAAATCGTATGAAATGACGAGAGAAATGCACTATTAAACTTCTTGGGTAGGGCGAACAGAGACCCGATTACGTCATTTCATATTATGGTTAATTTAAGAATTCAGCGAAATTCTATCACATTTGTTCAATTTACATCGCTCCTATTTCAAATAGCGTATTGGGCTAAGCGGCATCTCCATGCGCATGAAATGGCGAGTAAAATGCACTATCAAACTTCTAGGATAAGGCAAATGGAGACCCGATTAGACCATTTTATATTACGGTTAATATAAGAATTCAGCGTTATTCTATCACATTTGTTCAACTTACGTCGCTCCTATTTCAGATAGCGTACTCGGATAGGCGGCATCTTAAAGCGCGTGGAAAGGCGAGTAAAATGCACTATTAAACTTCGAGGGTAATGCAAACAGAGACCCGATTAGATCATTTTATATTACGGTTAATATAAGAATTCAGCGTAATTCTGTGACATTTGTTCAACTTACGTAGCTCCTATTTCAGATAGCGTACTGGGCTAGGCGGCAACTTAAAGCGCGTGGAATGGTGAGTAAAATGCACTATTAAACTTCTAGGGTAGGGCAATCAGAGACCCGATTAGATCATTTTATATTATGGTTAATATAAGAATTCAGCGAAGTTCTATCACATTTGTTTAATTTACGTCGCTCCTACTTCAGATAGCGTATTGGGCTAAGCGGCATCTCAAAGCGCATGAAATGGCGAGTAAAATGCACTATTAAACTTCTAGGGTGGGGCACTCAGAGACCCGATTAGATCATTTTATATTTTGGTTAATATAAGAATTCAGCGAAATTCTATCACATTTGTTCAATTTACGTCGCTCCTATTTCAGATAGCGTATTGGGCTAAGCGGCATCTCAAAGCGCATGAAATGGCGAGTAAAATGCACTATTAAACTTCTAGGGTAGGGCAATCAGAGACCCGATTAGATCATTTATATTATGGTTAATATAAGAATTCAGCGAAATTCTATCACATTTGTTCAATTTACGTCGCTCCTATTTCAGATAGCGTATTGGGCTAGGCGGCAACTTAAAGCGCGTGGAATGGCGAGTAAAATGCACTGTTAAACTTCTATGATAGGGCAATGAGAGACCCGATTAGATCATTTTATATTTTGGTTAATATAAGAATTCAGCGAAATTCTATCACATTTGTTCAATTTACGTCGCTCCTATTTCAGATAGCTTATTGGGCTAAGAGGCATCGCAAAGCGCATGAATTGACGAGCAAAATGCACTATTAAACTTCTAGGATAAGGCAAACAGAGACCCGATTAGATCATTTTATATTACGGTTAATATAAGAATTCAGCGTGATTCTGTGACATTTGTTCAACTTACGTAGCTCCTATTTCAGATAGCGTACTGGGCTAGGCGGCAACTTAAAGCACGTGGAATGGTGAGTAAAATGCACTATTAAACTTCTAGGGTAGGGCAATCAGAGACCCGATTAGATCATTTTATATTATGGTTAATATAAGAATTCAGCGAAGTTGTATCACATTTGTTTAATTTACGTCGCTCCTATTTCAGATAGCGTATTGGGCTAAGCGGAATCTCAAAGCGCATGAAATGGCGAGTAAAATGCACTATTAAACTTCTAGGGTAGGGCAATCAGAGACCCGATTAGATCATTTTATATTTTGGTTAATATAAGAATTCAGCGAAATTCTATCACATTTGTTCAATTTACGTCGCTCCTATTTCAGATAGCGTATTGGGCTAAGCTGCATCTCAAAGCGCAAGAAATGGCTCGTAAAATGCACTATTAAACTTCTAGGGTAGGGCAAACAGAGACCGGATTAGATCATTTTATATTTTGGTTAATATAAGAATTCAGCCAAATTCTATCACATTTGTTCAATTTACGTCGCTCCTATTTCAGATAGCGTACTGGGCTAGGCGGCATCTTAAAGCGCGTGGAATGGCGAGTAAAATGCACTATTAAACTTCTATGATAGGGCAATCAGAGACCCGATTAGATCATTTTATATTTTGGTTAATATAAGAATTCAGCGAAATTCTATCACATTTGTTCAATATACGTCGCTCCAATTTCAGATAGCTTATTGGGATAAGCGGCATCGCAAAGCGCATGAATTGACGAGTGAAATGCACTATTAAACTTCTTGGGTAGGGCGAACAAAGACCCGATTACATCATTTTACATTAAGGTTAATATAAGAATTGAGCGAAATTCTATCACATTTGTTCAATTTACATCGCTCCTATTTCAGATAGCGACTTGTGCTAAGCGGCATCTCAAAGCGCAAGAAATGGCGAGTAAAATGCACTATTAAACTTCTAGGGTAGGGCAAACAGAGACCCCATTAGATAATTTTATATTATGGTTAATTTAAGAATTCAGCGAAATTCTATCACATTTGTTCAATTTACGTCGCTCCTATTTCAGATAGCGTATGGGGCTAAGCGGCATCTCAAAGCGCATGAAATGGCGAGTAAAATGCACTATTAAACTTCTAGGGTAGGGCAATCAGAGACCCGATTAGATCATTTTATATTTTGGTTAATAAATGAATTCATCGAAATTCTATCACATTTGTTCAATTTACATCGCTCCTATTTCAGATAGCGTACTGGGCTAAGCGGCATCTCAAAGCGCAAGAAATGGCGAGTAAAATGCACTATTAAACTTCTAGGAGAAGTCAAACAGAGACCCGATTAGATCATTTTATATTACGGTTAATATAAGAATTCAGCGTAATTCTGTGACATTTGTTCAACTTACGTAGCTCCTATTTCAGATAGCGTGCTGGGCTAGGCGGCAACTTAAAGCGCGTGGAATGGCGAGTAAAATGCACTGTTAAACTTCTATGATAGGGCAATCAGAGACCCGATTAGATCATTTTATATTTTGGTTAATATAAGAATTCAGCGAAATTCTATCACATTTGTTCAATTTACGTCGCTCCTATTTCAGATAGCTTATTGGGCTAAGCGGCATCGCAAAGCGCATGAATTGACGAGTAAAATGCACTATTAAACTTCTAGGATAAGGCAAACAGAGACCCGATTAGATCATTTTATATTACGGTTAATATAAGAATTCAGCGTAATTCTGTGACATTTGTTCAACTTACGTAGCTCCTATTTCAGATAGCGTACTGGGCTAGGCGGCAACTTAAAGCGCGTGGAATGGTGAGTAAAATGCACTATTAAACTTCTAGGGTAGGGCAATCAGAGACCCGATTAGATCATTTTATATTATGGTTAATATAAGAATTCAGCGAAGTTCTATCACATTTGTTTAATTTACGTCGCTCCTACTTCAGATAGCGTATTGGGCTAAGCGGCAGCTCAAAGCGCATGAAATGGCGAGTAAAATGCACTATTAAACTTCTAGGGTAGGGCAATCAGAGACCCGATTAGATCATTTTATATTTTGGTTAATATAAGAATTCAGCGAAATTCTATCACATTTGTTCAATTTACGTCGCTCCTATTTCAGATAGCGTATTGGGCTAAGCGGCATCTCAAAGCGCATGAAATGGCGAGTAAAATGCACTATTAAACTTCTAGGGTAGGGCAATCAGAGACCCGATTAGATCATTTTATATTATGGTTAATATAAGAATTCAGCGAAATTCTATCACATTTGTTCAATTTACGTCGCTCCTATTTCAGATAGCGTATTGGGCTAAGCGGCATCTCAAAGCGCATGAAATGGCGAGTAAAATGCACTATTAAACTTCTAGGGTAGGGCAATCAGAGACCCGATTAGATCATTTTATATTTTGGTTAATATAAGAATTCAGCGAAATTCTATCACATTTGTTCAATTTACGTCGCTCCTATTTCAGATAGCGTATTGGGCTAAGCGGCATCTCAAAGCGCATGAAATGGCGAGTAAAATGAACTCTTAAACTTCTAGGATAAGGCAAACAGAGACCCGATTAGATCATTTTATATTACGGTTAATATAAGAATTCAGCGTAATTCTATCACATTTGTTCAATTTACGTCGCTCCTATTTCAGATAGCGTATTGGGCTAAGCGGCATCTCAAAGCGCGTGGAATGACGAGTAAAATGCACTAATAAACTTCTAGGATAAGGCAAACGGAGATCCGATTAGACCATTTTATATTACGGTTAATATAAGAATTCAGCGTAATTCTATCACATTTGTTCAATTTACGTCGTTCCTATTTCAGATAGCATACTGGGCTAGGCGGCATCTTAAAGCGCGTGGAATGGCGAGTAAAATGCACTATTAAACTTCTATAATAGGGCAATCAGAGACCCCATTAGGTCATTTTATATTTTGGTTAATATAAGGATTCAGCGTAATTCTATCACATTTGTTCAATTTACATCGCTCCTATTTCAGATAGCGTATTGGGCTAAGCGGCATCTCAAAGCGCATGAGATGGAGAGTAAAATGCACTATTAAACTTCTAGGGTAAGGCAAACAGAGACCCGATTAGATCATTTTATATTACGGTTAATATAAGAATTCAGCGTAATTCTATCACATTTGTTCAACATACGTCGCTCCTATTTCAGATAGTGTACTGGGCTAGGCGGCATCTTAAAGCGCGTGGAAGGGCGAGTAAAATGCACTACTAAACTTCTATGGTAGGGCAATCAGAGTCCCGTTTAGATCATTTTATGTATTGTTTAATATAAGATTTCAGGGAAATTCTATCACATTTGTTCAATTTACGTCGCTCCTATTTCAGATAGCGTATTGGGCTAAGCGGCATCTCAAAGCGTATGAAATGACGAGAGAAATGCACTATTAAACTTCTTGGGTAGGGCGAGCAGAGACCCGATTACGTCATTTCATATTATGGTTAATTTAAGAATTCAGCGAAATTCTATCACATTTGTTCAATTTACATCGCTCCTATTTCAAATAGCGTATTGGGCTAAGCGGCATCTCCATGCGCATGAAATGGCGAGTAAAATGCACTATCAAACTTCTAGGATAAGGCAAATGGAGACCCGATTAGACCATTTTATATTACGGTTAATATAAGAATTCAGCGTTATTCTATCACATTTGTTCAACTTACGTCGCTCCTATTTCAGATAGCGTACTCGGATAGGCGGCATCTTAAAGCGCGTGGAAAGGCGAGTAAAATGCATTATTAAACTTCGAGGGTAATGCAAACAGAGACCCGATTAGATCATTTTATATTACGGTTAATATAAGATTTCAGGGAAATTCTATCACATTTGTTCAATTTACGTCGCTCCTATTTCAGATAGCGTATTGGGCTAAGCGGCATCTCAAATCGTATGAAATGACGAGAGAAATGCACTATTAAACTTCTTGGGTAGGGCGAACAGAGACCCGATTACGTCATTTCATATTATGGTTAATTTAAGAATTCAGCGAAATTCTATCACATTTGTTCAATTTACATCGCTCCTATTTCAAATAGCGTATTGGGCTAAGCGGCATCTCCATGCGCATGAAATGGCGAGTAAAATGCACTATCAAACTTCTAGGATAAGGCAAATGGAGACCCGATTAGACCATTTTATATTACGGTTAATATAAGAATTCAGCGTTATTCTGTGACATTTGTTCAACTTACGTCGCTCCTATTTCAGATAGCGTACTCGGATAGGCGGCATCTTAAAGCGCGTGGAAAGGCGAGTAAAATGCACTATTAAACTTCGAGGGTAATGCAAACAGAGACCCGATTAGATCATTTTATATTATGGTTAATATAAGAATTCAGCGTAATTCTGTGACATTTGTTCAACTTACGTAGCTCCTATTTCAGATAGCGTACTGGGCTAGGCGGCAACTTAAAGCGCGTGGAATGGTGAGTAAAATGCACTATTAAACTTCTAGGGTAGGGCAATCAGAGACCCGATTAGATCATTTTATATTATGGTTAATATAAGAATTCAGCGAAGTTCTATCACATTTGTTTAATTTACGTCGCTCCTACTTCAGATAGCGTATTGGGCTAAGCGGCATCTCAAAGCGCATGAAATGGCGAGTAAAATGCACTATTAAACTTCTAGGGTGGGGCACTCAGAGTCCCGATTAGATCATTTTATATTTTGGTTAATATAAGAATTCAGCGAAATTCTATCACATTTGTTCAATTTACGTCGCTCCTATTTCAGATAGCGTATTGGGCTAAGCGGCATCTCAAAGCGCATGAAATGGCGAGTAAAATGCACTATTAAACTTCTAGGGTAGGGCAATCAGAGACCCGATTAGATCATTTTATATTATGGTTAATATAAGAATTCAGCGAAATTCTATCACATTTGTTCAATTTACGTCGCTCCTATTTCAGATAGCGTATTGGGCTAGGCGGCAACTTAAAGCGCGTGGAATGGCGAGTAAAATGCACTGTTAAACTTCTATGATAGGGCAATCAGAGACCCGATTAGATCATTTTATATTTTGGTTAATATAAGAATTCAGCGAAATTCTATCACATTTGTTCAATTTACGTCGCTCCTATTTCAGATAGCTTATTGGGCTAAGAGGCATCGCAAAGCGCATGAATTGACGAGCAAAATGCACTATTAAACTTCTAGGATAAGGCAAACAGAGACCCGATTAGATCATTTTATATTACGGTTAATATAAGAATTCAGCGTGATTCTGTGACATTTGTTCAACTTACGTAGCTCCTATTTCAGATAGCGTACTGGGCTAGGCGGCAACTTAAAGCACGTGGAATGGTGAGTAAAATGCACTATTAAACTTCTAGGGTAGGGCAATCAGAGACCCGATTAGATCATTTTATATTATGGTTAATATAAGAATTCAGCGAATTCTATCACATTTGTTTAATTTACGTCGCTCCTATTTCAGATAGCGTATTGGGCTAAGCGGAATCTCAAAGCGCATGAAATGGCGAGTAAAATGCACTATTAAACTTCTAGGGTAGGGCAATCAGAGACCCGATTAGATCATTTTATATTTTGGTTAATATAAGAATTCAGCGAAATTCTATCACATTTGTTCAATTTACGTCGCTCCTATTTCAGATAGCGTATTGGGCTAAGCGGCATCTCAAAGCGCATGAAATGGCGAGTAAAATGCACTATTAAACTTCTAGGGTAGGGCAATCAGAGACCCGATTAGATCATTTTATATTTTGGTTAATATAAGAATTCAGCGAAATTCTATCACATTTGTTCAATTTACGTCGCTCCTATTTCAGATAGCGTATTGGGCTAAGCGGCATCTCAAAGCGCATGAAATGGCGAGTAAAATGCACTCTTAAACTTCTAGGATAAGGCAAACAGAGACCCGATTAGATCATTATATATTACGGTTAACATAAGAATTCAGCGTAATTCTGTGACATTTGTTCAACTTTCGTAGCTCCTATTTCAGATTGCGTACTGGGCTAGGCGGCAACTTAAAGCGCGTGGAATGGCGAGTAAAATGCACTATTAAACTTCTATGATAGCGCAATCAGAGACCCGATTAGATCATTTTATATTTTCGTTAATATAAGAATCCAGCGAAATTCTATCACATTTGTTCAATTTACGTCGCTCCTATTTCAGATAGCGTATTGGGCTAAGCGGTATCTCACAGCGCACGAAAGGGCGAGTAAAATGCACTATTAAACTTCTAGGGTAGGGCAATCAGAGACCCGATAAGATCATTTCATATTTTCGTTAATATAAGAATTCAGCGAAATTCTATCACATTTGTTCAATTTACGTCGCTCCTATTTCAGATAGCGTATTGGGCTAAGCTGCATCTCAAAGCGCAAGAAATGGCTCGTAAAATGCACTATTAAACTTCTAGGGTAGGGCAAACAGAGACCGGATTAGATCATTTTATATTTTGGTTAATATAAGAATTCAGCCAAATTCTATCAAATTTGTTCAATTTACGTCGCTCCTATTTCAGATAGCGTACTGGGCTAGGCGGCATCTTAAAGCGCGTGGAATGGCGAGTAAAATGCACTATTAAACTTCTATGATAGGGCAATCAGAGACCCGATTAGATCATTTTATATTTTGGTTAATATAAGAATTCAGCGAAATTCTATCACATTTGTTCAATATACGTCGCTCCAATTTCAGATAGCTTATTGGGATAAGCGGCATCGCAAAGCGCATGAATTGACGAGTGAAATGCACTATTAAACTTCTTGGGTAGGGCGAACAAAGACCCGATTACATCATTTTACATTAAGGTTAATATAAGAATTGAGCGAAATTCTATCACATTTGTTCAATTTACATCGCTCCTATTTCAGATAGCGACTTGTGCTAAGCGGCATCTCAAAGCGCAAGAAATGGCGAGTAAAATGCACTATTAAACTTCTAGGGTAGGGCAAACAGAGACCCCATTAGATAATTTTATATTATGGTTAATTTAAGAATTCAGCGAAATTCTATCACATTTGTTCAATTTACGTCGCTCCTATTTCAGATAGCGTATGGGGCTAAGCGGCATCTCAAAGCGCATGAAATGGCGAGTAAAATGCACTATTAAACTTCTAGGGTAGGGCAATCAGAGACCCGATTAGATCATTTTATATTTTGGTTAATAAATGAATTCATCGAAATTCTATCACATTTGTTCAATTTACATCGCTCCTATTTCAGATAGCGTACTGGGCTAAGCGGCATCTCAAAGCGCAAGAAATGGCGAGTAAAATGCACTATTAAACTTCTAGGAGAAGTCAAACAGAGACCCGATTAGATCATTTTATATTACGGTTAATATAAGAATTCAGCGTAATTCTGTGACATTTGTTCAACTTACGTAGCTCCTATTTCAGATAGCGTGCTGGGCTAGGCGGCAACTTAAAGCGCGTGGAATGGCGAGTAAAATGCACTGTTAAACTTCTATGATAGGGCAATCAGAGACCCGATTAGATCATTTTATATTTTGGTTAATATAAGAATTCAGCGAAATTCTATCACATTTGTTCAATTTACGTCGCTCCTATTTCAGATAGCTTATTGGGCTAAGCAGCATCGCAAAGCGCATGAATTGACGAGTAAAATGCACTATTAAACTTCTAGGATAAGGCAAACAGAGACCCGATTAGATCATTTTATATTACGGTTAATATAAGAATTCAGCGTAATTCTGTGACATTTGTTCAACTTACGTAGCTCCTATTTCAGATAGCGTACTGGGCTAGGCGGCAACTTAAAGCGCGTGGAATGGTGAGTAAAATGCACTATTAAACTTCTAGGGTAGGGCAATCAGAGACCCGATTAGATCATTTTATATTATGGTTAATATAAGAATTCAGCGAAGTTCTATCACATTTGTTTAATTTACGTCGCTCCTACTTCAGATAGCGTATTGGGCTAAGCGGCAGCTCAAAGCGCATGAAATGGCGAGTAAATGCACTATTAAACTTCTAGGGTAGGGCAATCAGAGACCCGATTAGATCATTTTATATTTTGGTTAATATAAGAATTCAGCGAAATTCTATCACATTTGTTCAATTTACGTCGCTCCTATTTCAGATAGCGTATTGGGCTAAGCGGCATCTCAAAGCGCATGAAATGGCGAGTAAAATGCACTATTAAACTTCTAGGGTAGGGCAATCAGAGACCCAATTAGATCATTTTATATTATGGTTAATATAAGAATTCAGCGAAATTCTATCACATTTGTTCAATTTACGTCGCTCCTATTTCAGATAGCGTATTGGGCTAAGCGGCATCTCAAAGCGCATGAAATGGCGAGTAAAATGCACTATTAAACTTCTAGGGTAGGGCAAACAGAGACCCCATTAGATCATTTTATATTTTGGTTAATATAAGAATTCAGCGAAATTCAATCACATTTTTTCAATTTACGTCGCTCCGATTTCAGATAGTGTACTGGGCTAGGCGGCATCTTAAAGCGCGTGGAAGGGCGAGTAAAATGCACTACTAAACGTCTATGATAGGGCAATCAGAGTCCCGTTTAGATCATTTTATATTTTCTTTAATATAAGATTTCAGGGAAATTCTGTCACATTTGTTCAATTTACGTCGCTCCTGTTTCAGATAGCTATTGGGCTAAGCGGCATCTCAAAGCGCATGAAATGACGAGAGAAATGCACTATTAAACTTCTTGGGTAGGGCGAACAGAGACCCGATTACATCATTTTATATTATGGTTAATTTAAGAATTCAGCAAAATTCTATCACATTTGTTCAATTTACATCGCTCCTATTTCAGATAGCGTATTGGGCTAAGCGGCATCTCAAAGCGCATGGAATGACGAGTAAAATGCACTAATAAACTTCTAGGATAAGGCAAACGGAGATCCGATTAGACCATTTTATATTACGGTTAATATTAGAATTCAGCGTAATTCTATCACATTTGTTCAATTTACGTCGTTCCTATTTCAGATAGCATACTGGGCTAGGCGGCATCTTAAAGCGCGTGGAATGGCGAGTAAGATGCACTATTAAACTTCTATAATAGGGCAATCAGAGACCCCATTAGGTCATTTTATATTTTGGTTAATATAAGGATTCAGCGTAATTCTATCACATTTGTTCAATTTACATCGCTCCTATTTCAAATAGCGTATTGGGCTAAGCGGCATCTCCATGCGCATGAAATGGCGAGTAAAACGCACTATCAAACTTCTAGGATAAGGCAAATGGAGACCCGATTAGACCATTTTATATTACGGTTAATATAAGAATTCAGCGTTATTCTATCACATTTGTTCAGCTTACGTCGCTCCTATTTCAGATAGCGTACTCGGATAGGCGGCATCTTAAAGCGCGTGGAAAGGCGAGTAAAATGCACTATTAAACTTCGAGGGTAATGCAAACAGAGACCCGCTTATATCATTTTATATTACGGTTAATATAAGATTTCAGGGAAATTCTATCACATTTGTTCAATTTACGTCGCTCCTATTTCAGATAGCGTATTGGGCTAAGCGGCATCTCAAATCGTATGAAATGACGAGAGAAATGCACTATTAAACTTCTTGGGTAGGGCGAACAGAGACCCGATTACGTCATTTCATATTATGGTTAATTTAAGAATTCAGCGAAATTCTATCACATTTGTTCAATTTACATCGCTCCTATTTCAAATAGCGTATTGGGCTAAGAGGCATCTCAAAGCGCATGAAATGGCGAGTAAAATGCCCTATTAAACTTCTAGGATAAGGCAAAGAGAGACCCGATTAGATCATTTTATATTACGGTTAATATAAGAAATCAGAGTAATTCTGTCACATTCGTTCAACTTACGTAGCTCCTATTTCAGATAGCGTACTGTGCTAGGCGGCATCTCAAAGCTCAAGAAATGGCGAGTAAAATGCACTATTAAACTTCTACGGTAGGGCAATCAGAGACCCGATTAGATCATTTTATATTTTGGTTAATATAAGAATTCAGCGAAATTCTATCACATTTGTTCAATTTACGTCGCTCCTACTTCAGATAGCTTATTGGGCTAAGCGGCATCTCAATGCGCATGAAGTGGCGAGTAAAATGCACTATTAAACTTCTAGGGTAGGGCGAACAAAGACCCGATTAGATCATTTTACATTAAGGTTAATATAAGAATTCAGCGAAATTCTATCACATTTGTTCAATTTACATCGCTCCTATTTCAGATAGCGACTTGTGCTAAGCGGCATCTCAAAGCGCAAGAAATGGCGAGTAAAATGCACTATTAAACTTCTAGGGTAGGGCAAACAGAGACCCGATTAGATCATTTTATATTACGGTTAATATAAGAATTCAGCGTAATTCTGTGACATTTGTTCAACTTACGTAGCTCCTATTTCAGATAGCTTACTGGGCTAGGCGGCAACTTAAAGCGCGTGGAATGGTGAGTAAAATGCACTATTAAACTTCTAGGGTAGGGCAATCAGAGACCCGATTAGATCATTTTATATTACTGTTAACATAAGAATTCAGCGAAATTCTATCACATTTTTTCAATTTACGTCGCTCCTATTTCAGATAGTGTACTGGGCTAGGCGGCATCTTAAAGCGCGTGGAACGGCGAGTAAAATGCTCTACTAAACGTCAATGATAGGGCAATCAGAGTCCCGTTTAGATCATTTTATATTTTCTTTAATATAAGATTTCAGGGAAATTCTATCACATTTGTTCAATTTACGTCGCTCCTATTTCAGATAGCTATTGGGCTAAGCGGCATCTCAAAGCGCATGAAATGACGAGAGAAATGCACTATTAAACTTCTTGGGTAGGGCGAACAGAGACCCGATTAGATCATTTAACGTTATGGTAAATAAAAGAATTCAGCGAAATTCTATCACATTTGTTCAATTTACGGCGCTCCTATTTCAGATAGCGTACTGGGCTAGGCGGCATCTCAAAGCGCATGAAATGACGAGTAAAATGCTCTATTAAACTTCTAGGGTAGGGCAAACGGAGACCCGATTAGATCATTTTATATTACGGTTAATATAAGAATTCAGCGTAATTCTGTCACATTTGTTCAAGTTACGTAGCTCCTATTTCAGATAGCGTACTGGGCTAGGCAGCAACTTAAACCGCGTGGAATGGCGAGTAAAATGCATTATTAAACTTCTATGATAGGGCAATCAGAGACCCGATTAGTTCATTTTATATTTTGGTTCATATAAGAATCCAGCGAAATTCTATCACATTTGTTCAATTTACGTCGCTCCTATTTCAGATAGCGTATTGGGCTAAGCGGCATCTCAAAGCGCACGAAAGGGCGAGTAAAATGCACTATTAAACTTCTAGGGTGGGGCAATCAGAGACCCGATAAGATCATTTTATATTACGGTTAATATAAGAATTCAGCGAAGTTCTATCACATTTGTTCAATTTACGTCGCTCCTATTTCAGATAGCTTATTGGGCTAAGCGGCAACTCAAAGCGCATGAAATGACGAGTGAAATGCACTATTAAACTTCTAGGGTAGGGCGAACAAAGACCCGATTAGATCATTTTACATTAAGGTTAAAATAAGAATTCAGCGAAATTCTATCACATTTGTTCAATTTACGTCGCTCCTATTTCAGATAGCGTATTGCGCTAATATGCATCTCAAAGCGCAAGAAATGGCTCGTACAATGCACTATTCAACTTCTAGGGTAGGGCAAACAGAGACCGGATTAGATCATTTTATATTTTGGTTAATATAAGAATTCAGCGAAATTCTATCACATTTGTTCAATTTACGTCGCTCCTATTTCAGATAGCGTATTGGCCTAAGAGGCATCTCAAAGCGCATGAAATGGCGAGTAAAATGCACTATTAAACTTCTAGGGTAAGGCAAAGAGAGACCCGATTAGATCATTTTATATTTTGGTTAATGTAAGAATTCAGCGAAATTCTATCACATTTGTTCAATTTACGTCGATCCTATTGCAGATAGCGTACTGGGCTAGGCGGCATCTTAAAGCACGTGGAATGACGAGTAAAATGCACTATTAAACGTCTATGATAGGGCAATCAGAGACCCGATTAGATCATTTTATATTTTGGTTAATATAAGAATTCAGCGAGATTCTATCACATTTGTTCAATTTACGTCGCTCCACTTTCAGATAGCTTATTGGGCTAAGCGGCATCGCAAAGCGCATGAATTGACGAGTGAAATGCACTATTAAACTTCTGGGGTAGGGCGAACAAAGACCCGATTAGATCATTTTACATTAAGGTTAATATAAGAATTCTGCGAAATTCTATCACATTTGTTCAATTTACATCGCTCCTATTTCAGATAGCGACTTGTGCTAAGCGGCATCTCAAAGCGCAGGAAATGGCGAGTAAAATGCACTATTAAACTTATAGGGTAGGGCAAACAGAGACCCCATTAGATCATTTTATATTATGGTTAATTTAAGAATTCAGCGAAATTCTCTCACATTTGTTCAATTTACGTCGCTGATATTTCAGATAGCGTATTGGGCTAAGCGGCATCTCAAAGCGCAAGAAATGGCGAGTAAAATGCACTATTAAACTTCTAGGGTAGGGCAAACAGAGACCACATTAGATCATTTTATATTATGGTTAATTTAAGAATTCAGCGAAATTCTCTCACATTTGTTCAATTTACGTCGCTGATATTTCAGATAGCGTATTGGGCTAAGCGGCATCTCAAAGCGCAAGAAATGGCGAGTAAAATGCACTATTAAACTTCTAGGGTAGGGCAAACAGAGACCCGATTAGGTCATTTCATATTATGGTTAATTTAAGAATTCAGCAAAATTCTATCACATTTGTTCAATTTACGTCGCTCCTATTTCAGATAGCGTACTGGGCTAGGCGGCACCTTAAAGCGCGTGGAATGACGAGTAAAATGCACTATTAAACTTCTATGATAAGGCAATCAGAGACCCGATTAGATCATTTTATATTATTGTTAATTTAAGATTTCAGCGAAATTCTATCACATTTGTTCAACATACGTCGCTCCTATTTCAGATAGTGTACTGGGCTAGGCGGCATCTTAAAGCGCGTGGAATGACGAGTAAAATGCACTATTAAACTTCTATGATAGGGCAATCAGAGACCCGATTAGATCATTTTATATTTTGGTTAATATAAGAATTCAGCGAAATTCTATCACATTTGTTCAATTTACGTCGCTCCAACTTCAGATAGCTTATTGGGCTAAGCGGCATCGCAAAGCGCATGAATTGCCGAGTGAAATGCACTATTAAACTTCTTGGGTAGGGCGAACAAAGACCCGATTAGATCATTTTACATTAAGGTTAATATAAGAATTCAGCGAAATTCTATCACATTTGTTCAATTTACATCGCTCCTATTTCAGATAGCGACTTGTGCTAATCGGCATCTCAAAGCGCAGGAAATGGCGAGTAAAATGCACTATTAAACTTCTAGGGTAGGGCAAACAGAGACCCCATTAGATCATTTTATATTATGGTTAATTTAAGATTTCAGCGAAATTCTCTCACATTTGTTCAATTTACGTCGCTGATATTTCAGATAGCGTATTGGGCTAAGCGGCATCTCAAAGCGCAAGAAATGGCGAGTAAAATGCACTATTAAACTTCTAGGGTAGGGCAAGTAGAGACCCCATTAGATCATTTTATATTATGGTTAAATTAAGAATTCAGCGAAATTCTCTCACATTTGTTCAATTTACGTCGCTGATATTTCAGCTAGCGTATTGGGCTAAGCGGCATCTCAAAGCGCAAGAAATGGCGAGTAAAATGCACTATTAAACTTCGAGGGTAGGGCAAACAGAGACCCGATTAGATCATTTTATATTGCGGTTAATATAAGAATTCCGGGAAATTCTGTCACATTTGTTCAATTTACGTCGCTCCTATTTCAGATAGCGTATTGGGCTAAGCGGTATCTCACAGCGCACGAAAGGGCGAGTAAAATGCACTATTAAACTTCTAGGGTAGGGCAATCAGAGACCCGATAAGATCATTTCATATTTTCGTTAATATAAGAATTCAGCGAAATTCTATCACATTTGTTCAATTTACGTCGCTCCTATTTCAGATAGCGTATTGGGCTAAGCTGCATCTCAAAGCGCAAGAAATGGCTCGTAAAATGCACTATTAAACTTCTAGGGTAGGGCAAACAGAGACCGGATTAGATCATTTTATATTTTGTTTAATATAAGAATTCAGCGACATTCTATCACATTTGTTCAATTTACGTCGCTCCTATTTCAGATAGCGTATTGGGCTAAGAGGCATCTCAATGCGCATGAAATGGCGAGTAAAATGCCCTATTAAACTTCTAGGATAAGGCAAAGAGAGACCCGATTAGATCATTTTATATTACGGTTAATATAAGAAATCAGCGTAATTCTGTCACATTCGTTCAACTTACGTAGCTCCTATTTCAGATAGCGTACTGGGCTAGGCGGCATCTCAAAGCTCAAGAAATGGCGAGTAAAATGCACTATTAAACTTCTAGGGTAGGGCAAACAGAGACCCGATTAGATCATTTTATATTACGGTTAATATAAGAATTCAGCGTAATTCTGTGACATTTGTTCAACTTACGTAGCTCCTATTTCAGATAGCTTACTGGGCTAGGCGGCAACTTAAAGCGCGTGGAATGGTGAGTAAAATGCACTATTAAACTTCTAGGGTAGGGCAATCAGAGACCCGATTAGATCATTTTATATTACGGTTAACATAAGAATTCAGCGAAATTCTATCACATTTTTTCAATTTACGTCGCTCCTATTTCAGATAGTGTACTGGGCTAGGCGGCATCTTAAAGCGCGTGGAACGGCGAGTAAAATGCTCTACTAAACGTCAATGATAGGGCAATCAGAGTCCCGTTTAGATCATTTTATATTTTCTTTAATATAAGATTTCAGGGAAATTCTATCACATTTGTTCAATTTACGTCGCTCCTATTTCAGATAGCTATTGGGCTATGCGGCATCTCAAAGCGCATGAAATGACGAGAGAAATGCACTATTAAACTTCTTGGGTAGGGCGAACAGAGACCCGATTAGATCATTTAACGTTATGGTAAATAAAAGAATTCAGCGAAATTCTATCACATTTGTTCAATTTACGGCGCTCCTATTTCAGATAGCGTACTGGGCTAGGCGGCATCTCAAAGCGCATGAAATGACGAGTAAAATGCTCTATTAAACTTCTAGGGTAGGGCAAACGGAGACCCGATTAGGTCATTTCATATTATGGTTAATTTAAGAATTCAGCGAAATTCTATCAGATTTGTTCAAGTTACATCGCTCCTATTTCAGATAGCTTATTGGGCTAAGCGGCATCTCAAAGCGCATGAAATGGCGAGTAAAATGCACTATTAAACTTCTAGGATAAGGCAAACAGAGACCCGATTAGATCATTTTATATTACGGTTAATATAAGAATTCAGCGTAATTCTGTCACATTTGTTCAAGTTACGTAGCTCCTATTTCAGATAGCGTACTGGGCTAGGCGGCAACTTAAACCGCGTGGAATGGCGAGTAAAATGCACTATTAAACTTCTATGATAGGGCAATCAGAGACCCGATTAGTTCATTTTATATTTTGGTTCATATAAGAATCCAGCGAAATTCTATCGCATTTGTTCAATTTGCGTCGCTCCTATTTCAGATAGCGTATTGGGCTAAGCGGCATCTCAAAGCGCATGAAATGACAAATAAAATGCACTATTAAGCTTCTACGCTAGGGCGAACAGAGACCCGATTAGATCATTTAACGTTATGGTAAATAAAAGAATTCAGCGAAATTCTATCACATTTGTTCAATTTACGTCGCTCCTATTTCAGATAGCGTACTGGGCTAGGCGGCATCTCAAAGCGCATGAAATGACGAGTAAAATGCACTATTAAACTTCTAGGGTAGGGCAAACAGAGACCCGATTAGGTCATTTCATATTATTGTTAATTTAAGAATTCAGAAAAATTCTATCACATTTGTTCAATTTACGTCGCTCCTATTTCAGATAGCGTACCCGGATAGGCGGCATCTTAAAGCGCGAGGAATGGCGAGTAAAATGCACTATTAAACTTCTATGATAGGGCAATCAGAGACCCGATTAGATCACTTTATATTTTGGTTAATATAAGAATTCAGCGAAATTCTATCACATTTGTTCAATTTACATCGCTCCTATTTCAGATAGCGTATTGGGCTAAGCGGCATCTCAAAGCGTATGAAATGGCGAGTAAAATGCACTATTAAACTTCTAGGGTAGGGCAAACAGAGACCCCATTAGATCATTTTATATTATGGTTAATTTAAGAATTCAGCGAAATTCTCTCACATTTGTTCAATTTACGTCGCTGATATTTCAGATAGCGTATTGGGCTAAGCGGCATCTCAAAGCGCAAGAAATGGCGAGTAAAATGCACTATTAAACTTCTAGGGTAGGGCAAACAGAGACCCGATTAGGTCATTTCATATTATTGTTAATTTAAGAATTCAGAAAAATTCTATCACATTTGTTCAATTTACGTCGCTCCTATTTCAGATAGCGTACCCGGATAGGCGGCATCTTAAAGCGCGAGGAATGGCGAGTAAAATGCACTATTAAACTTCTATGATAGGGCAATCAGAGACCCGATTAGATCACTTTATATTTTGGTTAATATAAGAATTCAGCGAAATTCTATCACATTTGTTCAATTTACATCGCTCCTATTTCAGATAGCGACTTGTGCTAAGCGGCATCTCAAAGCGCAAGAAATGGCGAGTAAAATGCACAATTAAACTTCTAGGGTAGGGCAAACAGAGACCACATTAGATCATTTTATATTATGGTTAATTTAAGAATTCAGCGAAATTCTCTCACATTTGTTCAATTTACGTCGCTGATATTTCAGATAGCGTATTGGGCTAAGCGGCATCTCAAAGCGCAAGAAATGGCGAGTAAAATGCACTATTAAACTTCTAGGGTAGGGCAAACAGAGACCCGATTAGGTCATTTCATATTATGGTTAATTTAAGAATTCAGCAAAATTCTATCACATTTGTTCAATTTACGTCGCTCCTATTTCAGATAGCATATTGGGCTAGGCGGCAACTCAAAGCGCATGAAATGGCGAGTGAAATGCACTATTAAACTTCTAGGGTAGGGCGAACAGAGACCCGATTAGATCATTTTACATTAAGGTTAATATAAGAATTCAGCGAAATTCTCTCACATTTGTTCAATTTACGTCGCTGATATTTCAGATAGCGTATTGGGCTAAGCGGCATCTCAAAGCGCAAGAAATGGCGAGTAAAATGTACTATTAAACTTCTAGGGTAGGGCAAACAGAGACCCGGTTAGATCATTTTATATTATGGTTAATTTAAGAATTCAGCGAAATTCTATCACATTTGTTCAATTTACGTCGCTCATGTTGCAGATAGCGTATTGGGCTAAGCGGCATCTCAAAGCGCATGAAATGGCGAGTAAAATGCACTATTAAACTTCTAGGGTAAGGCAAACAGAGACCCGATTAGATCATTTAATATTACGGTTAATATAAGAATTCAGCGTAATTATATCACATTTGTTCAACATACGTCGCTCCTATTTCAGATAGTGTACTGGGCTAGGAGGCATCTTAAAGCGCGTGGAAGGGCGAGTAAAATGCACTACTAAACTTCTATGATAGGGCAATCAGAGTCCCGTTTAGATCATTTTATATTTTGTTTAATATAAGATTTCATGGAAATTCTATCACATTTGTTCAATTTACGTCGCTCCTATTTCAGATAGCGTACTGGGCTAGGCGGCATCTTAAAGCGCGTGGAGTGGCGAGTAAACTGCACTATTAAACTTCTATGATAGGGCAATCAGAGACCCGATTAGATCATTTTATATTTTGGTGAATATAAGAATTCAGCGAAATTCTATCACATTTGTTCAATTTACGTCGCTCCTATTTCAGATAGCGTACTGGGCTAAGCGGCATCTCAAAGCGCATGAACTGACGAGTGAAACGCACTATTAATCTTCTTGGGTAGGGCGAACAGAGACCCGATTAGAACATTTTACATTAAGGTTAATATAAGAATTCAGCGTAATTCTATCACATTTGTTCAACTTACGTCGCTCCTATTTCAGATAGCGTACCGGGCTAGGCGGCATCTCAAAGCGCATGAAATGGCGAGTAAAATGCACTATTAAACTTCTAGGGTTGGGCAAACAGAGACCCGATTAGATCAATTTATATTAAGGTTAATATAAGTATTCAGGGAAATTCTATCACATTTGTTCAATTTACGTCGTTCCTATTTCAGCTAGCGTACTGGGCTAGGCGGCATCTTAAAACGCGAAGAATGGCGAGTAAAATGCACTACTAAACTTCTATGATACGGCAATCAGAGAGCCGATTAGATCATTTTATATTTTGGTTAATATAAGAATTCAGCGCAATTCTATCACAATTGTTCTATTTACGTCGCTCCTATTGCAGATAGCGTACTGGGCTAAGCGGCATCTCAAAGCGCATGAAATGGAGAGTGAAATGCACTATTAAACTTCTAGGGTAGGGCAATCAGAGACCCGACTAGATCATTTTATATTTTGGTTATTATAAGAATTCAGCGAAATTCTATCACATTTGTTCAATTTACGTCGCTCCTATTTCAGATAGCTTATTGGGCTAAGCGGCATCGCAAAGCGCATGAAATGACGAGTGAAATGCACTATTAAACTTCTAGGGTAGGGCAAACAGAGACCCGATTAGATCATTTTAGATTAAGGTTAATATAAGAATTCAGGGAAATTCTATCACATTTGTTCAACATACGTCGCTCCTATTTCAGATAGCGTACTGGGCTAGGCGGCATCTTAAAGCGCGTGGAATAGCGAGTGCAATGCACTATTAAACTTCTATGATAGGGCAATCAGAGACCCGATTAGATCATTTTATATTTTTGTTAATATAAGAATTCAGCGAAATTCTATCACATTTGTTCAATTTACGTCGCTCCTATTTCAGATAGCTTATTGAGCTAAGCGGCATCGCAAAGCGCATGATATGACGAGTGAAATGCACTATTAAACTTCTAGGGTAGGGCGAACAGAGACCCGAATAGATCATTTTACATTAAGGTTAATACAAGAATTCAGCGAGATTCTCTCACATTTGTTCAATTTACGTCGCTCCTATTTCAGATAGCGTACTGGGCTAGGCGGCATCTTAAAGCGCGTGGAGTGGCGAGTAAACTGCACTATTAAACTTCTATGATAGGGCAATCAGAGACCCGATTAGATCATTTTATATTTTGGTGAATATAAGAATTCAGCGAAATTCTATCACATTTGTTCAATTTACGTCGCTCCTATTTCAGATAGCATATTGGGCTAAGCGGCATCGCAAAGCGCATGAAATGACGAGTGAAATGCACTATTAAACTTCTTGGGTAGGGCGAACAGAGAGCCGATTACATCATTTTATATTATGGTTAATTTAAGAATTCGGCAAAATTCTATCACATTTGTTCAATTTACGTCGCTCCTATTTCAGATAGCATATTGGGCTAAGCGGCATCTTAAAAGCGCATGAAATGACGAGTGAAATGCACTATTAAACTTCTAGGGTAGGGCGAAGAGAGACCCGATTAGATCATTATACATTAAGGTTAATATAAGTATTCAGGGAAATTCTATCACATTTGTTCAATTTACGTCGCTCCTATTTCAGATAGCGTATTGGGCTAAGCGGCATCTCAAAGCGCATGGATTGACGAGTGAAATGCACTATTAAACTTCTTGGGTAGGGCGAACAGAGACCCGAATAGATCATTTTATATTACGGTTAATATAAGAATTCAGCGTAATTCTATCACATTTGTTCAACTTACGTCGCTCCTATTTCAGATAGCGTACTGGGCTAGGCGACATCTCAAAGCGCGTGGAAGGGCGAGTAAAACGCACTACTAAAATTCTGTGATAGGACAATCAGAGTCCCGATTAGAACATTTTATATTTTGTTTACTATAAGATTTCAGGGAAATTCTATCACATTTGTTCAATTTACGTCGCTCCTATTTCAGATAGCGTATTGGGCTAAGCGGCATCTCAAAGCGCATGCAATGGCGAATAAAATCCACTATTAAACTTCTAGGCTAGGGCGAACAGAGACCTGATTAGATCATTTTATATTATGGTTAATTCAAGAATTCATCGAAATTCTATCACATTTGTTCAATTTACATCGCTCCTATTTCAGATAGCGTACTGGGCTAAGCGGCATCTCACGGCGCATGAAATGACGAGTGAAATGCGCTATTAATCTTCTTGGGTAGAGCGAACAGAGACCCGATTAGAACATTTTACATTAAGGTTAATATAAGAATTCAGCGTAATTCTATCACATTTGTTCAACTTACGTCGCTCCTATTTCAGATAGCGTACCGGGCTACGCGGCATCTCAAAGCGCATGAAATTGCGAGTAAAATGCACTATTAAACTTCTGGGGTAGGGCAAACAGAGACCCGATTAGATCAATTTATATTATGGTTAATTTAAGAATTCAGCAAAATTCTATCACATTTTTTCAGTTTACGTCGCTCCTATTTCAGATAGCGTATTGGGCTGAGCGGCATCTCAAAGCGCATGAAATGGCGAGTAAAATGCACTATTAAACTTCTAGGATAAGGCAAACAGAGACCCGATTAGATCATTCTATATTACGGTTAATATAAGAATTCAGCGAAATTCTATCACATTTGTTCAATTTACGTCGCTCCTATTTCAGATAGCGTACTGGGCTAGGCGGCATCTTAAAGCGCGTGGAATGGCGAGCAAAATGCACTTTTAAACTTCTATGATAGGGCAATCAGAGACCCGACTAGATCATTTTATATTTTGGTTATTATAAGAATTCAGCGAAATTCTATCACATTTGTTCAATTTACGTCGCTCCTATTTCAGATAGCTTATTGGGCTAAGCGGCATCGCAAAGCGCATGAAATGACGAGTGAAATGCAACATTAAACTTCTAGGGTAGGGCAAACAGAGACCCGATTAGATCATTTTACATTAAGGTTAATATAAGAATTCAGGGAAATTCTATCACAT
Organism: Macropis europaea; assembly: GCA_916610135.2. Taxonomy (NCBI): domain Eukaryota; kingdom Metazoa; phylum Arthropoda; class Insecta; order Hymenoptera; family Melittidae; genus Macropis; species Macropis europaea. The sequence goes on along the minus strand of CAKAJE020001067.1, from coordinate 55,399 downwards.
TTGTTCAACATACGTCGCTCCTATTTCAGATAGCGTACTGGGCTAGGCGGCATCTTAAAGCGCGTGGAATAGCCAGTACAATGCACTATTAAACTTCTATGATAGGGCAATCAAAGACCCGATTAGATCATTTTATATTTTGGTTAATATAAGAATTCAGCGAAATTCTATCACATTTGTTCAATTTACGTCGCTCCTATTTCAGATAGCTTATTGAGCTAAGCGGCATCGCAAAGCGCATGATATGACGAGTGAAATGCACTATTAAACTTCTAGGGTAGGGCAAACAGAGACCCGATTAGATCATTTTATATTTTGGTTAATATAAGAATTCAGCGAAATTCTATCACATTTGTACAATTTACGTCGCTCCTATGTCAGATAGCGTATTGGGCTAAGCGGCATCTCAAAGCGCATGAAATGGCGAGTGAAATGCACTATTAATCTTCTAGGGTAGGGCAATCAGAGACCCCATTAGATCATTTTATATTATGGTTAATTTAAGAATTCAGCGAAATTCTATCACATTTGTTCAATTTACGTCGCTCCTATGTCAGATAGCGTATTGGGCTACGCGGCATCTCGAAGCGCATGAAATGACGAGTAAAATGCACTGTTAAACTTCTAGGGTAGGGCAAACAGAGACCCGATTAGATCATTTTATATTACGGTCAATATAACAATTCAGCGAAATTCTATCACATTTGTTCAATTTACGTCGCTCCTATTTCAGATAGCGTACTGGGCTAGGCGGCATCCTAAAGCGCGTGGAATGGCGAGTAAAATGCACTTTTAAACTTCTATGATAGGGCAATCATAGACCCGATTAGATCATTTTATATTTTGGTTAATATAAGAATTCAGCGAGATTCTCTCACATTTGTTCAATTTAAGTCGCTGATATTTCAGATAGCGTATTGGGCTAACCGGCATCTCAAATCGCAAGAAATGGAGAGTAAAATGAACTATTAAACTTCTAGGGTAGGGCAATCAGAGACCCGATTCGATCATTTTACATTATGGTTAATTTAAGAATTCAGCAAAATTCTATCACATTTGTTCAATTTACGTCGCTCATGTTGCAGATAGCGTATTGGGATAAGCGGCATCTCAAAGCGCATGAAATGCCGAGTAAAATGCGCTATTAAACTTCTAGGGTAGGGCAATCAGAGACCCGATTAAATCATTTTATATTATGGTTAATTTAAGAATTCAGCAAAATTCTATCACATTTGTTCAATTTACGTCGTTCCTATTTCAGATAGCATACTGGGCTAGGCGGCAACTTAAGGCGCGCGGAATGGCGAGTAAAATGCACTATTAAACTTCTATGATAGGGCAATCAGAGACCCGATTAGATCATTTTATATTATGGTTAATTTAAGAATTCAGCGAAATTCTATCACATTTGTTCAATTTACATCGCTCCTATTTCAGATAGCGTATAGGGCTAAGCGGCATCTCAATGCGCATGAAATGGCCAGTAAAATGCACTATTAAACTTCTAGGGTAGGGCAAACAGAAACCCGATTAGATCATTTTATATTACCGTTAATATAAGAATTCAGCGTAATTCTGTCACATTTGTTCAATTTACGTCGCTCCTATTTCAGATAGCTTATTGGGCTAAGCGGCATCTCAAAGCGCATGAAATGACGAGTGAAATGCACTATTAAACTTCAAGGGTAGGGCGAATAAAGACCCGATTAGATCATTTTACATTAAGGTTAATATAAGAATTCAGCGAAATTCTATCACATTTGTTCAATTTACATCGCTCCTATTTCAGATAGCGACTTGTGTTAAGCGTCATCTCAAAGCGCAAGAAATGGCGAGTAAAATGCACTATTAAACTTCTAGGATAAGGCAAACAGAGACCCGATTAGATCATTTTATATTACGGTTAATATAAGAATTCAGCGTAATTCTGTGACATTTGTTCAACTTACGTAGCTCCCATTTCAGATAGCGTACTGGGCTAGGCGGCTACCTAAAGCGCGTGGAATGGCGAGTAAAATGCGCTATTAAACTTCTATGATAGGGCAATCAGAGACCCGATTAGATCATTTTATATTTTGGTTAATATAAGAATTCAGCGAAATTCTATCACATTTGTTCAATTTACGTCGCTCCAATTTCAGATTGCTTATTGGGCTAAGCGGCATCTCAAAGCGCATGAAATGACGAGTGAAATGCACTATTAAACTTCAAGGGTAGGGCGAACAAAGACCCGATTAGGTCATTTTACATTAAGGTTAATATAAGAATTCAGCGAAATTCTATCACATTCGTTCAATTTACATCGCTCCTATTTCAGATAGCGACTTGTGTTAAGCGTCATCTCAAAGCGCAAGAAATGGCGAGTAAAATGCACTATTAAACTTCTAGGATAAGGCAAACAGAGACCCGATTAGATCATTTTATATTACGGTTAATATAAGAATTCAGCGTAATTCTGTGACATTTGTTCAACTTACGTAGCTCCTATTTCAGATAGCGTACTGGGCTAGGCGGCAACTTAAAGCGCGTGGATTGGCGAGTAAAATGCGCTATTAAACTTCTATGATAGGGCAATCAGAGACCCGATTAGATCATTTTATATTTTGGTTAATATAAGAATTCAGCGAAATTCTATCACATTTGTTCAATTTACGTCGCTCCTATTTCAGATAGCGTATTGGGCTAAGCGGCATCTCTAAGCGCATGAAATGACTAGTGAAATGCACTATTAAACTTCTAGGGTAGGGCGAACAAAGACCCGATTAGACCATTTTACATTAAGGTTAATATAAGAATTCAGCGTAACTCTGTCACATTTGTTCAATTTACGTCGCTCCTATTTCAGATAGCGTAGTGGGCTAAGCAGCATCTCAAAGCGCAAGAAATGGCGAGTAAACTGCACTATTAAACTTCTAGGGTAGGGCAAACAGAGACCCGATTAGATCATTTTATATTATGGTTAATTTAAGAATTCTGCGAAATTCTATCACATTTGTTCAATTTACGTTGCTCCTATTTCAGATAGCGTATTGGGCTAAGCGGCATCTCAAAGCGCAAGAAATGGCGAGTAAACTGCACTATTAAACTTCTAGGGTAGGGCAAACAGAGACCCGATTAGATCATTTTATATTATGGTTAATTTAAGAATTCTGCGAAATTCTATCACATTTGTTCAATTTACGTTGCTCCTATTTCAGATAGCGTATTGGGCTAAGCGGCATCTCAAGGCGCATGAAATGGCGAGTAAAATGCACTATTAAACTTCTAGGGTAAGGCGAACAGAGACCTGATTAGATCATTTTACATTACAGATAATAAAAGAATTCATCGAAATTCTATCACATTTGTTCAATTTACGTCGCTCCTATTGCAGATAGCGTATTGGGCTAAGCGGCATCTCAAAGCGCATGACATGGCGAGTAAAATGCACTATTAAACTTCTAGGGTAAGGCAAACAGAGACCCGATTAGATCATTTTATATTACGGTTAATATAAGAATTCAGCGTAATTCTATCACATTTGTTCAACATACGTCGCTCCTATTTCAGTTAGTGTACTGGGACAGGCGGCATCTTAAAGCGCGTGGAAGGGCGAGTAAAATGCACTACTAAACTTCTATGATAGGGCAATCAGAGTCCCGTTTAGATCATTTTATATTTTGTTTAATATAAGATTTCAGGGAAATTCTATCACATTTGTTCAATTTACGTCGCTGATATTTCAGATAGAGTATTGGGCTAAGCGGCATCTCAAAGCGCAAGAAAAGGCAAGTAAAATGCACTATTAAACTTCTAGGGTAGGGCAAACAGACACCCGATAAGATCATTTTATATTATGGTTAATTCAAGAATTCAGCGAAACTCTATCACATTTGTTCAACTTACGTCGCTCCTATTTCAGATAGCGTACTGGGCTAGGCGACATCTCAAAGCGCGTGGAAGGGCGAGTAAAATGCACTACTAAAATTCTGTGATAGGACAATCAGAGTCCCGATTAGAACATTTTATATTTTGTTTACTATAAGATTTCAGGGAAATTCTATCACATTTGTTCAATTTACGTCGCTCCTATTTCAGATAGCGTATTGGGCTAAGCGGCATCTCAAAGCGCATGAAATGGCGAATAAAATGCACTATTAAACTTCTAGGCTAGGGCGAACAGAGACCTGATTAGATCATTTAATATTATGGTTAATTCAAGAATTCATCGAAATTCTATCACATTTGTTCAATTTACATCGCTCCAATTTCAGATAGCGTACTGGGCTAAGCGGCATCTCAAAGCGCATGAACCGACGAGTGAATTGCACTATTAATCTCCTTGGGTAGAGCGAACAGAGACCCGATTAGAACATTTTACATTAAGGTTAAAATAAGAATTCAGCGTAATTCTATCACATTTGTTCAACTTACGTCGCTCCTATTTCAGATAGCGTACCGGGCTAGGCGGCATCTCAAAGCGCATGAAATGGCGAGAAAAATGCACTACTAAACTTCTGGGGTAGGGCAAACAGAGACCCGATTAGATCAATTTATATTATGGTTAATTTAAGAATTCAGCAAAATTCTATCACATTTTTTCAATTTACGTCGCTCCTATGTCAGATAGCGTATTGGGCTATGCGGCATCTCGAAGCGCGAGAAATGTCGAGTAAAATGCACTATTATACTTCTAGGGTAGGGCAAACAGAGACCCGATTAGATCATTTTATATTACGGTTAATATAAGAATTCAGCGTCATTCTATCACATTTGTTCAATTTACGTCGCTCCTATTTCAGATAGCGTATTGGGCTAAGCGGCATCTCAAAGCGAATGAAATGACGAATAAAATGCACAATTAAGCTTCTACGCTAGGGCGAACAGAGACCCGATTAGATCATTTTACGTTATGGTTAATAAAAGAATTCAGCGAAATTCTATCACATTTGATCAATTTACATCGCTCCTATTTCAGATAGCGTATTGGGCTAAGCGGCATCTCAAAGCGCCTGAAATGACGAGTCAAATGCACTATTAAACTTCTAGGGTAGGGCAAACAGAGACCCCATTAGATCATTTTATATTATGGTTAATTTAAGAATTCAGCGAAATTCTATCACATTTGTTCAATTTACGTCGCTCCTATTTCAGATAGCGTATTGGGCTAAGCGGCATCTCAAAGCGCATGAAATGGCGAGTAAAATGCACTGTTAAACTTCTAGGGTAGGGCAAACAGAGACCCGATTAGATCATTTTATATTATGGTTAATTTAAGATTTCAGCGAAATTCTATCACATTTGTTCAATTTACGTCGCTCCTATTGCTGATAGCGTATTGGGCTAAGCGGCATCTTAAAGCGCGTGGAATGGCGAGTAAAATTCACTATTAAACTTCTATGATAGGGCAATCAGAGACCCGATTAGATCATTTTATATTTTGGTTATATAAGAATTCAGCGAAATTCAATCACATTTGGTCAATTTACGTCGCTCCTATTGCTGATAGCGTATTGGGCTAAGCGGCATCTTCAAGCGCGTGGAATGACGAGTAAAATTCACTATTAAACTTCTATGATAGGGCAATCAGAGACCCGATTAGATCATTTTATATTTTGGTTAATATAAGAATTCAGCGAAATTCTATCACATTTGTCCAATTTACGTCGCTCCTATTTCAGATAGCTTATTGAGCTAAGCGGCATCTCAAAGCGCATGAAATGACGTGTGAAATGCACTAGTAATCTTCTAGGGTAGGGCGAACAGAGACCCGATTAGATCATTTTACATTAGGGTTAATATAAGAATTCAGCGAGATTCTCTCACATTTGTTCAATTTACGTCGCTGATATTTCAGATAGCGTATTGGGCTAAGCGGCATCTCAAAGCGCATGAAATGGCGAGTGAAATGCACTATTAATCTTCTAGGGTAGGGCAATCAGAGACCCCATTAGATCATTTTATATTATGGTTAATTTAAGAATTCAGCGAAATTCTATCACATTTGTTCAATTTACGTCGCTCCTATGTCAGATAGCGTATTGGGCTATGCGGCATCTCAAAGCGCATGAAATGACGAGTAAAATGCACTGTTAAACTTCTAGGGTAGGGCAAACAGAGACCCGATTAGATCATTTTATATTACGGTTAATATAAGAATTCAGCGAAATTCTATCACATTCGTTCAATTTACGTCACTCCTATTTCAGATAGCGTACTGGGCTAGGCGGCATCTTAAAGCGCGTGGAATGGCGAGTAAAATGCACTTTTAAACTTCTATGATAGGGCAATCAGAGACCCGATTAGATCATTTTATATTTTCGTTAATATAAGAATTCAGCGAAATTCTATCACATTTGTTCAATTTACGTCGCTCCTATTTCAGATAGCTTATTGGGCTAAGCAACATCGCAAAGCGCATGAAATGACGAGCGAAATGCACTATTAAACTTCTAGGGTAGGGCAAACAGAGACCCGATTAGATCATTTTATAATACGGTTAATATAAGAATCAGCGTAATTCTGTCACATTTGTTCAATTTACGTCGCTGATATTTCAGATAGTGTATTGGGCTAAGCGGCAACTCGAAGCGCGAGAAATGTCGAGTAAAATGCACTATTAAACTTCTAGGGTAGGGCAAACAGAGACCCGATTAGATCATTTTATATTACGGTTAATATAAGAATTCAGCGTCATTCTATCACATTTGTTCAATTTACGTCGCTCCTATTTCAGATAGCGTATTGGGCTAAGCGGCATCTCAAAGCGAATGAAATGACGAATAAAATGCACAATTAAGCTTCTACGCTAGGGCGAACAGAGACCCGATTAGATCATTTTACGTTATGGTTAATAAAAGAATTCAGCGAAATTCTATCACATTTGATCAATTTACATCGCTCCTATTTCAGATAGCGTATTGGGCTAAGCGGCATCTCAAAGCGCCTGAAATGACGAGTCAAATGCACTATTAAACTTCTAGGGTAGGGCAAACAGAGACCCCATTAGATCATTTTATATTATGGTTAATTTAAGAATTCAGCGAAATTCTATCACATTTGTTCAATTTACGTCGCTCCTATTTCAGATAGCGTATTGGGCTAAGCGGCATCTCAAAGCGCATGAAATGGCGAGTAAAATGCACTGTTAAACTTCTTGGGTAGGGCAAACAGAGACCCGATTAGATCATTTTATATTATGGTTAATTTAAGATTTCAGCGAAATTCTATCACATTTGTTCAATTTACGTCGCTCCTATTGCTGATAGCGTATTGGGCTAAGCGGCATCTTAAAGCGCGTGGAATGGCGAGTAAAATTCACTATTAAACTTCTATGATAGGGCAATCAGAGACCCGATTAGATCATTTTATATTTTGGTTATATAAGAATTCAGCGAAATTCTATCACATTTGGTCAATTTACGTCGCTCCTATTGCTGATAGCGTATTGGGCTAAGCGGCATCTTCAAGCGCGTGGAATGACGAGTAAAATTCACTATTAAACTTCTATGATAGGGCAATCAGAGACCCGATTAGATCATTTTATATTTTGGTTATATAAGAATTCAGCGAAATTCTATCACATTTGTTCAATTTACGTCGCTCCTATGTCAGATAGCGTATTGGGCTAAGCGGCATCTCAAAGCGCATGAAATGGCGAGTGAAATGCACTATTAATCTTCTAGGGTAGGGCAATCAGAGACCCCATTAGTTCATTTTATATTATGGTTAATTTAAGAATTCAGCGAAATTCTATCACATTTCTTCAATTTACGTCGCTCCTATTTCAGATAGCGTATTGGGCTATGCGGTATCTCAAAGCGCATGAAATGGCGAGTAAAATGCACTATTAAACATCTAGGATAAGGCAAACAGAGACCCGATTAGATCATTTTATATTACGGTAAATATAAGAATTCAGCGTAATTCTGTCACATTTGTTCAAGTTACGTAGCTCCTATTTCAGATAGCGTACTGGGCTAGGCGGCAACTTAAAGCGCGTGGAATGTCGAGTAAAATACACTGTCAAACTTCTATGATAGGGCAATCAGAGACCCGATTAGATCATTTTATATTTTGGTTAATATAAGAATTCAGCGAAATTCTATCACATTTGTTCAATTTACGTCGCTCCTATTTCAGATAGCGCATTGGGCTAAGCGGCATCTCAAAGCGCATGAAATGGCGAGTAAAATGCACTGTTAAACCTCTAGGGTAGGGCAAACAGAGACCCGATTAGATCATTTCATATTATGGTTTATTTAAGAATACAGAAAAATTCTATCACATTTGTCCAATTTACGTCGCTCCTATTTCAGATAGCTTATTGAGCTAAGCGGCGTCTCAAAGCGCATGAAATGACGTGTGAAATGCACTAGTAATCTTCTAGGGTAGGGCGAACAGAGACCCGATTAGATCATTTTACATTAAGGTTAATATAAGAATTCAACGAGATTCTCTCACATTTGTTCAATTTACGTCGCTGATATTTCAGATAGCGTACTGGGCTAAGCGGCATCTCAAAGCGCAAGAAATGGCGAGTAAAATGTACTATTAAACTTCTAGGGTAGGGCAAACAGAGACCCGATTAGATCATTTTATATTATGGTTAATATAAGAATTCACCGTAAATCTATCACATTTGTTCAACATACGTCGCTCCTATTTCAGATAGTGTACTGGGCTAGGCGGCATCTTAAAGCGCGTGGAAGGGCGAGTAAAATGCACTACTAAACTTCTATGATAGGGCAATCAGAGTCCCGTTTAGATCATTTTATATTTTGTTTAATATAAGATTTCAGGGAAATTCTATCACATTTGTTCAATTTACGTCGCTGATATTTCAGATAGAGTATTGGGCTAAGCGGCACCTCAAAGCGCAAGAAAAGGCAAGTAAAATGCACTATTAAACTTCTAGGGTAGGGCAAACAGACACCCGATAAGATCATTTTATATTATGGTTAATTCAAGAATTCAGCGAAACTCTATCACATTTGTTCAACTTACGTCGCTCCTATTTCAGATAGCGTATTGGGCTAAGCGGCATCTCAAAGCGCAAGAAATGGCGAGTAAAATGCACTATTAAACTTCTAGGGTAGGGCAAACAGAGACCCGATTAGGTCATTTCATATTATGGTTAATTTAAGAATTCAGCAAAATTCTATCACATTTGTTCAATTTACGTCGCTCCTATTTCAGATAGCGTATTGGGCTAAGCGGCATCTCAAAGCGCATGAAATGGCGAATAAAATGCACTATTAAACTTCTATGATAGGGCAATCAGAGACCCGATTAGATCATTTTATATTTTGGTTATATAAGAATTCAGCGAAATTCTATCACATTTGGTCAATTTACGTCGCTCCTATTTCAGATAGCTTATTGGGCTAAGCGGCATCTCAAAGCGCATGAAATGACGAGTGAAATGCACTATTAAACTTCTAGGGTAGGGCGAACAAAGACCCGATTAGATTATTTTACATTGAGGTTAATATAAGAATTCAGCGAAATTCTATCACATTTGTTCAATTTACGTCGCTCCTATTTCAGATAGCGTATTGGGCTATGCGGCATCTCAAAGCGCATGAAATGGCGAGTAAAATGCACTATTAAACTTCTAGGATAAGGCAAACAGAGACCCGATTAGATGATTTTATATTACGGTTAATATAAGAATTTAGCGTAATTCTGTCACATTTGTTCAAGTTACGTAGCTCCTATGTCAGATAGCGTACTGGGATAGGCGGCACCTTAAAGCGCGTGGAATGGCGAGTAAAATGCACTATTAAACTTCTATGATAGGGCAATCAGAGACCCGATTAGATCATTTTATATTTTGGTTAATATAAGAATTCAGCGAAATTCTATCACATTTGTTCAATTTACGTCGCTCCTATGTCGGATAGCGTATTGGGCTAAGCGGCATCTCAAAGCGCATGAAATGGCGAGTGAAATGCACTATTAATCTTCTAGGGTAGGGCAATCAGAGACCCCATTAGATCATTTTATATTATGGTTAATTTAAGAATTCAGCGAAATTCTATCACATTTGTTCAATTTACGTCGCTCCTATGTCAGATAGCGTATTGGGCTATGCGGCATCTCAAAGCGCATGAAATGACGAGTAAAATGCACTGTTAAACTTCTAGGGTAGGGCAAACAGAGACCCGATTAGATCATTTTATATTACGGTTAATATAAGAATTCAGCGTAATTCTATCACATTTGTTCAACTTACGTCGCTCCTATTTCAGATAGCGTACTGGGCAAGGCGGTATCTCAAAGCGCGTGGAAGGGCGAGTAAAATGCACTACTAAACTTCTATGATAGGGCAATCAGAGACCCGATTAGATCATTTTATATTTTGGTTAATATAAGAATTCAGCGAAATTCTATCACATTTGTCCAATTTACGTCGCTCCTATTTCAGATAGCTTATTGAGCTAAGCGGCATCTCAAAGCGCATGAAATGACGTGTGAAACGCACTAGTAATCTTCTAGGGTAGGGCGAACAGAGACCCGATTAGATCATTTTACATTAAGGTTAATATAAGAATTCAGCGAGATTCTCTCACATTTGTTCAATTTACGTCGCTGATATTTCGGATAGCGTATTGGGCTAAGCGGCATCTCAAAGCGCATGAAATGGCGAGTGAAATGCACTATTAATCTTCTAGGGTAGGGCAATCAGAGACCCCATTAGATCATTTTATATTATGGTTAATTTAAGAATTCAGCGAAATTCTATCACATTTGTTCAATTTACGTCGCTCCTATGTCAGATAGCGTATTGGGCTATGCGGCATCTCAAAGCGCATGAGATGACGAGTAAAATGCACTGTTAAACTTCTAGGGTAGGGCAAACAGAGACCCGATTAGATCATTTTATATTACGGTTAATATAAGAATTCAGCGAAATTCTATCACATTTGTTCAATTTACGTCGCTCCTATTTCAGATAGCGTACTGGGCTAGGCGGCATCTTAAAGCGCGTGGAATGGCGAGTAAAATGCACTTTTAAACTTCTATGATAGGGCAATCAGAGACCCGATTAGATCATTTTATATTTTGGTTAATATAAGAATTCAGCGAAATTCTATCACATTTGTTCAATTTACGTCGCTCCTATTTCAGATAGCTTATTGGGCTAAGCAACATCGCAAAGCGCATGAAATGACGAGCGAAATGCACTATTAAACTTCTAGGGTAGGGCAAACAGAGACCCGATTAGATCATTTTATAATACGGTTAATATAAGAATCAGCGTAATTCTGTCACATTTGTTCAACTTACGTAACTCCTATTTCAGATAGCGTACTGGGCTAGGCGGCAACTTGAAGCGCGTGGAATGGCGAGTAAAATGCACTATTAAACTTCTATGATAGGGCAATCAGAGACCCGATTAGATCATTTTATATTTTAGTTAATATAAGAATTCAGCGAAATTCTATCACATTTGTTCAATTTACGTCGCTCCTATGTCAGATAGCGTATTGGGCTATGCGGCATCTCGAAGCGCACGAAAGGACGAGTAAAATGCACTGTTAAACTTCTAGGGTAGGGCAAACAGAGACCCGATTAGATCATTTTATATTACGGTTAATATAAGAATTCAGCGTAATTCTATCACATTTGTTCAACTTACGTCGCTCCTATTTCAGATAGCTTACTGGGCTTGGCGGTATCTCAAAGCGCGTGGAAGGGCGAGTAAAATGCACTACTAAACTTCTATGATAGGGTAATCAGAGACCCGACTAGATCATTTTATATTTTGGTTAATATAAGAATTCAGCGAAATTCTCTCACATTTGTTCAATTTACGTCGCTGATATTTCAGATAGCGTATTGGACTAAGCGGCATCTCAAAGCGCAAGAAATGTCGAATAAAATGCACAATTAAGCTTCTACGCTAGGGCGAACAGAGACCCGATTAGATCATTTTACGTTATGGTTAATAAAAGAATTCAGCGAAATTCTATCACATTTGATCAATTTACATCGCTCCTATTTCAGATAGCGTATTGGGCTAAGCGGCATCTCAAAGCGCCTGAAATGACGAGTCAAATGCACTATTAAACTTCTAGGGTAGGGCAAACAGAGACCCCATTAGATCATTTTATATTATGGTTAATTTAAGAATTCAGCGAAATTCTATCACATTTGTTCAATTTACGTCGCTCCTATTTCAGATAGCGTATTGGGCTAAGCGGCATCTCAAAGCGCATGAAATGGCGAGTAAAATGCACTGTTAAACTTCTAGGGTAGGGCAAACAGAGACCCGATTAGATCATTTTATATTATGGTTAATTTAAGATTTCAGCGAAATTCTATCACATTTGGTCAATTTACGTCGCTCCTATTGCTGATAGCGTATTGGGCTAAGCGGCATCTTCAAGCGCGTGGAATGACGAGTAAAATTCACTATTAAACTTCTATGATAGGGCAATCAGAGACCCGATTAGATCATTTTATATTTTGGTTATATAAGAATTCAGCGAAATTCTATCACATTTGGTCAATTTACGTCGCTCCTATTTCAGATAGCTTATTGGGCTAAGCGGCATCTCAAAGCGCATGAAATGACGAGTGAAATGCACTATTAAACTTCTAGGGTAGGGCGAACAAAGACCCGATTAGATCATTTTATATTTTGGTTAATATAAGAATTCAGCGAAATTCTATCACATTTGTCCAATTTACGTCGCTCCTATTTCAGATAGCTTATTGAGCTAAGCGGCATCTCAAAGCGCATGAAATGACGTGTGAAATGCACTAGTAATCTTCTAGGGTAGGGCGAACAGAGACCCGATTAGATCATTTTACATTAGGGTTAATATAAGAATTCAGCGAGATTCTCTCACATTTGTTCAATTTACGTCGCTGATATTTCAGATAGCGTATTGGGCTAAGCGGCATCTCAAAGCGCATGAAATGGCGAGTGAAATGCACTATTAATCTTCTAGGGTAGGGCAATCAGAGACCCCATTAGATCATTTTATATTATGGTTAATTTAAGAATTCAGCGAAATTCTATCACATTTGTTCAATTTACGTCGCTCCTATGTCAGATAGCGTATTGGGCTATGCGGCATCTCAAAGCGCATGAAATGACGAGTAAAATGCACTGTTAAACTTCTAGGGTAGGGCAAACAGAGACCCGATTAGATCATTTTATATTACGGTTAATATAAGAATTCAGCGAAATTCTATCACATTCGTTCAATTTACGTCACTCCTATTTCAGATAGCGTACTGGGCTAGGCGGCATCTTAAAGCGCGTGGAATGGCGAGTAAAATGCACTTTTAAACTTCTATGATAGGGCAATCAGAGACCCGATTAGATCATTTTATATTTTCGTTAATATAAGAATTCAGCGAAATTCTATCACATTTGTTCAATTTACGTCGCTCCTATTTCAGATAGCTTATTGGGCTAAGCAACATCGCAAAGCGCATGAAATGACGAGCGAAATGCACTATTAAACTTCTAGGGTAGGGCAAACAGAGACCCGATTAGATCATTTTATAATACGGTTAATATAAGAATCAGCGTAATTCTGTCACATTTGTTCAATTTACGTCGCTGATATTTCAGATAGTGTATTGGGCTAAGCGGCAACTCGAAGCGCGAGAAATGTCGAGTAAAATGCACTATTATACTTCTAGGGTAGGGCAAACAGAGACCCGATTAGATCATTTTATATTACGGTTAATATAAGAATTCAGCGTCATTCTATCACATTTGTTCAATTTACGTCGCTCCTATTTCAGATAGCGTATTGGGCTAAGCGGCATCTCAAAGCGAATGAAATGACGAATAAAATGCACAATTAAGCTTCTACGCTAGGGCGAACAGAGACCCGATTAGATCATTTTACGTTATGGTTAATAAAAGAATTCAGCGAAATTCTATCACATTTGATCAATTTACATCGCTCCTATTTCAGATAGCGTATTGGGCTAAGCGGCATCTCAAAGCGCCTGAAATGACGAGTCAAATGCACTATTAAACTTCTAGGGTAGGGCAAACAGAGACCCCATTAGATCATTTTATATTATGGTTAATTTAAGAATTCAGCGAAATTCTATCACATTTGTTCAATTTACGTCGCTCCTATTTCAGATAGCGTATTGGGCTAAGCGGCATCTCAAAGCGCATGAAATGGCGAGTAAAATGCACTGTTAAACTTCTTGGGTAGGGCAAACAGAGACCCGATTAGATCATTTTATATTATGGTTAATTTAAGATTTCAGCGAAATTCTATCACATTTGTTCAATTTACGTCGCTCCTATTGCTGATAGCGTATTGGGCTAAGCGGCATCTTAAAGCGCGTGGAATGGCGAGTAAAATTCACTATTAAACTTCTATGATAGGGCAATCAGAGACCCGATTAGATCATTTTATATTTTGGTTATATAAGAATTCAGCGAAATTCTATCACATTTGGTCAATTTACGTCGCTCCTATTGCTGATAGCGTATTGGGCTAAGCGGCATCTTCAAGCGCGTGGAATGACGAGTAAAATTCACTATTAAACTTCTATGATAGGGCAATCAGAGACCCGATTAGATCATTTTATATTTTGGTTATATAAGAATTCAGCGAAATTCTATCACATTTGTTCAATTTACGTCGCTCCTATTTCAGATAGCGTATTGGGCTAAGCGGCATCTCAAAGCGCATGAAATGGCGAGTGAAATGCACTATTAATCTTCTAGGGTAGGGCAATCAGAGACCCCATTAGTTCATTTTATATTATGGTTAATTTAAGAATTCAGCGAAATTCTATCACATTTGTTCAATTTACGTCGCTCCTATTTCAGATAGCGTATTGGGCTATGCGGTATCTCAAAGCGCATGAAATGGCGAGTAAAATGCACTATTAAACATCTAGGATAAGGCAAACAGAGACCCGATTAGATCATTTTATATTACGGTAAATATAAGAATTCAGCGTAATTCTGTCACATTTGTTCAAGTTACGTAGCTCCTATTTCAGATAGCGTACTGGGCTAGGCGGCAACTTAAAGCGCGTGGAATGTCGAGTAAAATACACTGTCAAACTTCTATGATAGGGCAATCAGAGACCCGATTAGATCATTTTATATTTTGGTTAATATAAGAATTCAGCGAAATTCTATCACATTTGTTCAATTTACGTCGCTCCTATTTCAGATAGCGCATTGGGCTAAGCGGCATCTCAAAGCGCATGAAATGGCGAGTAAAATGCACTGTTAAACCTCTAGGGTAGGGCAAACAGAGACCCGATTAGATCATTTCATATTATGGTTTATTTAAGAATACAGAAAAATTCTATCACATTTGTCCAATTTACGTCGCTCCTATTTCAGATAGCTTATTGAGCTAAGCGGCGTCTCAAAGCGCATGAAATGACGTGTGAAATGCACTAGTAATCTTCTAGGGTAGGGCGAACAGAGACCCGATTAGATCATTTTACATTAAGGTTAATATAAGAATTCAACGAGATTCTCTCACATTTGTTCAATTTACGTCGCTGATATTTCAGATAGCGTACTGGGCTAAGCGGCATCTCAAAGCGCAAGAAATGGCGAGTAAAATGTACTATTAAACTTCTAGGGTAGGGCAAACAGAGACCCGATTAGATCATTTTATATTATGGTTAATATAAGAATTCACCGTAAATCTATCACATTTGTTCAACATACGTCGCTCCTATTTCAGATAGTGTACTGGGCTAGGCGGCATCTTAAAGCGCGTGGAAGGGCGAGTAAAATGCACTACTAAACTTCTATGATAGGGCAATCAGAGTCCCGTTTAGATCATTTTATATTTTGTTTAATATAAGATTTCAGGGAAATTCTATCACATTTGTTCAATTTACGTCGCTGATATTTCAGATAGAGTATTGGGCTAAGCGGCACCTCAAAGCGCAAGAAAAGGCAAGTAAAATGCACTATTAAACTTCTAGGGTAGGGCAAACAGACACCCGAT
Organism: Macropis europaea; assembly: GCA_916610135.2. Lineage (NCBI taxonomy): Eukaryota > Metazoa > Arthropoda > Insecta > Hymenoptera > Melittidae > Macropis > Macropis europaea. The sequence continues at coordinate 39,446 of CAKAJE020001067.1, read as the reverse complement.
AAGATCATTTTATATTATGGTTAATTCAAGAATTCAGCGAAACTCTATCACATTTGTTCAACTTACGTCGCTCCTATTTCAGATAGCGTATTGGGCTAAGCGGCATCTCAAAGCGCAAGAAATGGCGAGTAAAATGCACTATTAAACTTCTAGGGTAGGGCAAACAGAGACCCGATTAGGTCATTTCATATTATGGTTAATTTAAGAATTCAGCAAAATTCTATCACATTTGTTCAATTTACGTCGCTCCTATTTCAGATAGCGTATTGGGCTAAGCGGCATCTCAAAGCGCATGAAATGGCGAATAAAATGCACTATTAAACTTCTATGATAGGGCAATCAGAGACCCGATTAGATCATTTTATATTTTGGTTATATAAGAATTCAGCGAAATTCTATCACATTTGGTCAATTTACGTCGCTCCTATTTCAGATAGCTTATTGGGCTAAGCGGCATCTCAAAGCGCATGAAATGACGAGTGAAATGCACTATTAAACTTCTAGGGTAGGGCGAACAAAGACCCGATTAGATTATTTTACATTGAGGTTAATATAAGAATTCAGCGAAATTCTATCACATTTGTTCAATTTACGTCGCTCCTATTTCAGATAGCGTATTGGGCTAAGCGGCATCTCAAAGCGCATGAAATGGCGAGTAAAATGCACTATTAAACTTCTAGGATAAGGCAAACAGAGACCCGATTAGATGATTTTATATTACGGTTAATATAAGAATTTAGCGTAATTCTGTCACATTTGTTCAAGTTACGTAGCTCCTATGTCAGATAGCGTACTGGGATAGGCGGCACCTTAAAGCGCGTGGAATGGCGAGTAAAATGCACTATTAAACTTCTATGATAGGGCAATCAGAGACCCGATTAGATCATTTTATATTTTGGTTAATATAAGAATTCAGCGAAATTCTATCACATTTGTTCAATTTACGTCGCTCCTATGTCGGATAGCGTATTGGGCTAAGCGGCATCTCAAAGCGCATGAAATGGCGAGTGAAATGCACTATTAATCTTCTAGGGTAGGGCAATCAGAGACCCCATTAGATCATTTTATATTATGGTTAATTTAAGAATTCAGCGAAATTCTATCACATTTGTTCAATTTACGTCGCTCCTATGTCAGATAGCGTATTGGGCTATGCGGCGATCTCAAAGCGCATGAAATGACGAGTAAAATGCACTGTTAAACTTCTAGGGTAGGGCAAACAGAGACCCGATTTATCATTTTATATTACGGTTAATATAAGAATTCAGCGTAATTCTATCACATTTGTTCAACTTACGTCGCTCCTATTTCAGATAGCGTACTGGGCAAGGCGGTATCTCAAAGCGCGTGGAAGGGCGAGTAAAATGCACTACTAAACTTCTATGATAGGGCAATCAGAGACCCGATTAGATCATTTTATATTTTGGTTAATATAAGAATTCAGCGAAATTCTATCACATTTGTCCAATTTACGTCGCTCCTATTTCAGATAGCTTATTGAGCTAAGCGGCATCTCAAAGCGCATGAAATGACGTGTGAAACGCACTAGTAATCTTCTAGGGTAGGGCGAACAGAGACCCGATTAGATCATTTTACATTAAGGTTAATATAAGAATTCAGCGAGATTCTCTCACATTTGTTCAATTTACGTCGCTGATATTTCGGATAGCGTATTGGGCTAAGCGGCATCTCAAAGCGCATGAAATGGCGAGTGAAATGCACTATTAATCTTCTAGGGTAGGGCAATCAGAGACCCCATTAGATCATTTTATATTATGGTTAATTTAAGAATTCAGCGAAATTCTATCACATTTGTTCAATTTACGTCGCTCCTATGTCAGATAGCGTATTGGGCTATGCGGCATCTCAAAGCGCATGAGATGACGAGTAAAATGCACTGTTAAACTTCTAGGGTAGGGCAAACAGAGACCCGATTAGATCATTTTATATTACGGTTAATATAAGAATTCAGCGAAATTCTATCACATTTGTTCAATTTACGTCGCTCCTATTTCAGATAGCGTACTGGGCTAGGCGGCATCTTAAAGCGCGTGGAATGGCGAGTAAAATGCACTTTTAAACTTCTATGATAGGGCAATCAGAGACCCGATTAGATCATTTTATATTTTGGTTAATATAAGAATTCAGCGAAATTCTATCACATTTGTTCAATTTACGTCGCTCCTATTTCAGATAGCTTATTGGGCTAAGCAACATCGCAAAGCGCATGAAATGACGAGCGAAATGCACTATTAAACTTCTAGGGTAGGGCAAACAGAGACCCGATTAGATCATTTTATAATACGGTTAATATAAGAATCAGCGTAATTCTGTCACATTTGTTCAACTTACGTAACTCCTATTTCAGATAGCGTACTGGGCTAGGCGGCAACTTGAAGCGCGTGGAATGGCGAGTAAAATGCACTATTAAACTTCTATGATAGGGCAATCAGAGACCCGATTAGATCATTTTATATTTTAGTTAATATAAGAATTCAGCGAAATTCTATCACATTTGTTCAATTTACGTCGCTCCTATGTCAGATAGCGTATTGGGCTATGCGGCATCTCGAAGCGCACGAAAGGACGAGTAAAATGCACTGTTAAACTTCTAGGGTAGGGCAAACAGAGACCCGATTAGATCATTTTATATTACGGTTAATATAAGAATTCAGCGTAATTCTATCACATTTGTTCAACTTACGTCGCTCCTATTTCAGATAGCTTACTGGGCTTGGCGGTATCTCAAAGCGCGTGGAAGGGCGAGTAAAATGCACTACTAAACTTCTATGATAGGGTAATCAGAGACCCGACTAGATCATTTTATATTTTGGTTAATATAAGAATTCAGCGAAATTCTCTCACATTTGTTCAATTTACGTCGCTGATATTTCAGATAGCGTATTGGACTAAGCGGCATCTCAAAGCGCAAGAAATGTCGAATAAAATGCACAATTAAGCTTCTACGCTAGGGCGAACAGAGACCCGATTAGATCATTTTACGTTATGGTTAATAAAAGAATTCAGCGAAATTCTATCACATTTGATCAATTTACATCGCTCCTATTTCAGATAGCGTATTGGGCTAAGCGGCATCTCAAAGCGCCTGAAATGACGAGTCAAATGCACTATTAAACTTCTAGGGTAGGGCAAACAGAGACCCGATTAGATCATTTTATATTATGGTTAATTTAAGAATTCAGCGAAATTCTATCACATTTGTTCAATTTACGTCGCTCCTATTTCAGATAGCGTATTGGGCTAAGCGGCATCTCAAAGCGCATGAAATGGCGAGTAAAATGCACTATTAAACTTCTAGGGTAGGGCAAACAGAGACCCGATTAGATCATTTTATATTATGGTTAATTTAAGATTTCAGCGAAATTCTATCACATTTGGTCAATTTACGTCGCTCCTATTGCTGATAGCGTATTGGGCTAAGCGGCATCTTCAAGCGCGTGGAATGACGAGTAAAATTCACTATTAAACTTCTATGATAGGGCAATCAGAGACCCGATTAGATCATTTTATATTTTGGTTATATAAGAATTCAGCGAAATTCTATCACATTTGGTCAATTTACGTCGCTCCTATTTCAGATAGCTTATTGGGCTAAGCGGCATCTCAAAGCGCATGAAATGACGAGTGAAATGCACTATTAAACTTCTAGGGTAGGGCGAACAAAGACCCGATTAGATTATTTTACATTGAGGTTAATATAAGAATTCAGCGAAATTCTATCACATTTGTTCAATTTACGTCGCTCCTATTTCAGATAGCGTATTGGGCTATGCGGCATCTCAAAGCGCATGAAATGGCGAGTAAAATGCACTATTAAACTTCTAGGATAAGGCAAACAGAGACCCGATTAGATCATTTTATATTACGGTTAATATAAGAATTTAGCGTAATTCTGTCACATTTGTTCAAGTTACGTAGCTCCTATGTCAGATAGCGTACTGGGATAGGCGGCAACTTAAAGCGCGTGGAATGGCGAGTAAAATGCACTATTAAACTTCTATGATAGGGCAATCAGAGACCCGATTAGATCATTTTATATTTTGGTTAATATAAGAATTCAGCGAAATTCTATCACATTTGTTCAATTTACGTCGCTCCTATGTCAGATAGCGTATTGGGCTAAGCGGCATCTCAAAGCGCATGAAATGGCGAGTGAAATGCACTATTAATCTTCTAGGGTAGGGCAATCAGAGACCCCATTAGATCATTTTATATTATGGTTAATTTAAGAATTCAGCGAAATTCTATCACATTTGTTCAATTTACGTCGCTCCTATGTCAGATAGCGTGTTGGGCTATGCGGCATCTCAAAGCGCATGAAATGACGAGTAAAATGCACTGTTAAACTTCTAGGGTAGGGCAAACAGAGACCCGATTAGATCATTTTATATTACGGTTAATATAAGAATTCAGCGTAATTCTATCACATTTGTTCAACTTACGTCGCTCATATTTCAGATAGCGTACTGGGCAAGGCGGTATCTCAAAGCGCGTGGAAGGGCGAGTAAAATGCACTAATAAACTTCTATGATAGGGCAATCAGAGACCCGATTAGATCATTTTATATTTTGGTTAATATAAGAATTCAGCGAAATTCTATCACATTTGTCCAATTTACGTCGCTCCTATTTCAGATAGCTTATTGAGCTAAGCGGCATCTCAAAGCGCATGAAATGACGTGTGAAATGCACTAGTAATCTTCTAGAGTAGGGCGAACAGAGACCCGATTAGATCATTTTACATTAAGGTTAATATAAGAATTCAGCGAGATTCTCTCACATTTGTTCAATTTACGTCGCTGATATTTCAGATAGCGTATTGGGCTAAGCGGCATCTCAAAGCGCATGAAATGGCGAGTGAAATGCACTATTAATCTTCTAGGGTAGGGCAATCGGAGACCCCATTAGATCATTTTATATTATGGTTAATTTAAGAATTCAGCGAAATTCTATCACATTTGTTCAATTTACGTCGCTCCTATGTCAGGTAGCGTATTGGGCTATGCGGCATCTCAAAGCGCATGAAATGACGATTAAAATGCACTGTTAAACTTCTAGGGTAGGGCAAACAGAGACCCGATTAGATCATTTTATATTACGGTTAATATAAGAATTCAGCGAAATTCTATCACATTTGTTCAATTTACGTCGCTCCTATTGCAGATAGCGTATTGGGCTAAGCGGCATCTTAAAGCGCGTGGAATGGCGAGTAAAATGCACTATTAAACTTCTATGATAGGGCTATCAGAGACCCGATTAGATCATTTTATATTTTGGTTAATATAAGAATTCAGCGAAATTCTATCACATTTGTTCAGTTTACGTCGCTCCTATTTCAGATAGCGTACTGGGCTAAGCGGCATCTCAAAGCGCATGAAATGACGAGTGAAATGCACTATTAAACTTCTAGGGTAGGGCAAACAGAGACCCGATAAGATCATTTTATATTATGGTTAATTTAAGAATTCAGCGAAATTCTATCACATTTGTTCAATTTACGTCGCTCCTATTTCAGATAGCGTACTGGGCTAGGCGGCATCTCAAAGCGCGTGGAAGGGCGAGTAAAATGCACTACTAAAGTTCTATGATAGGGCAATCAGAGACCCGATTAGATCATTTTATATTTTGGTTAATATAAGAATTCAGCGAAATTCTCTCACATTTGTTCAATTTACGTCGCTGATATTTCAGATAGCGTATTGGGCTAAGCGGCATCTCAAAGCCCATGAAATGGCGATTAAAATGCACTATTAAACTTCTAGGGTAAGGCAAACAGATACCCGATTAGATCATTTTATATTACGGTTAATATAAGAATTCAGCGTAATTCTATCACATTTGTTCAACTTACGTCGCTCCTATTTCAGATAGCGTACTGGGCTAGGCGGCAACTTAAAGCGCGTGGAAGGGCGAGTAAAATGCACTACTAAACTTCTAGGGTAGGGCAAACAGAGACCCGATTAGATCATTTTATATTACGGTTAATATAAGAATGCAGCGTAATTCTATCACATTTGCTCAACTTTCGTCGCTCCTATTTCAGATAGCGTACAGGGCTAGGCGGCATCTTAAAGCGCGTGGAAGGGCGAGTAAAATGCACTACTAAACTTCTAGGATAAGGCAAACAGAGACCCGATTAGATCATTTTATATTACGGTTAATATAAGAATTCAGCGTAATTCTATCACATTTGTTCAACTTACGTCGCTCCTCTTTCAGATAGCGTACTGGGCTAGGCGGCATCTTAAAGCGCGTGGAATGGCGAGTAAAATGCACTATTAAACTTCTATGATAGGGCTATCAGAGACCCGATTAGATCATTTTATATTTTGGTTAATATAAGAATTCAGCGAAATTCTATCACATTTGTTCAGTTTACGTCGCTCCTATTTCAGATAGCGTACTGGGCTAAGCGGCATCTCAAAGCGCATGAAATGACGAGTGAAATGCACTATTAAACTTCTAGGGTAGGGCAAACAGAGACCCGATAAGATCATTTTATATTATGGTTAATTTAAGAATTCAGCGAAATTCTATCACATTTGTTCAATTTACGTCGCTCCTATTTCAGATATCGTACTGGGCTAGGCGGCATCTCAAAGCGCGTGGAAGGGCGAGTAAAATGCACTACTAAAGTTCTATGATAGGGCAATCAGAGACCCGATTAGATCATTTTATATTTTGGTTAATATAAGAATTCAGCGAAATTCTCTCACATTTGTTCAATTTACGTCGCTGATATTTCAGATAGCGTATTGGGCTAAGCGGCATCTCAAAGCCCATGAAATGGCGATTAAAATGCACTATTAAACTTCTAGGGTAAGGCAAACAGATACCCGATTAGATCATTTTATATTACGGTTAATATAAGAATTCAGCGTAATTCTATCACATTTGTTCAACTTACGTCGCTCCTATTTCAGATAGCGTACTGGGCTAGGCGGCAACTTAAAGCGCGTGGAAGGGCGAGTAAAATGCACTACTAAACTTCTAGGGTAGGGCAAACAGAGACCCGATTAGATCATTTTATATTACGGTTAATATAAGAATGCAGCGTAATTCTATCACATTTGCTCAACTTTCGTCGCTCCTATTTCAGATAGCGTACAGGGCTAGGCGGCATCTTAAATCGCGTGGAAGGGCGAGTAAAATGCACTACTAAACTTCTAGGGTAGGGCAAACAGAGACCCGATTAGCTCATTTTATATTATGGTTAATTTAAGAATTCAGCAAAATTCTATCACATTTGTTCAATTTACGTCGCTCCTATTGCAGATAGCGTATTGGGCTAAGCGGCATCTTAAAGCGCGTGGAATGGCGAGTAAAATGCACTATTAAACTTCTATGATAGGGCTATCAGAGACCCGATTAGATCATTTTATATTTTGGTTAATATAAGAATTCAGCGAAATTCTATCACATTTGTTCAATTTACGTCGCTCCTATTTCAGATAGCGTATTGGGCTAAGCGGCATCTCAAAGCGCATGAAATGACGAGTGAAATGCACTATTAAACTTCTAGGGTAGGGCGAACAAAGACCCGATTAGATCATTTTACATTGAGGTTGATATAAGAATTCAGCGAAATTCTATCACATTTGTTCAAGTTACGTCGCTCCTATTTCAGATAGCGTATTGGGCTAAGCGGCATCTCAAAGCGCATGAAATGGCGAGTAAAATGCACTATTAAACTTCTAGGATAAGGCAAACAGAGACCCGATTAGATCATTTTATATTACGGTAAATATAAGAATTCAGCGTAATTCTGTCACATTTGTTCAACTTACGTACCTCCTATTTCAGACAGCGTACTGGGCTAGGCGGCAACTTAAAGCGCGTGGAATGGCGAGTAAAATGCACCCTTAAACTTCTATGGTAGGGCAATCAGAGAACCGATTAGATCATTTTATATTACGGTAAATATAAGAATTCAGCGTAATTCTGTCACATTTGTTCAACTTACGTAGCTCCTATTTCAGATAGCGTATTGGGCTCAGCGGCATCTCAAAGCGCATGAAATGGCGAGTAAAATGCACTATTAAACTTCTAGGATAAGGCAAACAGAGACCCGATTAGATCATTTTATGTTGCGGTTAATATAAGAGTTCAGCGTAACTCTGACACATTTGTTCAACTTACGTAGCTCCTATTTCAGATAGCGTACTGGGCTAGGCGGCATCTTAAAGCGCGTGGAATGGCTGGTAAAATGCACTATTAAACTTCTATGATAGGGCAATCAGAGACCCGATTAGATCATTTTATGTTTTGGTTAATATAAGAATTCAGCGAAATTCTATCACATTTGTTCAATTTACATCGCTCCTATTTCAGATAGCGTATTGGGGTAAGTTGCATCTCAAAGCGCAAGACATGGCGAGTAAAATGCACTACTAAACTTCTAGGGTAGGCAAACAGAGACCCGACTAGATCATTTTATATTATGGTTAATTTAAGAATTCAGCAAAATTCTATCACATTAGTTCAATTTACGTCGTTCCTATTTCAGATAGCGTACTGGGCTATGCGGCATCTTAAAGCGCGTGGAATGGCGAGTAAAATTCACTATTAAACTTCTATGATAGGGCAATCAGAGACCCGATTAGATCATTTTATATTACGGTTAGTATAAGAATTCAGCGTAATTCTATCACATTTGTTCAACATTCGTCGCTCCTATTTCAGACAGCGTACTGAGCTAGGCGGCATCTTAAAGCGCGTGGAATGGCGAGTAAAATGCAATATTAAACTTCTATGATAGGGCAATCAGAGACCCGATTAGATCATTTTATATTTTGGTTAATATAAAAATTCAGCGAAATTCTATCACAATTGTTCAATTTACGTCGCTCCTATTTCAGATAGCGTATTGGGCTAAGCGGCAACTCAAAGCGCCTGAAATGACGAGTGAAATGCACTATTACACTTCTAATGGTAGGGCGAACAGAGACCCGATTAGATCATTTTACATTAAGGTTAATATAAGAATTCAGGGAAATTCTATCACATTTGTTCAATTTACGTCGCTCCTATTTCAAATAGCGTACTCGGATAGACGGCATCTTAAAGCGCGTGGAATGGCGAGTAAAATGCACTATTAAACTTCTATGATAGGGCAATCAGAGACCCGATTAGATCATTTTATATTTTGGTTAATATAAGAATTCAGCGAAATTCTATTACATTTGTTCAATTTACGTCGCTCCTATTTCAGATAGCGTACTGGGCTAGGCGGCAACTTAAAGCGCGTGGAAGGGCGAGTAAAATGCACTACTAAACTTCTAGGGTAGGGCAAACAGAGACCCGATTAGATCATTTTATATTACGGTTAATATAAGAATGCAGCGTAATTCTATCACATTTGCTCAACTTTCGTCGCTCCTATTTCAGATAGCGTACAGGGCTAGGCGGCATCTTAAAGCGCGTGGAAGGGCGAGTAAAATACACTACTAAACTTCTAGGGTAGGGCAAACAGAGACCCGATTAGATCATTTTATATTATGGTTAATTTAAGAATTCAGCAAAATTCTATCACATTTGTTCAATTTACGTCGCTCCTATTTCAGATAGCGTACTGGGCTAGGCGGCATCTTAAAGCGCGTGGAAGGTGAGTAAAATGCACTACTAATCTTCCATGATAGGGCAATCAGAGACCCGATTAGATCATTTTATATTTTGTTTTATATAAGATTTCAGGGAAATTCTATCACATTTGTTCAATTTACGTCGCTCCTATTTCAGATAGCATATTGGGCTAAGCGGCACCTGAAAGCGCATGAAATGGCGACTGAAATGCAATATTAAACTTCTAGGGTAGGGCAAACAGAGACCCGATTAGATCATTTTATATTATGGTCAATTTAAGAATTCAGCATAATTCTTTCTCATTTCTTCAATTTACGTCGCTCCTATTAAAGATAGCGTATTGGGCTAAGCGGCATCTGAAAGCGCATGAAGTGGCTAGTAAAATGCACTATTAAACTTCTAGGGTAGGGCGAACAAAGACCCGGTTAAATCATTTTATATTATGGTTAATTTAAGAATTCAGAAAAATTCTATCACATTTGTTCAATTTACGTCGTTCCTATTTCAGATAGCGTATTGGGCTATGCGACATCACAAAGCGCATGAAATGACGAGTAAAATGAACTATTAAACTTCTAGGGTAGGGCAAACAGAGACCCGATTAGATCATTTTATATTACGGTTAATATAAGAATTTGGCGTAATTCTATCACATTTGTTCAACTTACGTCGCTCCTATTTCAGATAGCGTACAGGGCTAGGCGGCATCTTAAAGCGCGTGGAAGGGCGAGTAAAATGCACTACTAAACTTCTAGGGTAGGGCAAACAGAGACCCGATTAGATCATTTTATATTATGGTTAATTTAAGAATTCACCGAAATTCTATCACATTTGTTCAATTTACGTCGCTCCTATTTCAGATAGCATATTGGGCTAAGCGGCACCTCAAAGCGCATGAAATGGCGAGTGAAATGCAATATTAAACTTCTAGGGTAGGGCAAAGAGAGACCCGATTAGATCATTTTATATTATGGTCAATTTAAGAATTCAGCATAATTCTTTCTCATTTCTTCAATTTACGTCGCTCCTATATCAGATAGCGTATTGGGCTTAGGGGCAACTCAAAGCGCATAAAATGGCGAGTAAAATGCACTATTAAACTTCAATGGTAGGGCAAACAGAGACCCGATTAGATCATTTTATATTATGGTTAATTTAAGAATTCAGAAAAATTCTATCACATTTGTTCAATTTACGTCGTTCCTATTTCAGATAGCGTATTGGGCTATGCGACATCACAAAGCGCATGAAATGACGAGTAAAATGCACTATTAAACTTCTAGGGTAGGGCAAACAGAGACCCGATTAGATCATTTTATATTACGGTTAATATAAGAATTTGGCGTAATTCTATCACATTTGTTCAACTTACGTCGCTCCTATTTCAGATAGCGTACTGGGCTAGGCGGAATCTCAAAGCGCGTGGAGGGGCGAGTAAAATGCACTACTAAACTTCTATGATCGGGCAATCAGAGACCCGATTACATCATTTTATATTTTGGTTAATATAAGAATTCAGCGAAATTCTCTCACATTTGTTCAATTTACGTCGCTGATATTTCAGATAGCGTATTGGGCTAAGCGGCATCTCAAAGCGCAAGAAATGTGGAGTAAAATGCACTATTAAACTTCTAGGGTAGGGCAAACAGAGACCCGATTAGATCATTTTATATTATGGTTAATTTAAGAATTCAGCAAAATTCTATCACATTTGTTCAACTTTCGTCGCTCCTATTTCAGATAGCGCACTGGGCTAGGCGGTATCTTAAAGCGCGTGGAATGGCGAGTAAAATGCACTACTAAACTACTATGATAGAGCAATCAGAGACCCGATTAGGTCATTTTATATTTTGGTTAATATAAGAATTAAGCGAAATTCTATCACATTTGTTCAATTTACGTCGCTCCTATTAAAGATAGCGTATTGGGCTAAGCGGCATCTGAAAGCGCATGAAATGGCGAGTAAAATGCACTATTAAACTTCTAGGGTAGGGCAAACAGAGACCGGATTAGATCATTTTATATTATGGTTAATTTAAGAATTTAGCGAAATTCTATCACATTTGTCCAATTTACGTCGCTACTATTTCAGATAGCGTATTGGGCTAAGCGGCATCTCAAAGCGCATGAAATGGCGAGTATAATGCACTATTAAACTTCTAGAATAAGGCAAACAGAGACCCGATTAGATCATTTTATATTACGGTTAATATAAGAATTCAGCGTAATTCTATCACATTTGTTCAATTTACGTCGTTCCTATTTCAGATAGCGTACTGGTCTAGGCGGCATCTTAAAGCGCGTGGAAAGGCGAGTAAAATGCACTATTAAACTTCTATGATGGGGCAATCAGAGACCCGATTAGATCATTTTATATTTTGTTTAATATAAGATTTCAGGGAAATTCTGTCACATTTGTTCAATTTACGTCGCTCCTATTTCAGATAGCTTATTGGGCTTAGCGGCATCTGAAAGCGCATGAAATGTCGAGTAAAATGCACTATTAAACTTCTAGGGTAGGGCAAACAAAGACCCGATTAAATGATTTTATATTATGGTTAATTTAAGAATTCAGCGAAATTCTATCACATTTGTTCAATTTACGTCGCTACTATTTCAGATAGCGTATTGGGCTAAGCGGCATCTCAAAGCGCATGAAATGGCGAGTAGAATGCACTATTAAACTTCTAGAATAAGGCTAACAGAGACCCGATTAGATCATTTTATATTACGGTTAATATAAGAATTCAGCGTAATTCTATCACATTTGTTCAAGTTACGTCGCTCCTCTTTCAGATAGCGTACTGGGCTGGGCGGCATCTTAAAGCGCGTGGAATGGCGAGTAAAATGCACTATTAAACTTCTATGATAGGGCTATCAGAGACCCGATTAGATCATTTTATATTACGGTAAATATAAGAATTCAGCGTAATTCTGTCACATTTGTTCAACTTACGTAGCTCCTATTTCAGATAGCGTATTGGGCTCAGCGGCATCTCAAAGCGCATGAAATGGCGAGTAAAATGCACTATTAAACTTCTAGGATAAGGCAAACAGAGACCCGATTAGATCATTTTATGTTGCGGTTAATATAAGAGTTCAGCGTAACTCTGACACATTTGTTCAACTTACGTAGCTCCTATTTCAGATAGCGTACTGGGCTAGGCGGCATCTTAAAGCGCGTGGAATGGCTGGTAAAATGCACTATTAAACTTCTATGATAGGGCAATCAGAGACCCGATTAGATCATTTTATGTTTTGGTTAATATAAGAATTCAGCGAAATTCTATCACATTTGTTCAATTTACATCGCTCCTATTTCAGATAGCGTATTGGGGTAAGTTGCATCTCAAAGCGCAAGACATGGCGAGTAAAATGCACTACTAAACTTCTAGGGTAGGCAAACAGAGACCCGACTAGATCATTTTATATTATGGTTAATTTAAGAATTCAGCAAAATTCTATCACATTAGTTCAATTTACGTCGTTCCTATTTCAGATAGCGTACTGGGCTATGCGGCATCTTAAAGCGCGTGGAATGGCGAGTAAAATTCACTATTAAACTTCTATGATAGGGCAATCAGAGACCCGATTAGATCATTTTATATTACGGTTAGTATAAGAATTCAGCGTAATTCTATCACATTTGTTCAACTTTCGTCGCTCCTATTTCAGACAGCGTACTGAGCTAGGCGGCATCTTAAAGCGCGTGGAATGGCGAGTAAAATGCAATATTAAACTTCTATGATATGTCAATCAGAGACCCGATTAGATCATTTTATATTTTGGTTAATATAAAAATTCAGCGAAATTCTATCACAATTATTCAATTTACGTCGCTCCTATTTCAGATAGCGTATTGGGCTAAGCGGCAACTCAAAGCGCCTGAAATGACGAGTGAAATGCACTATTACACTTCTAATGGTAGGGCGAACAGAGACCCGATTAGATCATTTTACATTAAGGTTAATATAAGAATTCAGGGAAATTCTATCACATTTGTTCAATTTACGTCGCTCCTATTTCAAATAGCGTACTCGGATAGACGGCATCTTAAAGCGCGTGGAATGGCGAGTAAAATGCACTATTAAATTTCTATGATAGGGCAATCAGAGAATCGATTAGATCATTTTATATTTTGGTTAATATAAGAATTCAGCGAAATTCTATTACATTTGTTCAATTTACGTCGCTCCTATTTCAGATAGCGTATTGGGCTAAGCCGCATCTCAAAGCGCATGGATTGACGAGTGAAATGCTCTATTAAACTTCTGGGGTAGGGCGAACAGAAACCCGAATAGATCATTTTATATTACGGTTAATATAAGAATTCAGCGAAATTCTATCACATTTGTTCAATTTACGTCGCTCCTATTTCAGATAGCGTATTGGGCTAAGCGGCATCTCAATGCGCATGAAATGGCGAGTAACATGCACTATTACACTTCTAGGATAAGGCAAACAGAGACCCGATTAGATCATTTTATATTACGGTTAATATAAGAATTCAGCGTAATTCTATCACATTTGTTCAACTTACGTCGCTCCTCTTTCAGATAGCGTACTGGGCTAGGCGGCATCTTAAAGCGCGTGGAATGGCGAGTAAAATGCACTATTAAACTTCTATGATAGGGCTATCAGAGACCCGATTAGATCATTTTATATTTTGGTTAATATAAGAATTCAGCGAAATTCTATCACATTTGTTCAGTTTACGTCGCTCCTATTTCAGATAGCGTACTGGGCTAAGCGGCATCTCAAAGCGCATGAAATGACGAGTGAAATGCACTATTAAACTTCTAGGGTAGGGCAAACAGAGACCCGATAAGATCATTTTATATTATGGTTAATTTAAGAATTCAGCGAAATTCTATCACATTTGTTCAATTTACGTCGCTCCTATTTCAGATAGCGTACTGGGCTAGGCGGCATCTCAAAGCGCGTGGAAGGGCGAGTAAAATGCACTACTAAAGTTCTATGATAGGGCAATCAGAGACCCGATTAGATCATTTTATATTTTGGTTAATATAAGAATTCAGCGAAATTCTCTCACATTTGTTCAATTTACGTCGCTGATATTTCAGATAGCGTATTGGGCTAAGCGGCATCTCAAAGCCCATGAAATGGCGATTAAAATGCACTATTAAACTTCTAGGGTAAGGCAAACAGATACCCGATTAGATCATTTTATATTACGGTTAATATAAGAATTCAGCGTAATTCTATCACATTTGTTCAACTTACGTCGCTCCTATTTCAGATAGCGTACTGGGCTAGGCGGCAACTTAAAGCGCGTGGAAGGGCGAGTAAAATGCACTACTAAACTTCTAGGGTAGGGCAAACAGAGACCCGATTAGATCATTTTATATTACGGTTAATATAAGAATGCAGCGTAATTCTATCACATTTGCTCAACTTTCGTCGCTCCTATTTCAGATAGCGTACAGGGCTAGGCGGCATCTTAAAGCGCGTGGAAGGGCGAGTAAAATGCACTACTAAACTTCTAGGGTAGGGCAAACAGAGACCCGATTAGATCATTTTATATTATGGTTAATTTAAGAATTCAGCAAAATTCTATCACATTTGTTCAATTTACGTCGCTCCTATTTCAGATAGCGTACTGGGCTAGGCGGCATCTTAAAGCGCGTGGAAGGTGAGTAAAATGCACTACTAATCTTCCATGATAGGGCAATCAGAGACCCGATTAGATCATTTTATATTTTGTTTTATATAAGATTTCAGGGAAATTCTATCACATTTGTTCAACTTACGTCGCTCCTATTTCAGATAGCGTACAGGGCTAGGCGGAATCTTAAAGCGCGTGGAAGGGCGAGTAAAATGCACTACTAAACTTCTAGGGTAGGGCAAACAGAGACCCGATTAGATCATTTTATATTATGGTTAATTTAAGAATTCACCGAAATTCTATCACATTTGTTCAATTTACGTCGCTCCTATTTCAGATAGCATATTGGGCTAAGCGGCACCTCAAAGCGCATGAAATGGCGAGTGAAATGCAATATTAAACTTCTAGGGTAGGGCAAAGAGAGACCCGATTAGATCATTTTATATTATGGTCAATTTAAGAATTCAGCATAATTCTTTCTCATTTCTTCAATTTACGTCGCTCCTATTTCAGATAGCGTATTGGGCTTAGGGGCAACTCAAAGCGCATAAAATGGCGAGTAAAATGCACTATTAAACTTCAATGGTAGGGCAAACAGAGACCCGATTAGATCATTTTATATTATGGTTAATTTAAGAATTCAGAAAAATTCTATCACATTTGTTCAATTTACGTCGTTCCTATTTCAGATAGCGTATTGGGCTATGCGACATCACAAAGCGCATGAAATGACGAGTAAAATGCACTATTAAACTTCTAGGGTTGGTCGAAGAAAGACCCGATTAGATCATTTTACATTAAGGTTAATATAAGAATTCAGGGAAATTCTATCACATTTGTTCAATTTACGTCGCTCCTATTTCAGATAGCGTATCGGGCTAAGCGGCATCTCAAAGCGCATGAAATAGCGAATAAAATGAGCTATTAAACTTCAAGGCTAGGGCGAACAGAGACCCGATTAGATCATTTCACATTATGGTTAATAAAAGAATTCAGCGAAATTCTATCACATTTGTTCAACTTACGTCGCTCCTATTGCAGATAGCGTAGTGGGCTAAGTGGCATCTCAAAGCGCATGAAATGGCGAGTAAAATGCACTATAAAACTTCTATGATAGGGCTATCAGAGACCCGATTAGATCATTTTATATTTTGTTTAATAAAAGAATTCAGCGAAATTCTATCACATTTGTTCAACTTACGTCGCTGATATTTCAGATAGCGTATTGGGCTATGCGGCATCGCAAAGCGCAAGAAATGGCGAGTAAAATGCACTCTTAAACTTCTATGATAGGGCAATCAGAGACCCGATTAGATCATTTTACATTTTGTTTAATATAAGATTTCAGGGACATTCTATCACATTTGTTCAATTTACGTCGCTCCTATTTCAGTTAGCGTATTCGGCTAAGCGGCATCTCAAAGAGCATGAAATGGCGAATAAAATGCACTAGTAAGCTTCTAGGCTAGGGCGAACAGAGACCCGATTAGATCATTTTACATTATGGTTAATAAAAGAATTCAGCGAAATTCTATCACATTTGTTCCTCTTACGTCGCTCGTATTTCAGATAGCGTATTGGGCTAAGCGGCATCTCAAAGCGCATGAAATGGCGAGGAAAATGCACTATTAAACTTCTAGGGTAGGGCAAACAGAGACCCGATAAGATCATTTTACATTATGGTTAATAAAAGAATTCAGCGAAATTCTATCACATTTGTTCAACTTACGTCGCTCGTATTTCAGATAGCGTATTGGGCTAAGCGGCATCTCAAAGCGCATGAAATGGCGAGTAAAATGCACTATTAAACTTCTAGGGTAGGGAAAACAAAGACCCGATTAAATCATTTTATATTATGGTTAATTTAAGAATTCAGCGAAATTCTATCACATTTGTTCAATTTACGTCGCTCCTATTTCAGATAGCGTACTGGGCTAGGCGGCATCTCAAAGCGCATGAAATGGCGAGTAAAATGCACTCTTAAACTTCTATGATAGGGCAATCAGAGACCCGATTAGATCATTTTATATTTTGGTTAATATAAGAATTCAGCGAAATTCTCTCACATTTGTTCAACTTTCGTCGCTCCTATTTCAGATAGCGCACTGGGCTAGGCGGTATCTTAAAGCGCGTGGAATGGCGAGTAAAATGCACTACTAAACTACTATGATAGAGCAATCAGAGACCCGATTAGGTCATTTTATATTTTGGTTAATATAAGAATTAAGCGAAATTCTATCACATTTGTCCAATTTACGTCGCTACTATTTCAGATAGCGTATTGGGCTAAGCGGCATCTCAAAGCGCATGAAATGGCGAGTAGAATGCACTATTAAACTTCTAGAATAAGGCTAACAGAGACCCGATTAGATCATTTTATATTACGGTTAATATAAGAATTCAGCGTAATTCTATCACATTTGTTCAAGTTACGTCGCTCCTCTTTCAGATAGCGTACTGGGCTAGGCGGCATCTTAAAGCGCGTGGAATGGCGAGTAAAATGCACTATTAAACTTCTATGATAGGGCTATCAGAGACCCGATTAGATCATTTTATATTTTGGTTAATATAAGAATTCAGTGAAATTCTATCACATTTGTTCAATTTACGTCGCTCCTATTTCAGATAGCATATTGGGCTAAGCGGCACCTCAAAGCGCATGAAATGGCGAGTGAAATGCAATATTAAACTTCTAGGGTAGGGCAAACAGAGACCCGATTAGATCATTTTATATTACGGTCAATTTAAGAATTCAGCATAATTCTTTCTCATTTCTTCAATTTACGTCGCTCCTATTTCAGATAGCTTATTGGTCTTAGCGGCATCTCGAAGCGCATGAAATGACAAGTGAAATGCACTATTAAACTTCTAGGGTAGGGCAAATAGAGACCCGATTAGATCATTTTATATTATGGTTAATGTAAGAATTCAGCGAAATTCTATCACATTTGTTCAATTTACGTCGCTCCTATTAAAGATAGCGTATTGGGCTAAGCGGCATCTGAAAGCGCATGAAATGGCGAGTAAAATGCACTATTGAACTTCTATGATAGGGCACTCAGAGACCTGATTAGATCATTTTATATTTTGGTTAATATAAGAATTCAGCGAAATTGTATCACTTTTGTTTAATTTACGTCGCTCCTATTTCAAATAGCGTAATGGGCTAAGCGGCATCTCAAAGCGCATGAAATGACGAGTGAAATGCACTATTAGACTTCTATGGTAGGGCGAACAGAGACCCGATTAGATCATTTTACATTAGGGTTAATATAAGAATTCAGGGAAATTCTATCACATTTGTTCCATTTACGTCGCTCCTATTTCAGATAGCGTATTGGGCTAAGCGGCATCTTAAAGCGCGTGGAATGGCGAGTAAAATGCACTATTACACTTCTAGGGTAGGGCAAACAGAGGCCCGATTAGATCATTTTATATTATGGTTAATTTGAGAATTCACCGAAATTCTGTCACATTTGTTCAATTTACGTCGCTCCTATTTCAGATAGCGTATTGGGCTAAGCGGCATCTCAAAGCCCATGAAATGGCGATTAAAATGCGCTATTAAACTTCTAGGGTAAGGCAAACAGATACCCGATTAGATCATTTTATATTACGGTTAATATAAGAATGCAGCGTAATTCTATCACATTTGTTCAATTTACGTCGCTCCTATTTCAGATAGCGTACTGGGCTAGGCGGCATCTGAAAGCGCATGAAATGGCGAGTAAAATGCACTATTAAACTTCTAGGGTAGGGCAAACAGAGACCGGATTAGATCATTTTATATTATGGTTAATTTAAGAATTCAGCGAAATTCTATCACATTTGTCCAATTTACGTCGCTACTATTTCAGATAGCGTATTGGGCTAAGCGGCATCTCAAAGCGCATGAAATGGCGAGTAGAATGCACTATTAAACTTCTAGAATAAGGCTAACAGAGACCCGATTAGATCATTTTATATTACGGTTAATATAAGAATTCAGCGTAATTCTATCACATTTGTTCAAGTTACGTCGCTCCTCTTTCAGATAGCGTACTGGGCTAGGCGGCATCTTAAAGCGCGTGGAATGGCGAGTAAAATGCACTATTAAACTTCTATGATAGGGCTATCAGAGACCCGATTAGATCATTTTATATTTTGGTTAATATAAGAATTCAGTGAAATTCTATCACATTTGTTCAATTTACGTCGCTCCTATTTCAGATAGCATATTGGGCTAAGCGGCACCTCAAAGCGCATGAAATGGCGAGTGAAATGCAATATTAAACTTCTAGGGTAGGGCAAACAGAGACCCGATTAGATCATTTTATATTACGGTCAATTTAAGAATTCAGCATAATTCTTTCTCATTTCTTCAATTTACGTCGCTCCTATTTCAGATAGCTTATTGGTCTTAGCGGCATCTCGAAGCGCATGAAATGACAAGTGAAATGCACTATTAAACTTCTAGGGTAGGGCAAATAGAGACCCGATTAGATCATTTTATATTATGGTTAATGTAAGAATTCAGCGAAATTCTATCACATTTGTTCAATTTACGTCGCTCCTATTAAAGATAGCGTATTGGGCTAAGCGGCATCTGAAAGCGCATGAAATGGCGAGTAAAATGCACTATTAAACTTCTAGGGTAGGGCAAACAGAGACCCGATTAGATCATTTTATATTATGATTAATTTAAGAAGTCAGCAAAATTCTATCACATTTGTTCAATTTACGTCGTTCCTATTTCAGATAGCGTACTGGGCTAGGCGGCTTCTTAAAGCGCGTGGAAAGGCGAGTAACATGCACTGTTAAACTTCTATAATAGGGCAATCAGAGACCGGATTAGATCATTTTATATTTTGGTTAATATAAGAATTCACCGAAATTCTATCACATTTGTTCAATTTACGTCGCTCCTATTTCAAATAGCGTAATGGGCTAAGCGGCATCTCAAAGCGCATGAAATGACGAGTGAAATGCACTATTAGACTTCTATGGTAGGGCGAACAGAGACCCGATTAGATCATTTTACATTAGGGTTAATATAAGAATTCAGGGAAATTCTATCACATTTGTTCCATTTACGTCGCTCCTATTTCAGATAGCGTATTGGGCTAAGCGGCATCTTAAAGCGCGTGGAATGGCGAGTAAAATGCACTATTACACTTCTAGGGTAGGGCAAACAGAGGCCCGATTAGATCATTTTATATTATGGTTAATATAAGAATGCAGCGTAATTCTATCACATTTGTTCAATTTACGTCGCTCCTATTTCAGATAGCGTACTGGGCTAGGCGGCATCTGAAAGCGCATGAAATGGCGAGTAAAATGCACTATTAAACTTCTAGGGTAGGGCAAACAGAGACCGGATTAGATCATTTTATATTATGGTTAATTTAAGAATTCAGCGAAATTCTATCACATTTGTCCAATTTACGTCGCTACTATTTCAGATAGCGTATTGGGCTAAGCGGCATCTCAAAGCGCATGAAATGGCGAGTAGAATGCACTATTAAACTTCTAGAATAAGGCTAACAGAGACCCGATTAGATCATTTTATATTACGGTTAATATAAGAATTCAGCGTAATTCTATCACATTTGTTCAAGTTACGTCGCTCCTCTTTCAGATAGCGTACTGGGCTAGGCGGCATCTTAAAGCGCGTGGAATGGCGAGTAAAATGCACTATTAAACTTCTATGATAGGGCTATCAGAGACCCGATTAGATCATTTTATATTTTGGTTAATATAAGAATTCAGCGAAATTCTATCACATTTGTTCAATTTACGTCGCTCCTATTTCAGATAGCATATTGGGCTAAGCGGCACCTCAAAGCGCATGAAATGGCGAGTGAAATGCAATATTAAACTTCTAGGGTAGGGCAAACAGAGACCCGATTAGATCATTTTATATTACGGTCAATTTAAGAATTCAGCATAATTCTTTCTCATTTCTTCAATTTACGTCGCTCCTATTTCAGATAGCTTATTGGTCTTAGCGGCATCTCGAAGCGCATGAAATGACAAGTGAAATGCACTATTAAACTTCTAGGGTAGGGCAAATAGAGACCCGATTAGATCATTTTATATTATGGTTAATGTAAGAATTCAGCGAAATTCTATCACATTTGTTCAATTTACGTCGCTCCTATTAAAGATAGCGTATTGGGCTAAGCGGCATCTGAAAGCGCATGAAATGGCGAGTAAAATGCACTATTAAACTTCTAGGGTAGGGCAAACAGAGACCCGATTAGATCATTTTATATTATGATTAATTTAAGAAGTCAGCAAAATTCTATCACATTTGTTCAATTTACGTCGTTCCTATTTCAGATAGCGTACTGGGCTAGGCGGCTTCTTAAAGCGCGTGGAAAGGCGAGTAACATGCACTGTTAAACTTCTATAATAGGGCAATCAGAGACCGGATTAGATCATTTTATATTTTGGTTAATATAAGAATTCACCGAAATTCTATCACATTTGTTCAATTTACGTCGCTCCTATTTCAGACAGCGTATTGGGCTAAGCGGAATCTCAAAGCGCATGGAATGTCGAATAAAATGCACTATTATACTTCTAGGCTAGGGCGAACAGAGAGCTGATTAAATCATTTTACATTATGGTTAATAAAAGATTTCCGCGAAATTCTATCACATTTGTACAATTTACGTCGCTCCTATTTCAGATAGCGTATTGAGCTAAGCGGCATCTCAAAGCGCATGAAATGGCGAGTAAAATGCACTATTGAACTTCTATGATAGGGCACTCAGAGACCTGATTAGATCATTTTATATTTTGGTTAATATAAGAATTCAGCGAAATTGTATCACTTTTGTTTAATTTACGTCGCTCCTATTTCAAATAGCGTAATGGGCTAAGCGGCATCTCAAAGCGCATGAAATGACGAGTGAAATGCACTATTAGACTTCTATGGTAGGGCGAACAGAGACCCGATTAGATCATTTTACATTAGGGTTAATATAAGAATTCAGGGAAATTCTATCACATTTGTTCCATTTACGTCGCTCCTATTTCAGATAGCGTATTGGGCTAAGCGGCATCTTAAAGCGCGTGGAATGGCGAGTAAAATGCACTATTACACTTCTAGGGTAGGGCAAACAGAGGCCCGATTAGATCATTTTATATTATGGTTAATTTGAGAATTCACCGAAATTCTATCACATTTGTTCAATTTACGTCGCGCCTATTTCAGATAGCGTATTGGGCTAAGCGGCATCTCAAAGCCCATGAAATGGCGATTAAAATGCGCTATTAAACTTCTAGGGTAAGGCAAACAGATACCCGATTAGATCATTTTATATTACGGTTAATATAAGAATGCAGCGTAATTCTATCACATTTGTTCAATTTACGTCGCTCCTATTTCAGATAGCGTACTGGGCTAGGCGGCATCTTAAAGCGCGTGGAAGGGTGAGTAAAATGCACTACTAATCTTCCATGATAGGGCAATCAGAGACCCGATTAGATCATTTTATATTTTGTTTTATATAAGATTTCAGGGAAATTCTATCACATTTGTTCAATTTACGTCGCTCCTATTTCAGATAGCATATTGGGCTAAGCGGCACCTCAAAGCGCATGAAATGGCGACTGAAATGCCATATTAAACTTCTAGGGTAGGGCAAACAGAGACCCGATTAGATCATTTTATATTATGGTCAATTTAAGAATTCAGCATAATTCTTTCTCATTTCTTCAATTTACGTCGCTCCTATTTCAGATAGCATATTGGGCTTAGCGGCATCTCAAAGCGCATGAAGTGACGAGTGAAATGCACTATTAAACTTCTAGGGTTGGTCGAAGAAAGACCCGATTAGATCATTTTACATTAAGGTTAATATAAGAATTCAGGGAAATTCTATCACATTTGTTCAATTTACGTCGCTCCTATTTCAGATAGCGTATCGGGCTAAGCGGCATCTCAAAGCGCATGAAATAGCGAATAAAATGAGCTATTAAACTTCAAGGCTAGGGCGAACAGAGACCCGATTAGATCATTTCACATTATGGTTAATAAAAGAATTCAGCGAAATTCTATCACATTTGTTCAACTTACGTCGCTCCTATTGCAGATAGCGTAGTGGGCTAAGTGGCATCTCAAAGCGCATGAAATGGCGAGTAAAATGCACTATTAAACTTCTATGATAGGGCTATCAGAGACCCGATTAGATCATTTTATATTTTGTTTACTAAAAGAATTCAGCGAACTTCTATCACATTTGTTCAACTTACGTCGCTGATATTTCAGATAGCGTATTGGGCTATGCGGCATCGCAAAGCGCAAGAAATGGCGAGTAAAATGCACTCTTAAACTTCTATGATAGGGCAATCAGAGACCCGATTAGATCATTTTACATTTTGTTTAATATAAGATTTCAGGGACATTCTATCACATTTGTTCAATTTACGTCGCTCCTATTTCAGTTAGCGTATTCGGCTAAGCGGCATCTCAAAGAGCATGAAATGGCGAATAAAATGCACTAGTAAGCTTCTAGGCTAGGGCGAACAGAGACCCGATTAGATCATTTTACATTATGGTTAATAAAAGAATTCAGCGAAATTCTATCACATTTGTTCCTCTTACGTCGCTCGTATTTCAGATAGCGTATTGGGCTAAGCGGCATCTCAAAGCGCATGAAATGGCGAGGAAAATGCACTATTAAACTTCTAGGGTAGGGCAAACAGAGACCCGATAAGATCATTTTACATTATGGTTAATAAAAGAATTCAGCGAAATTCTATCACATTTGTTCAACTTACGTCGCTCGTATTTCAGATAGCGTATTGGGCTAAGCGGCATCTCAAAGCGCATGAAATGGCGAGTAAAATGCACTATTAAACTTCTAGGGTAGGGCAAACAAAGACCCGATTAAATCATTTTATATTATGGTTAATTTAAGAATTCAGCGAAATTCTATCACATTTGTTCAATTTACGTCGCTCCTATTTCAGATAGCGTACTGGGCTAGGCGGCATCTCAAAGCGCATGAAATGGCGAGTAAAATGCACTCTTAAACTTCTATGATAGGGCAATCAGAGACCCGATTAGATCATTTTATATTTTGGTTAATATAAGAATTCAGCGAAATTCTCTCACATTTGTTCAATTTGCGTCGCTCCTATTTCAGATAGCGTACTGGGCTAGGCGGCTTCTTAAAGCGCGTGGAAAGGCGAGTAAAATGCACTATTAAACTTCTATGATAGGGCAATCAGAGACCCGATTAGATCATTTTATATTACGGCTAATATAAGAATTCAGCGTAATTCTATCACATTTGTTCAACTTTCGTCGCTCCTATTTCAGATAGCGCACTGGGCTAGGCGGTATCTTAAAGCGCGTGGAATGGCGAGTAAAATGCACTACTAAACTACTATGATAGAGCAATCAGAGACCCGATTAGGTCATTTTATATTTTGGTTAATATAAGAATTAAGCGAAATTCTATCACATTTGTTCAATTTACGTCGCTCCTATTAAAGATAGCGTATTGGGCTAAGCGGCATCTGAAAGCGCATGAAATGGCGAGTAAAATGCACTATTAAACTTCTAGGGTAGGGCAAACAGAGACCGGATTAGATCATTTTATATTATGGTTAATTTAAGAATTCAGCGAAATTCTATCACATTTGTCCAATTTACGTCGCTACTATTTCAGATAGCGTATTGGGCTAAGCGGCATCTCAAAGCGCATGAAATGGCGAGTATAATGCACTATTAAACTTCTAGAATAAGGCAAACAGAGACCCGATTAGATCATTTTATATTACGGTTAATATAAGAATTCAGCGTAATTCTATCACATTTGTTCAATTTACGTCGTTCCTATTTCAGATAGCGTACTGGTCTAGGCGGCATCTTAAAGCGCGTGGAAAGGCGAGTAAAATGCACTATTAAACTTCTATGATGGGGCAATCAGAGACCCGATTAGATCATTTTATATTTTGTTTAATATAAGATTTCAGGGAAATTCTGTCACATTTGTTCAATTTACGTCGCTCCTATTTCAGATAGCTTATTGGGCTTAGCGGCATCTGAAAGCGCATGAAATGTCGAGTAAAATGCACTATTAAACTTCTAGGGTAGGGCAAACAAAGACCCGATTAAATGATTTTATATTATGGTTAATTTAAGAATTCAGCGAAATTCTATCACATTTGTTCAATTTACGTCGCTACTATTTCAGATAGCGTATTGGGCTAAGCGGCATCTCAAAGCGCATGAAATGGCGAGTAGAATGCACTATTAAACTTCTAGAATAAGGCTAACAGAGACCCGATTAGATCATTTTATATTACGGTTAATATAAGAATTCAGCGTAATTCTATCACATTTGTTCAAGTTACGTCGCTCCTCTTTCAGATAGCGTACTGGGCTAGGCGGCATCTTAAAGCGCGTGGAATGGCGAGCAAATGCACTATTAAACTTCTATGATAGGGCTATCAGAGACCCGATTAGATCATTTTATATTTTGGTTAATATAAGAATTCAGTGAAATTCTATCACATTTGTTCAATTTACGTCGCTCCTATTTCAGATAGCATATTGGGCTAAGCGGCACCTCAAAGCGCATGAAATGGCGAGTGAAATGCAATATTAAACTTCTAGGGTAGGGCAAACAGAGACCCGATTAGATCATTTTATATTACGGTCAATTTAAGAATTCAGCATAATTCTTTCTCATTTCTTCAATTTACGTCGCTCCTATTTCAGATAGCTTATTGGTCTTAGCGGCATCTCGAAGCGCATGAAATGACAAGTGAAATGCACTATTAAACTTCTAGGGTAGGGCAAATAGAGACCCGATTAGATCATTTTATATTATGGTTAATGTAAGAATTCAGCGAAATTCTATCACATTTGTTCAATTTACGTCGCTCCTATTAAAGATAGCGTATTGGGCTAAGCGGCATCAGAAAGCGCATGAAATGGCGAGTAAAATGCACTATTAAACTTCTAGGGTAGGGCAAACAGAGACCCGATTAGATCATTTTATATTATGATTAATTTAACAAGTCAGCAAAATTCTATCACATTTGTTCAATTTACGTCGTTCCTATTTCAGATAGCGTACTGGGCTAGGCGGCTTCTTAAAGCGCGTGGAAAGGCGAGTAACATGCACTGTTAAACTTCTATGATAGGGCAATCAGAGACCGGATTAGATCATTTTATATTTTGGTTAATATAAGAATTCACCGAAATTCTATCACATTTGTTCAATTTACGTCGCTCCTATTTCAGACAGCGTATTGGGCTAAGCGGAATCTCAAAGCGCATGGAATGTCGAATAAAATGCACTATTATACTTCTAGGCTAGGGCGAACAGAGAGCTGATTAAATCATTTTACATTATGGTTAATAAAAGATTTCCGCGAAATTCTATCACATTTGTACAATTTACGTCGCTCCTATTTCAGATAGCGTATTGAGCTAAGCGGCATCTCAAAGCGCATGAAATGGCGAGTAAAATGCACTATTGAACTTCTATGATAGGGCAGTCAGAGACCTGATTAGATCATTTTATATTTTGGTTAATATAAGAATTCAGCGAAATTGTATCACTTTTGTTTAATTTACGTCGCTCCTATTTCAAATAGCGTAATGGGCTAAGCGGCATCTCAAAGCGCATGAAATGACGAGTGAAATGCACTATTAGACTTCTATGGTAGGGCGAACAGAGACCCGATTAGATCATTTTACATTAAGGTTAATATAAGAATTCAGGGAAATTCTATCACATTTGTTCCATTTACGTCGCTCCTATTTCAGATAGCGTATTGGGCTAAGCGGCATCTTAAAGCGCGTGGAATGGCGAGTAAAATGCACTATTACACTTCTAGGGTAGGGCAAACAGAGGCCCGATTAGATCATTTTATATTATGGTTAATTTGAGAATTCACCGAAATTCTATCACATTTGTTCAATTTACGTCGCTCCTATTTCAGATAGCGTATTGGGCTAAGCGGCATCTCAAAGCCCATGAAATGGCGATTAAAATGCGCTATTAAACTTCTAGGGTAAGGCAAACAGATACCCGATTAGATCATTTTATATTACGGTTAATATAAGAATTCAGCGTAATTCTATCACATTTGTTCAACTTACGTCGCTCCTATTTCAGATAGCGTACTGGGCTAGGCGGCATCTTAAACCGCGTGGAAGGGTGAGTAAAATGCACTACTAATCTTCCATGATAGGGCAATCAGAGACCCGATTAGGTCATTTTATATTTTGTTTTATATAAGATTTCAGGGAAATTCTATCACATTTGTTCAATTTACGTCGCTCCTATTTCAGATAGCATATTGGGCTAAGCGGCACCTCAAAGCGCATGAAATGGCGAGTCAAATGCAATATTAAACTTCTAGGGTAGGGCAAACAGAGACCCGATTAGATCATTTTATATTATGGTCAATTTAAGAATTCAGCATAATTCTTTCTCATTTCTTCAATTTACGTCGCTCCTATTTCAGATAGCTTATTGGGCTTAGCGGCATCTCAAAGCGCATGAAGTGACGAGTGAAATGCACTATTAAACTTCTAGGGTACGGCAAACAGAGACCCGATTAGCTCATTTTATATTATGAGTAATTTAAGAAGTCAGCAAAATTCTATCACATTTGTTCAATTTACGTCGTTCCTATTTCAGATAGCGTACTGGGCTAGGCGGCATCTTAAAGCGCGTGGAAAGGCGAGTAAAATGAACTGTTAAACTTCTATGATAGGGCAATCAGAGACCCGATTAGATCATTTTATATTTTGGTTAATATAAGAATTCAGCGAAATTGTATCACTTTTGTTTAATTTACGTCGCTCCTATTTCAGATAGCGTAATGGGCTAAGCGGCATCTCAAAGCGCATGAAATGACGAGTGAAATGCACTATTAGACTTCTATGGTAGGGCGAACAGAGACCCGATTAGATCATTTTACATTAAGGTTAATATAAGAATTCAGGGAAATTCTATCACATTTGTTCCATTTACGTCGCTCCTATTTCAGATAGCGTATTGGGCTAAGCGGCATCTTAAAGCGCGTGGAATGGCGAGTAAAATGCACTATTACACTTCTAGGGTAGGGCAAACAGAGGCCCGATTAGATCATTTTATATTATGGTTAATTTGAGAATTCACCGAAATTCTATCACATTTGTTCAATTTACGTCGCTCCTATTTCAGATAGCGTATTGGGCTAAGCGGCATCTCAAAGCACATGAAATGGCGATTAAAATGCGCTATTAAACTTCTAGGGTAAGGCAAACAGATACCCGATTAGATCATTTTATATTACGGTTAATATAAGAATTCAGCGTAATTCTATCACATTTGTTCAACTTACGTCGCTCCTATTTCAGATAGCGTACTGGGCTAGGCGGCATCTTAAACCGCGTGGAAGAGTGAGTAAAATGCACTACTAATCTTCCATGATAGGGCAATCAGAGACCCGATTAGATCATTTTATATTTTGTTTTATATAAGATTTCAGGGAAATTCTATCACATTTGTTCAATTTACGTCGCTCCTATTTCAGATAGCATATTGGGCTAAGCGGCATCTCAAAGCGCATGAAATGGCGAATAAAATGCACTATTAAACTTCTAGGCGAGGGCGAACAGAGACCCGATTAGATCATTTTACATTTTGGTTAATAAAAGAATTCAGCGAAATTCTATCACATTTGCTCAATTTACGTCGCTCCTATTACAGATAGCTTATTGTGCTTAGCGGCATCTCAAAGCGCATGAAGTGACGAGTGAAATGCACTATTAAACTTCTAGGGTTGGTCGAAGAAAGACCCGAATAGATCATTTTACATTAAGGTTAATATAAGAATTCAGGGAAATTCTATCACATTTGTTCAATTTACGTCGCTCCTATTTCAGATAGCGTATCGGGCTAAGCGGCATCTCAAAGCGCATGAAATAGCGAATAAAATGAGCTATTAAACTTCTAGGCTAGGGCGAACAGAGACCCGATTAGATCATTTCACATTATGGTTAATAAATGAATTCAGCGAAATTCTATCACATTTGTTCAACTTACGTCGCTCCTATTGCAGATAGCGTATTGGGCTAAGTGGCATCTCAAAGCGCATGAAATGGCGAGTAAAATGCACTATTAAACTTCTATGATAGGGCAATCAGAGACCCGATTAGATCATTTTATATTTTGTTTAATATAAGATTTCAGGGACATTCTATCACATTTGTTCAATTTACGTCGCTCCTATTTCAGTTAGCGTATTCGGCTAAGCGGCATCTCAAAGAGCATGAAATGGCGAATAAAATGCACTAGTAATCTTCTAGGCTAGGGCGAACAGAGACCCGATTAGATCATTTTACATTATGGTTAATAAAAGAATTCAGCGAAATTCTATCACATTTGTTCCTCTTACGTCGCTCGTATTTCAAATAGCGTATTGGGCTAAGCGGCTTCTCAAAGCGCATGAAATGGCGAGTAAAATGCACTATTAAACTTCTAGGCGAGGGCGAACAGAGACCCGATTAGATCATTTTACATTATGGTTAATATAAGAATTCAGGGAAATTCTATCACATTTGTTCAACTTACGTCACTCCTATTGCAGATAGCGTATTGGGCTAAGTGGCATCTCAAAGCGCATGAAATGGCGACTAAAATGCACTATTAAACTTCTATGATAGGGCAGTCAGAGACTCGATTAGATCATTTTATATTTTGTTTAATAAAAGAATTCAGCGAAATTCTATCACATTTGTTCAACTTATGTCGCTGATATTTCAGATAGCGTATTGGGCTATGCGGCAACTCAAAGCGCAAGAAATGGCGAGTAAAATGCACTCTTAAACTTCTATGATAGGGCAATCAGAGACCCGATTAGATCATTTTATATTATGGTCAATTTAAGAATTCAGCAAAATTCTATCACATTTGTTCAATTTACGTCGCTCCTATTACAGATAGCGTACTGGGCTAGGCGGCATCTTAAACCGCGTGGAAGGGTGAGTAAAATGCACTACTAATCTTCCATGATAGGGCAATCAGAGACCCGATTAGATCATTTTATATTTTGTTTTATATAAGATTTCAGGGAAATTCTATCACATTTGTTCAATTTACGTCGCTCCTATTTCAGATAGCATATTGGGCTAAGCGGCATCTCAAAGCGCATGAAATGGCGAGTAAAATGCACTATTAAACTTCTAGGCGAGGGCGAACAGAGACCCGATTAGATCATTTTACATTATGGTTAATATAAGAATTCAGGGAAATTCTATCACATTTGTTCAACTTACGTCGCTCCTATTGCAGATAGCGTATTGGGCTAAGTGGCATCTCAAAGCGCATGAAATGGCGACTAAAATGCACTATTAAACTTCTATGATAGGGCAGTCAGAGACTCGATTAGATCATTTTATATTTTGTTTAATAAAAGAATTCAGCGAAATTCTATCACATTTGTTCAACTTACGTCGCTGATATTTCAGATAGCGTATTGGGCTATGCGGCAACTCAAAGCGCAAGAAATGGCGAGTAAAATGCACTCTTAAACTTCTATGATAGGGCAATCAGAGACCCGATTAGATCATTTTATATTATGGTCAATTTAAGAATTCAGCAAAATTCTATCACATTTGTTCAATTTACGTCGCTCCTATTACAGATAGCGTACTGGGCTAGGCGGCATCTTAAACCGCGTGGAAGGGTGAGTAAAATGCACTACTAATCTTCCATGATAGGGCAATCAGAGACCCGATTAGATCATTTTATATTTTGTTTTATATAAGATTTCAGGGAAATTCTATCACATTTGTTCAATTTACGTCGCTCCTATTTCAGATAGCATATTGGGCTAAGCGGCATCTCAAAGCGCATGAAATGGCGAGTAAAATGCACTATTAAACTTCTAGGCGAGGGCGAACAGAGACCCGATTAGATCATTTTACATTATGGTTAATATAAGAATTCAGGGAAATTCTATCACATTTGTTCAACTTACGTCGCTCCTATTGCAGATAGCGTATTGGGCTAAGTGGCATCTCAAAGCGCATGAAATGGCGACTAAAATGCACTATTAAACTTCTATGATAGGGCAGTCAGAGACTCGATTAGATCATTTTATATTTTGTTTAATAAAAGAATTCAGCGAAATTCTATCACATTTGTTCAACTTATGTCGCTGATATTTCAGATAGCGTATTGGGCTATGCGGCAACTCAAAGCGCAAGAAATGGCGAGTAAAATGCACTCTTAAACTTCTATGATAGGGCAATCAGAGACCCGATTAGATCATTTTACATTTTGGTTAATATAAGAATTCAGTGAAATTCTATCACATTTGTTCAATTTACTTCGCCCCTATTTCTGATAGCGTATTGGGCTAAGCGGCATCTCAAAGCGCATGAAATGGCGAATAAAATGCACTATTAAACTTCTAGGCGAGGGCAAACAGAGACCTGATTAGATCATTTTATATTATGGTTAATTTAAGAATTCAGCAAAATTCAATCACATTTGTTCAATTGACGTCGCTCCTATTTCAGATAGCGTACTGGGCTAGGCGGCATCCTAAAGCGCGCGGAATGGCGAGTAAAATGCACTATTAAACTTCTATGCTAGGGCAATCAGAGACCCGATTAGATCATTTTATATTTTGTTTAATATAAGATTTCAGGGAAATTCTATCACATTTGTTCAATTTACGTCGCTCCTATTTCAGATAGCGTACTGGGCTAGGCGGCATCTTAAAGCGCGTGGAAAGGCGAGTAAAATGCACTATTAAACTTCTATGATAGGGCAATCAGAGACCCGATTAGATCATTTTATATTACGGTTAATATAAGAATTCAGCGTAATTCTATCACATTTGTTCAACTTACGTCGCTCCTCTTTCAGATAGCGTACTGGGCTAGGCGGCATCTTAAAGCGCGTGGAATGGCGAGTAAAATGCACTATTAAACTTCTATGATAGGGCTATCAGAGACCCGATTAGATCATTTTATATTTTGGTTAATATAAGAATTCAGTGAAATTCTATCACATTTGTTCAATTTACGTCGCTCCTATTTCAGTTAGCGTATTGGGCTAAGCAGCATCTCAAAGTGCATGAAATGGCGAGTAAAATGCACTATTAAACTTCTAGGCTAGGGCGAACAGAGAGCTGATTAAATCATTTTACATTATGGTTAATAAAAGATTTCAGCGAAATTCTATCACATTTGTACAATTTACGTCGCTCCTATTTCAGATAGCGTACTGAGCTAAGCGGCATCTCAAAGCGCATGAAATGGCGAGTAAAATGCACTATTACACTTCTAGGGTAGGGCAAACAGAGGCCCGATTAGATCATTTTATATTATGGTTAATTTAAGAATTCACCGAAATTCTATCACATTTGTTCAATTTACGTCGCTCCTATTTCAGATAGCGTATTGGGCTAAGCGGCATCTCAAAGCCCATGAAATGGCGATTAAAATGCACTATTAAACTTCTAGGGTAAGGCAAACAGAGGCCCGATTAGATCATTTTATATTTTGGTTAATATAAGAATTCAGCGTAACTCTGACACATTTGTTCAACTTACGTAGCTCCTATTTCAGATAGCGTACTGGGCTAGGCGGCATCTTAAAGCGCGTGGAAGGGCGAGTAAAATGCACTACTAAACTTCTAGGGTAGGGCAAACAGAGACCCGATTAGATCATTTTATATTATGGTTAATTTAAGAATTCAGCAAAATTCTATCACATTTGTTCAATTTACGTTGCTCCTATTTCAGATAGCGTACTGTGCTAGGCGGCATCCTAAATCGCGCGGAATGGCGAGTAAAATGCACTATTAAACTTCTATGCTAGGGCAATCAGAGACCCGATTAGATCATTTTATATTTTGTTTAATATAAGATTTCAGGGAAATTCTATCACATTTGTTCAATTTACGTCGCTCCTATTACAGACAGCTTATTGGGCTTAGCGGCATCTCAAAGCGCATGAAATGACGAGTGAAATGCACTATTAAACTTCTAGGGTAGGGCAAAGAGAGAACCGATTAGATCATTTTATATTATGGTTAATTTAAGAATTCAGCAAAATTCTATCACATTTGTTCAATTTACGTCGTTCCTACTTCAGATAGCGTCCTGGGCTAAGCGGCATCTAATAGCGCATGAAATGGCGAGTATAATGCACTATTAAACTTCTAGGATAAGGCAAACAGAGACCCGATTAGATCATTTTATGTTATGGTTAATATAAGAATTCAGTGTAATTCTATCACATTTGTTCAAGTTACGTCGCTCCAATTTTAGATAGCGTACTGGGCTAGGCGGCATCTTAAAGCGCGTGGAATGGCGAGTAAAATGCACTACTAAACTACTATGATAGGGCAATCAGAGACCCGATTAGGTCATTTTATATTTTGGTTAATATAAGAATTCAGCGAAATTCTATCACATTTGTTCAATTTACGTCGCTCCTATTTCAGATAGCGTATTGGGCTAAGCGGCATCTCAAAGCGCATGAAATAGCGAATAATATGAGCTATTAAACTTCTAGGCTAGGGCGAACAGAGACCCGATTAGATCATTTTACGTTATGGTTAATAAAAGAATTCAGCGAAATTCTATCACATTTGTTCAACTTACGTCGCTCCTATTGCAGATAGCGTATTGGGCGAAGTGGCATCTCAAAGCGCATGAAATGGCGAGTAAAATGCACTATTAAACTTCTATGATTGGGCAATCAGGGACCCGATTAGAACATTTTATATTTTGTTTAATAAAAGAATTCAGCGAAATTCTATCACATTTGTTCAACTTACGTCGCTGGTATTTCAGATAGCGTATTGGGCTATGCGGCATCGCAAAGCGCAAGAAATGGCGAGTAAAATGCACTCTTAAACTTCTATGATAGGGCAATCAGGGACCCGATTAGATCATTTTACATTTTGTTTAATATAAGATTTCAGGGACATTCTATCACATTTGTTTAATTTACGTCGCCGCTATTTCAGATAGCGTATTGGGCTAAGCGGCATCTCAAAGCGCATGAAGTGACGAGTGAAATGCACTATTAAACTTCTAGGGTAGGGCAAACAGAGACCCGATTAGATCATTTTATATTATGGTTAATTTAAGAATTCAGCAAAATTCTATCACATTTGTTCAATTTACGTCGTTCCTATTTCAGACAGCGTCCTGGGCTAAGCGGCATCTAATAGCGCATGAAATGGCGAGTATAATGCACTATTAAACTTCTAGGATAAGGCAAACAGAGACCCGATTAGATCATTTTATGTTACGGTTAATATAAGAATTCAGCGTAATTCTATCACATTTGTTCAAGTTACGTCGCTCCTATTTCTGATAGCGTACTGGGCTAGGCGGCATCTTAAAGCGCGTGGAATGGCGAGTAAAATGCACTACTAAACTACTATGATAGGGTAATCAGGCACTCGATTAGATCATTTTATATTTTGTTTAATATAAGATTTCAGGGAAATTCTATCTCATTTGTTCAATTTACGTCGCTCCTATTTCAGTTAGCGTATTCGGCTACGCGGCATCTCAAAGAGCATGAAATGGCGAATAAAATGCACTAGTAAACTTCTAGGCTAGGGCGAACAGAGACCCGATTAGATCATTTTACATTATGGTTAATAAAAGAATTCAGCGAAATTCTATCACATTTGTTCCTCTTACGTCGCTCGTATTTCAGATAGCGTATTGGGCTAAGCGGCATCTCAAAGCGCATGAAATGGCGAGTAAAATGCACTATTAAACTTCTAGGGTAGGGCAAACAGAGACCCGATAAGATCATTTTACATTATGGTTAATAAAAGAATTCAGCGAAATTCTATCACATTTGCTCAACTTACGTCGCTCGTATTTCAGATAGCGTATTGGGCTAAGCGGCATCTCAAAGCGCACGAAATGGCGAGTAAAATGCACTATTAAACTTCTAGGGTAGGGCAAACAGAGACGCGATAAGATCATTTTACATTATGGTTAATAAAAGAATTCAGCGAAATTCTATCACATTTGTTCAACTTACGTCGCTCGTATTTCAGATAGCGTATTGGGCTAAGCGGCATCTCAAAGCGCATTAAGTGGCGAGTAAAATGCACTATTAAACTTCTAGGGTAGGGCAAACAGAGACCCGATAACATCATTTTACATTATGGTTAATAAAAGAATTCAGCGAAATTCTATCACATTTGTTCAACTTACGTCGCTCGTATTTCAGATAGCGTATTGGGCTAAGCGGCATCTCAAAGCGCATGAAATGGCGAGTAAAATGCACTATTAAACTTCTAGGGTAGGGCAAACAGAGACCCGATAAGATCATTTTACATTATGGTTAATAAGAGAATTCAGCGAAATTCTATCACATTTGTTCAATTTACATCGCTCCTATTTCAGATAGCGTATAGGGCTGAGCGGCATCTCAATGCGCATGAAATGGCCAGTAAAATGCACTATTAAACTTCTAGGGTAGGGCAAACAAAGACCCGATTAAATCATTTTATATTATGGTTAATTTAAGAATTCAGCAAAATTCTATCACATTTGTTCAATTTACGTCGCTCCTATTTCAGATAGCGTATTGGGCTAGGCGGCATCCTAAAGCGCGCGGAATGGCGAGTAAAATGCACTATTAAGCTTCTATGCTAGGGCAATCAGAGACCTGATTAGATCATTTTATATTTTGGTTAATATAAGAATTCAGTGAAATTCTATCACATTTGTTCAATTTATTTCGCTCCTATTTCTGATAGCGTATTGGGCTAAGCGGCATCTCAAAGCGCATGAAATGGCGAGTAAAATGCACTATTAAACTTCTAGGGTAGGGCAAACAAAGACCCGATTAAATCATTTTATATTATGGTTAATTTAAGAATTCAGCGAAATTCTATCACATTTGTTCAATTTACGTAGCTCCTATTTCAGATAGCGTACTGGGCTAGGCGGCAACTTAAAGCGCGTGGAATGGCGAGTAAAATGCACTATTAAACATCTATGATACGGCAATCAGAGACCCGATTAGATCATTTTATATTTTGGTTAATATAAGAATTCAGCGAAATTCTATCACATTTGTTCAATTTACGTCGCTCCTATGTCAGATAGCGTATTGGGCCAAGCGGCATCTCAAAGCACATTAAATGGCGAGTGAAATGCACTATTAATCTTCTAGGGTAGGGCAATCAAAGACCCCATTAGATCATTTTATATTTTGGTTAATTTAAGAATTCAGCGAAATTCTATCACATTCGTTCAATTTACGTCGCTCCTATTTCAGATAGCGTATTGGGCTAAGCGGCATCTCAAAGCGCATGAAATGGCGAGTAAAATGCACTATTAAACTTCTAGGGTAAGGCAAACAGAGACCCGATTAGATCATTTTATATTATGGTTAATTTAAGAATTCAGAAAAATTCTATCACATTTGTTCAATTTACGTCGTTCCTATTTCAGATAGCGTATTGGGCTATGCGGCATCTCAAAGCGCATGAAATGACGAGTAAAATGCACTGTTATACTTCTAGGATAGGGCAAACAGAGACCCGATTAGATCATTTTATATTACGGTTAATATAAGAATTCAGCGTAATTCTATCACATTTGTTCAACTTACGTCGCTCCTATTTCAGATAGCGTACTGGGCTAGGCGGCATCTTAAAGCGCGTGGAATGGCGAGTAAAATGCACTATTAAACGTCAAGGGTAGGGCAATCAGAGACCCGATTAGATCATTTTATATTTTGGTTAATATAAGAATTCAGCGAAATTCTCTCACATTTGTTCAATTTACGTCGCTGATATTTCAGATAGCGTATTGGACTAAGCGGCATCTCAAAGCGCAAGAAATGTCGAGTAAAATGCACTATTAAACTTCTAGGGTAGTGCAAACAGAGACCCGATAAGATCATTTTACATTATGGTTAATTTAAGAATTCAGCGAAATTCTATCACATTTGTTCAATTTACGTCGCTCCTATTTCAGATAGCGTATTGGGCTAAGCGGCATCTCAAAGCGCATGAAATGGCGAGTAAAATGCACTATTAAACTTCTAGGGTAGGGCAAACAGAGACCCGATTAGATCATTTTATATTATGGTTAATTTAAGAATTCAGCGAAATTCTATCACATTTGTTCAATTTACGTCGCTCCTATTGCAGATAGCGTATTGGGCTAAGCGGCATCTTAAAGCGCGTGGAATGGCGAGTAAAATTCACTATTAAACTTCTATGATAGGGGCAATCAGAGACCGATTAGATCATTTTATGTTTTGGTTAATATAAGAATTCAGCGAAATTCTATCACATTTGTTCAATTTACGTCGCTCCTATTTCAGATAGCGTATTGGGGTAAGCTGCATCTCAAAGCGCAAGACATGGCGTGTAAAATGCACTACTAAACTTCTAGGGTAGTCAAACAGAGACCCGATTAGATCATTTTATATTGCGGTTAATATAAGAATTCAGCGTAACTCTGTCACATTTGTTCAACTTACGTAGCTCCTATTTCAGATAGCGTCCTGGGCTAGGCGGCATCTTAAAGCGCGTGGAATGGCGAGTAAAATGCACTATTAAACTTCTAGGATAAGGCAAACAGAGACCCGATTAGATCATTTTATATTACGGTTAATATAAGAATTCAGCGTAATTCTGTCACATTTGTTCAACATACGTAGCTCCTATTTCAGATAGCGTACTGGGCTAGGCGGCAACTTAAAGCGCGTGGAATGTCGAGTAAAATACACTATCAAACTTCTATGATAGGACAATCAGAGACCCGATTAGATCATTTTATATTTTGGTTAATATAAGAATTCAGCGAAATTCTATCACATTTGTTCAATTTACGTCGCTCCTATTTCAGATAGCGTATTGGGCTAAGCGGCATCTCAAAGCGCATGAAATGGCGAGTAAAATGCACTATTAAACTTCTAGGGTAGGGCAATCAGAGACCCGACTAGATCATTTTATATTATGGTTAATTTAAGAATTCAGCAAAATTCTATCACATTTGTCCAGTTCACGTCGCTCCTATTTCAGATAGCGTACTGGGCTAGGCGGCATCCTAATGCGCATGGAATGGCGAGTAAAATGCACTATTAAACTTCTATGATACGGCAATCAGAGACCCGATTAGATCATTTTATATTTTGGTTAATATAAGAATTCAGCGAAATTCTATCACATTTGTTCAATTTACGTCGCTCCTATTTCAGATAGCGTATTGGGCTAAGCGGCATCTCAAAGCGCATGAAATGGCGAGTAAAATGCACTCGTAAACTTCTAGGGTAGGGCAATCAGAGACCCGATTAGATCATTTTATATTATGCTTAATTTAAGAATTCAGCAAAATTCTATCACATTAGTTCAATTTACGTCGTTCCTATTTCAGATAGCGTACTGGGCTATGCGGCATCTTAAAGCGCGTGGAATGGCGAGTAAAATTCACTATTAAACTTCTATGATAGGGCAATCAGAGACCCGATTAGATCATTTTATATTTTGGTTAATATAAGAATTCAGCGAAATTCTATCACATTTGTTCAATTTACGTCGCTCCTATTTCAGATAGCTTATTGGGCTAAGCGGCATCGCAAAGCGCATGAAATGACGAGTGAAATGCACTATTAAACTTCTAGGGTAGGGCAAACAGAGACCCGATTAGATCATTTTATATTTTGGTTAATATAAGAATTCAGCGAAATTCTATCACATTTGTTCAATTTACGTCGCTCCTATTTCAGATAGCGTATTGGGCTAAGCGGCATCTCAAAGCGCATAAAATGACGAATAAAATGCACAATTAAGCTTCTACGCTAGCGCGAACAGAGACCCGATTAGATCATTTTACGTTATGGTTAATAAAAGAATTCAGCGAAATTCTATCACATTTGTTCAACATACGTCGCTCCTATTTCAGATAGCGTACTGGGCTAGGCGGCATCTTAAAGCGCGTGGAATGGCGGGTAAAATGCACTATTAAACTTCTATGATAGGGCAATCAGAGACCCGATTAGATCATTTTATGTTTTGGTTAATATAAGACTTCAGCGAAATTCTATCACATTTGTTCAATTTACGTCGCTCCTATTTCAGATACCGTATTGGGGTAAGCTGCATCTCAAAGCGCAAGACATGGCGAGTAAAATGCACTACTAAACTTCTAGGGTAGGCAAACAGAGACCCGATTAGATCATTTTATATTGCGGTTAATATAAG